>JAZEWU010000017.1:2055998-2073663 GCA_036362915.1 Geotria australis
CGAACTCTGGTGGCCAGCATCGTAGTGCAGTGCGCTTGTCAAGACACCTCCGCGCCTCCCGTAACAATAACCATTCGCCACCAAGTGGCGGTGATGTCACCACAGCGCTTGTGCCAGGCCAGGTGCACCGAGGCCACGTCAAGTGCCGAAGACTCGCTGGCAGATTACGGGACAGACCTAGGTGCCTTGGACTGGCTGATCGAGATGGCTGGCAGAGGCACCACCTGTGCTCCGTACTGTGCAAACCATCCGGCACTCTGCTCGCGGTTGTGAGCACCGCTCTTCTGCCCACAGACACGCGATGGGCTCCTTTCTGGCTCGTCATAGTAACGTCAGCGGTCCAATGGTAACAGCTAAAGTGTTGGGATTTTAATAATAATACTAATAGCATTTATAGAGCGCCTTTCACCCCAGGGTCACAAAGCGCTGCACAAGGCTGTGGAGAGAAGAGAATGTCAACATCAAATCTCGTCTCAAAACTCACTTGTTCCGTAAAGCCTTCTAGTCCTCCGGCTAGGACTACTGATGCGGCTCAATGCTGTCGTGCCAGGCTGTTGGTTGGCTCTCTTCCTACCTGTGCCTTCACAGGAACATTTATTCCTTCCTCTGGCTTGGACCGTTGGTGCGGGTCAGTGGTGCCGTGCCGAGACGTTGGCTCTCTCTCTCTTCCGATCTGTGTCTGCTCGGGTACATCTGTTCCCTCCTTGCTTGTTGTAGAATTCTCATTATTATCATTATTATTTCGACAGTGAATTAATATGTGTGCGTTATAAATGTAAAATTATTATTATGTTCCTGTTGTCTTTATGTCCTATCATTCGACATGCCGCTCTCTCCACAGCCATGAGCAGCGCTTTGTGACCCTCGGGTTAAAGGCGCTATATAAATGCTTTCATTATTATTATTAATTATTATCATCGCAGATTATTTGTGTAATGGCTCATCAAGAGGTTTCGTGGAATGCACAATTGTGTTCGTGTCGCGTGGCTGATGTGCCTGTCGTTGTTGACATGTCGTTCTCTCGCAGCTTTGTGCAGCGCTTTGTGACCCTCGGGTGAAAGGCGCTATATAAATGCTATTATTATTATTAAATAGTCCACATGGCTGCCACCGTAAACCAACAGCTATCTGGATGCACGCACGGCACGGTTTAAATCCCATGCATGTTCTTTGCATTATTAAATTGAATAAAAAAACACAACGTGCTCACTAGCTACAAGTGTACGCATGCATCATTTATATATTAGGTAACGTAACCATCTCTCGCGTTCTTACGTCGAGGTTGAACGTATCTTACAGTCATCGCTAATGAAATATTAACAACATTCCAATCAATAACGCGCCGCAACAATCTCCCCGCAGGATTTATTTAAAACGGTTAAGATAATTAAACAATAATATAACAACCATCGATATCATCACTATCGTCCATAATCTTAAAACATTGGCTTTGTATGCGTTTCGCTTGCCATGCTTGCGGGGGAATGTCTGGACACTGCACGCACACAGACAAAGATCCCCCGTATAGCCTTGGCAGACTCGGGTCAAGTGCTGTTAGCGAGCACCTACGAAGGCCGGCCACCGCACACTATGGGCTGGATGACCAGCACTACAAAGACACAGATCCCCCGTATAGCTTTGGCAGACTCGGGTCAAGTACTGTTATCGAACACCTATGAAAGCCGGCACGGCACACTAGCCAGTACCACAAAGACAAAGCTCCCCCACACCAGCGTCGACAGTCTCGGGTCAAGTGCTGTTACCGAGCACCTGTGAAGGCCGACACGGCACACCAAAGGGGGTGGGTGGCCAGCACCACGCGTGCGCGCGCATGGTTAAAGGGGAGGAAAGGGGTGGGTATTGCTGCATACGATTTCATCACCGCTTGTGCGCGCCATATCGCTGCAGTGCGAGCGTGCGCTGTTTGCAGCAGGACCGCTCACTGCTTCGTCCTCCAGGTAAAATCCTTGCACCCGGCGGTCTGAACGCCGCACACACACACACACACAACACCTAGCAGCAAGGTCCGGTTTTACCACCGGCCCTGAGAATAATTGTCATATCACACATTGCAGCTCAAAGGACGGACGAACGTATATACTGTTGGATGACGGTAGGGATGTTTTTTTTTGTGTGTGGCGTTATTTGTCGGCTGTGCGGTTGTAAGATTCGTGCGAGGCGCTGCCACTTAATACTGTGACTAAATGCATTTCTTGGTCATTTATATCGTCGGAATCTACGTATATTTTAAGCCCCGGTTATACGACGCGATGTGAGACTGTGTGCACCCTTGCTGAGGTTACATTGTAATTGTGACTCGTGTTCATTATTGCTTAAAACGCTTGCTCAATGTCCACATCTGCGTTGCTATCAATTAATGTCGGGTCATCTTGGATGTTGTTTTTGCCTTGCCATCAAATCATTTGTCCCATCAACGTCAGGGAGTGGAGTGTTATCGTGCAAGCGCCCGGCACAGTGGGTGTGTGCGCTCCTGTGCTCCCAGACACGCGCCTTGCATTTCAATACACTCCACTGCTGCAACACTGCCACAGATGCCTCACGCCCATGCTTTGAGCCAATGCTAATGCTCCGATCGTTCAGGTGTTTGTCTTAAGCCAGAAAACTATACGCGGATTCGCGTGTGTAATTAAATTGACTGTAGTCAATAGCTTCCGAAGGCGCGCGTGATTAAACGGATTAGTAATGTGTACACGCTCGCTAAATAAGACACAGACGTCATTTCGATGGGACCGTTCTGAATGAGTGACAAAAAACCGCGCCTCTCGCCGTTATTTTTCTGCAATACGTTTCGAGAATTGTGATTATTTTGTAAACATTAACCGCGAGATAATTTAATTCAATTTACAACAACGATGCATCCTAATGGCCCGTTTCTAAATAAATACATGCAAAACAAAACCTGCCTTAAAAAGAATAGAAAACGCCACGATTTGTTTTGTTTATCAGCAACACGACTGCCTGGAAATGCCTTTGCTTTTTGCACCACTACATTCTGAACAATGTGCGGGCGCCGTGCAGTGAATGAATGTGGCTGAAATTGTCAATGGAGGGATGACATGTTGGGGATGTGCTCGAGGGCCACACGTTATTGCGGCGATCAATAAAAACCCCGGCGTCCATCAGAGAACCCACGAAACAACCTACGCTCCGTTCACCTCTGTCTGTTCCAATCAAACTGTTCATAGCACGAAGAAACAGGCTGTCCCCCTTCTCGCCGACACACCCCCCCCCCCAGCCCGCCACCTAAAAAAATAAAAATCGTTATTTAAATTGTTGTCCTTGCCCAACTGAATATTAATTGTTCCGATGAATATTTTATAGTCTGGCTATGCTTTTGACTTTTCGGTTCGTGTCAAATTTCTGCAGCTGTTAAAACGTATTCTGGAAGAAAAAAAAAACTAACAATGCAACCGGGTTTGATATTCTGCAAACGTAGATTGTGTTATCATCGTGTGCTGTTCGTGCTCCGAATGCTTTTATTTTTTTTAATCGCGGGCGTAGCTGTTCTCGATTGACGAAAACAACAATTTATTCGGCGCAATATTTGCTCGCGAGCAGCCGCAGCCACCTTGCAATTAATGCATCAATTAGTGCACACATCCCTTGTTTATCCACGCTACCGCAATGCTGTCAATCGGCGTCGCGTGAGACCACGTCTCGCGACGAGACGGACCCCCGCTCTCAAACATCTCTCCCTCTCTCCCCACAGCCGGCTTGAGCCGGAGCGGTAAGGGTTACACAAAGACAAAGATCCCCCTCATAGCCTTAACAGACTGTTGGGGCAAGTGCCGTTAGCGAGCACCTATGAAGGTTGACACGGCACACGAGGGTGGTGGGTGACCAGCACCACGCCCGGCCGCCTTTGTATCCCTAGCGGCGATGTTTACACACCCCACTAGGTACTCATTTGAGGCTGAGTCGACCTAGGGGAGGGCCCAGGACCGGTTCAGAAAATCCTCACTGGTGTTGGCCGTGAGCGGGATTGGAACTCGGGCTCGCCAGATTCGTAGCCCAGCGCGCTAACCACTGGGCTACCGCTCCCCCCACGGGTTACACACGTCACGCACAGTTTCTCGCGTTATTCCTTTATTTCCCCTCGCCCTGCAGATAAATCTCGACGGACGGACCGAGAGGGCTTTCGGGCACGAGTAGCAGCAGCAGCAGCAGCAACTCGGGACTTCGAAAAAAACCCAAAAACAAATCCACGATGGACATGGCGAGCTCCCAGAAAGCGATGGCGGAGGCGTCGGACGACGGCGGCATGTACGGCGGGCCGGGCGCCTGGCAAAACTGGGACACGCTGTGCCCCTACCCGCCAGGGATGTGGGCCAACGCCAGCGACGGGGCCTTCAACGGCACCAACAACACGTGCAACGGAACCAACAGCACGGTCGTGACGTACTACAACACGTCGCCGGTCGTCGTGAGCATCATCACGGCGCTGTACGCGGTCGTGTGCGTCGTCGGCCTCATCGGAAACATCCTCGTCATGTACGTCATCTTGCGGTGAGGATTCGCACCGGCGCGGCGTGCAGGGCCGCGCGTCCTGCGGCTGTCAGACTCGCCACCGCTCACCCCCACGCCGTCGTCGTTCGTTAACGAGAATGCAGGCGGTGCATGAGGCGCGCACGGGTTTTTTTTTGTTCCGAAGATATCCCGTTCGAAGGGAGAATATTAGTAAACGCTGCAGTATGGAGGGGCGGTCGGGAGTCAAGCGGTCAAGCCACGCGGTTAGCCGGCACCAACCCGCCAGTTACAACGTCCGATATACGATATTATTGGCAGATTCATTTACGAGTGTTTTTTTTTTTTAAATAGTTTTGGCAGGAAACTGGAGAACCCAGGAGGAAAGCCACGCAGAACAGGGGAGCGAACACACAAACTCCACACAGAAAGGCGCCCGAGGTGGGGGTCGAACCGCCTCGGGAATGACCTTCTTTCTGACGCGCAGATGTTACCACTGGGGCCACACTGCCGCATGTGTTTTCGAGCAAACTGCTGCCAGGAGCCCAGAGAGGGTGGGGGGCTGGGAGGGGGGTCAAAGGGCGTCCAACACTGAAATGTGTGATTTTGACTTATCGCCGATTTGTTGATGGGTTTTCTTTTTGGGTTTTTTTCGCCGCCAATGCTGCAGCAGAAACTAATTTATCCCGAGCGTGAATCGTGCTCGGGGTTTGGAGGAACAACAATTGCGCTCGGTTGTTTTAAAAACGCCGCAGGAAAATAAATACAATGTGGCGGCATTACGTAACCAGCCGAATTCAAAAAGCGTCAGTGTCAACGCTGTATCTGCAATGTGACAGCATCGTTAGCCGCCTTTTCAATAACCAATTATCTTTACCTGCTTTTGCATTCGTCTCCGATAAACATGCCGACTGACAGATCCCCCCCCAAATGTAATGGAGGTTTTTACCGCTCTGTATGAGAATTGCTCAATGATTGTTCTGTCGTGAAAGCCGTGTCGAGCGTTCCTTCTCTCTCTACTTCGTGACGCATCGCCTCTCACGTTGGAGGCATCATCAGGTAAAACGTGGCGAAGGAGGGAGTAGGAGGGACGCTCGACACGGTTATCCCGAAAGAAGTTTGGAGAGCAATTCTGAAATACTGTTCGGTTTTACTTCGCTATCCCTTCGGCCTGAATTAAGTGCCATCGGTGTGACCATCACTGACGGCGAGACAAACCAGCTGGGTGTCCCACTAAGACATGCTTGCCAACAGCTCTTGCCCCAACAGCCTTCAGGGACAGCAGTAAGATGTACAGTATACACACGTTAATTACAGTCACCACATAGCACGTGTTCCTTACTCGTATTGATGTAGGTTTTCACGGCTCGATGTGTGGGAATTGCTGTTAAGAGCTGCTCTTTCAGAATAGCCGTGTCGGGTGTTCCTGCTCTCTCGTTCGCGACGTTTCACTGGACACGTCTATTCCAAAAGAGCAGCTCTTGAGAGCAATTCTGATACTGTTGTGTTTTGCGATGGAACCCGCTGCGACACAAATTACACGTGTGCACACGTATGGCCCCTGTATCAATACACTGCTAGATGAGGGCCATCCCACACCAAGCCAGTAGCAGGTCATTTCTTTGACCATACTTCCCCACAGCTACTCCGTGCAGGTGGGTAACGTCGGGGAGTGGGGGAGAGAGAGGCAAAACGTCACGAGGGAGATCGCTCAGTGACACGGCAATCCCGAAAGTACAGCTCTGAAGAGCAACCATCATGAATCGAGCCGTGAAAAGCTACATCAGTACAGCATAGATTTTCTCCACTGCCCTCTGCTGCCTACATTGTCGCCGCAGAGGAGCCTGCAGTAGCCTGGTGTACACACGGTGTCACCCATCCCAAGCACTATCCAGGCTCAATCTTGCTTAGCTTCACCACATTTCAAGTGCAAGAGTCATACGCTCAGTGGGAAAAATTATACAACAACATGTAGTATCAATATAGGATATGCACAACGTTCGAAGGCTTTAAACAAGCTTTCTGATTCATTTGTATGCAGCTCACGTCCAGGTTTCAGGTATATTGTGAACATCACAGCGTCGCGAGAGATGGGCTTGGCAAAGACTTCATCCAGCAGTGGATTGACGGAGGCTACTTACGAATCAGCACACCGACATTTTAATTTCGTCAGTTTTAGATTTAGGTGACATTTGACCGAACCACCGACACTGGTGTCCCTGAAGGTTGTAACTGAGAATGTGCACCACCGTGTGCACGTGAATGCATTGCGCGGTAGCGGGGAGCGGTGGTGTAGCGGTTAGCGCGCTGTGCTACGAAGCCAGCCACCTGAGTTCGATTCCTGCTCACGGCCAACACCGATGATTTTATGGACCGGTCCCGGGCCTCCCCTAAGTCGACTCTGCCTCAAATGACTACTTAATGCGGTGTTTAAAAATTGCTACTAGGGAGACAAGGCGGCCGGGCGTGGTGCTGGTTAACCCACCCCCCTACTGTGTCGTGCCGACCTTCATAGGTGCTCGCTAATAACAGCACTTGCCCATACGGGATCTTTGTTTTTGCTATTTATTTATAACTGTATTCCTTTATTTTAACGGTAAGATTACACACACACACGTATAATTCCGGGAACAGTGCGAGGTTTAAACCCGATTCTCAACTCCACCGTTAATTCATAATATCGGTTAATATTTATTTTTCGTGCATCGTAGCATGTTTGCGTTCTGCTTTCCGTGCAGAAAACAAAAAAAAACGGACTATATTATAACGGAGCTTCGTCTGTCAAATATGTTGCCCTCCAGTGGACAATGCCACAAACAGCGTGGTCCTTAGCAACTATCTCTAGAACACACGTTTTACCAAAACGTTCTTCAACACTATGCGTCAAGACTTTGTTGATAATGATAGAAAAAAGTGAGGCCTTAAGGCCCGCATTCATTGCTGGGGCGTAGGCCCAAGTCCCGCAGATCTAGCTTGAGCGCCAGAGGTCTGAATAGCACTTAGAGCACGATTGGGAGGTTGCTCAGGTGTCACACGGACCCCAAGCCAGGCCGGACGAGAGCATAGGTTCAAGTCCGGCTTTCCATGATTAAACTGGGTGGCGAAATGTAGCGGGTTGGTGGTCTCAGACTGGTAATCAATGAACGACTCAACAAAAAGGCATATCAGATCTTGTTATTTTTTTGCTCAGCCGTGTCGAGTGTTCCTTCGCGACGTTTCGCTTCTCAACGCCTGATGCCTCGAATGTGGGAGGCGAAACGTAGCGAATTATATAAGGAACACTCGGCACTGCTATCCCAAAAGAACAGCTATGAGAGCGATTCTCATACATCGAGCCGCGAGAAGCTACATCGGTACATTTCCCTATTCCGACTTTGAGAAGTATTGACATGCATCAGACACTCTTTGCAAGGCGTATGAAAAAAAAAAGGTGTGCTTTTAGTGTGGACAAAGGCCTGTTGATGCAGCCGCATAATTATTTGTTTCCGTGGCGTCATATCTCAGCACCCTCCTGACAGGGGCAATGTCAGCTGCGAGATTTCCGAATGGAAATTTCTAGCCTCGCAACATAATGGTGGGGAAAGAAGTCGCAAGAACTGGTTCAGATGGCAGCGTGGTGACAAAGATTTACACCAGAATGTTGACAGACAGCCACCTGAAAAGACGCGAGGTATTGGCTGGAGGCAGTGGAGCAAGTAGACCGCTTACGCAATCAGTGTGGCGTTTGACAAATCTTGCCACTTACCATCACACGAGAAGGCCCGATGCTTGCAACGTGGGAGGCCTAACGTCGCGAGGGTGCGCGCTCAGTGACACGGCTGTCCCGAAAGAACAACTCTGAAGAGCAACCATCATGATTCGAGCCGTGAAAACCTCCATCAGTACAATAACCATCGTCGTCAACCACTGTCAATCCACTGCTGGATGATAACCTCCCCAGGCAATCGCACGATGTAATAATACACTCATCACCAAGACAGGGGACTCTTAACATGTTGAACCTCACGGCCCAATTGGCCCACTTGGGTATAGTCTCTTGCACTTTAACACTAATGTATTGCGTTTATATAGTAGCACACTTCACCCATACGTCCCAAGGCACTGCAAGAAACCGCAGTTAATTCGTGTGGCTTTTTTAGTTGTGGGAGGAAACCCACGCAGAATCGAGAGAGAATACACAAACGCCACACAGAAAGGCCTACCCGAGGCAGGACTCGAACTGCCTCGGGTAGGACTTTCTTTCCACGCGATGCAGATGTTACCGCTGCACAGCCACGCTGCCCTCCCCGTGGCAGCCTTGATTGATACCGCAGCTGTTCTAAGCATGAATACCTGCCATCTGCTTCATCGTGGACGAGACACACACAAAGCTGAAAGCTCACCCGGAGAGCCTTAACAGCCTGTAGAGGCAAGTGCTGTTAGCGAGCAGCTATGAAGATCGAAACCGCGCACGAGAGGGTGGTGGCCAGAACCACACACACACAGTGACGTTATTTAAAAAAAACCAAGTAGGTTATTCACAACGTCATCAGTCTAAATCTTTAAAAAAATACCTGCCAATTACTGAATAGACACATGGGCTGTTCGGTCGCCAGAGCATAGCCTGTACCTTTTGATTTCGACATCTTAGTTGCTCTTCAGAATTGTTCTTTTGGGATAGCCGTGTCACTGAGCGTGCACCCTCGCGACGTTCTGCCTCCCGCATTGGAAGCATCATCAACGTGGGAGGCGAAACGTCGCGAAGGAGAGAGGGAGAGCGCTGGAAATAACAGCTCTGAAGAGCAACCATCACGAATCGAGCCGTGAAAACCTACATCAGTACATTCGACATCATCTGTCAAGGTCTCGCATTCCAAAGCGATGCATCCATTTTGTGATCGGCAAATCACTCGCTGTGCTTCAGGTGTCTGACGAGTGAACCCGTGAGACGCACGGTTTTCTAACCCCGCACAGAGCGTTCCATCAACCGGAGTAAACGTCACCTTCGTTACGTTTTTAGCCATCATCACAAAACAACGACGACGAACGACTCGCGCGATATTCGCCGATAATAAATTGTACGCAGCTTCATGCAGACGCACCTTGAAAAGATGTACAATAGCACATAGGCACTTACGTTCCCTACTGCCTCCCTCCCCCTACCCGTCATTTAAAAAGGTGATGTGTGTGAGGCATCGTAAATGTCAGAAATTATTCCTTTGAAGCGTCACAAGATGGTCGCCGATGACCACGCGAATAACTATAACATTAACCTGTTCTGCGACGTTAAAAATCACAAAGCGACAAAACCACTACCAATATACAATCATTGATTGCACTGGGGGAAAAAAAAAAACCCATCCCTAAAAACATTGAGATTTTATTTACGGATTATCGGGCAACTGCCTGGAGAAAATCCTACGCATTTACGAAAACCCTCCAACTCAAGTATCGGGAGAGATTTTCTGAAACGCACAGGCAGCAGCACATTGTCCGCTTGGGGTTTTCATTCTTATCGCCACAATGTCTATCGCCTTAACTGGCAATCGGGGCTCGGATCCTTGCACGATTCAACCAATCTCAGAGTTAACGACTTGGTTTATCCAACGCCAGACTTTAAGAATTAAGGAGACGAGCAAACACCGCAATGACGGGTTTAAATATCAAGCGAGCCGCAGCAACAATTATAGTGCCAGTGCCCGACACGCCGCGCTATCGGTCAAGAATTGAATTGTTGAAAAAGCCATCAGGAAATAATAATGATACGATTTATAACGCGCGCAAATTCCACGCCTGGTCATGGACGAGAAACGGAGACGCGAGGAAACCGCAGAGAAGGAGGGGGGGAAGTTAGCCGGGCAGTAAACTGGCGCCAATCTGCCAGACGCTGCTTGCTCAATATAATGTTATCGGCCAATTAATTAATTAATGACTATTTTTTGTTGTGGGCGGAAACCGGAGAACCCGGAGGAGTTCACCCACGCATAACAGAGGGAGAACACATAAACTCCACGCAGAAATGCGCCCAAGGCTTGAATCAAACCACCGCGGGCAGGACGTTATTTCTGTGAGGCACAGACATTGCCACTGCAAAACCATCGTTCCGCCCAAAACTGGCGCTCAAATATCCATTCTCATCTCTGGCAAAATTCAATCGACCACAAGCTTCGTCTGTCACGTCCTGTGCTACCGACAGTCTATCAACTTAAGGGAACCTAGCTTGGGAGTTAAGCACCTGAGGAATACATTGGTGTTTAATTCCAACAGGATTAGTGTGCACTTGCCAAACTTTGCCGGTATTGTAGGAGCCACGGACATAAGCTGCAGCAGTGGTCTGTTAATTTCCATTGTATGGAACCTATTCACACTTATTTTTTTTTATAGCAAACTCAATGCAGTTACCACAGTTGTCTCTTTGAAAATCTCTCACCGACGCGAGCGTAAGATGTTATTCGAATGCAAAGACGTAATGTTACGTTCAACGTATTCACAAAGTTGTTTATTACGCTTCGCCTCCCAGGCCTGATGATCCGTCCAATGCGGGAGGCGAAACGTGACACGGCTATCCCGAAAGAACAGTTCTGAAGAGCAAACATCAATGTACATTACTGTCATTATTATTACTACCACTTATCGTCTTTTTAAATTAACATTTAAACGTTCACCATGTCTCGCAAGTGCCGAAAGAAAACGAATTGTATGCAAGCAACGTCATTTGACAAATCACTTTTGTCGTGTGTTGGGAATTGTACGATGATCAGTTTAGCATAATCACAATCAACATCATTGCGTTTTATGCCGAGAGCTCGGATGAGAGTCTCAGCAGCAGCTGGGACCATAAAGAGATGAAAGCAACAGATATTGCCCGAGTGGCGGCCGGGCATCCTCTTTAGAGTTTATAAATACGGGCGAACAAGCGCCCACGATTGAGTGGACACGAAACCCGAGACACATCGTGGGAGTAAACAGAATAAGAGAGAGAGAGAGAGAGACAGGACTGTACGTGTAACTGGCAAAAACCTGGACTTTTAATGACTTTTTCCAGGAAAACGTACAGAGTTCCCAGGACAGCTGCGTCCTCAAAAAGGAGGACGGTTCTGGAAAATCGAGGACAGGTGGCAACGCTAGTGGATGTCCAGAGAGAGGGAACTGCAGGGAGAAGGTTGGACTTTCATAGATTTTGATCACCACCACCATTTCCCATTTAGATTGTGCTTCACACACGCTACATCTCTAGACGTGCCAATAAAAACATTGTCCATGTACAACACAGCTGCTCGGACCATATCATCATAATACTGATGTCCTTTATCCATGAACAGATCACAGAGAGTCAAGACTTGTTCAGGAGGGTCCTGGATTTGGATATTTGGCGAGATTCGTCAGTCAGTGTTTGTACTGATGTAGGTTTTCACGGCTCGATTCATGATGGTTGCCCTTCAGAGCTGTTCCTTCGGGATAGCCGTGTCGAGCGCTCTCATGTTGGAATGCCTGATGATGCTTCCAACGTGGGAGGCAAAACGTCGCGAGGGAGAGAGGGAGAATTCCCAGTGACACGGCTACCCCAAAAAACAGCTCTGAAGAGCAACACAAATGAGTGTTTGATGATGTAGGCAGAAAATGAGTCTCCGGAAAGAATGCGTACACATACGGAGGAGTGTAACGCGCCAAGCTCAGTCGGATACATTCAACAATCCACTGCTCCACTGCCATCTCCTGGTCACATTGCAGTCCCAGGTTCAAATCACGGCTCGGGTGCATTTCTGTGTGGAGTTTGCATGTTTTCCACGTGGGTTTTCGCCGGACACTCATGTTTCCTCCCGCAGTCCAAATACATGCTGCTGCATACTTTAATTGGCCGGCCGACTAAATTGCCCCCGGTGCCTTGTGATGGAGTGGCGTCCTATCCTGGGTATGGCCCTGCCTTGCGCACTGTGTCTGCTGGGATAGGCTCCGGCTCACCGCGACCCTGTAGACTAGGATTAAGCGGTTTCTGACAATGAGATGAGACGGTGACATTGTACTGGATGACGTCATCGGCCCTGAACATGGTTGTCCCTACTTTATGGGATGAAGTGGTGCTTTGTATGGCTGCTCCGATTTCCTCCCACGTGTATACACGTTCATGACTCTAAATGGTTAATTTTTTTTTTAACTTTTTAAACATAAATAAATGCAGAGCAATTGTTGGCACCAGCGCACTGCCTAGCAGCCTTCTAGCTTGCCTGTGGTTCCTCAGCAATTGAGATACAACTTTCATGAAAACACTATGAAATCAGTCATTAGATTTATCTGCGTACGAACCGCTGCAGCCTCACTCCACCAAGAGGTTGCATAACGGAGTTTTGCGGGTCTCGAACAGAGGTGCCTACGCAATATTGTTTGTGATAAATGCATACGCATTCACAGTGTGCTCATATATATTACACTAATGAGTTCATCATACAAGAGGGATGGCATAACAGAAGCAGAAATTAAAATTTTAGCTTTGCAACGTTTTAGCTATTACAGTTAGGGCCGATAATCATGTTCGAATTAGAATGCCAATATCCAATATCCCTGCCAAGTGCAAAGCGACAATTTCGTACCATGCAATTGTGATTTATAGAGTCTAAAACACAGCCGCATCTCAAGATGCTGCTGTTCAGAAATCGTGGACATATCTTTTTTTTGCAGGAGTAATAGATGTAGATGTTTATTTTTACACCGGAAAATACCCTGTGAGCTTGCAAGCTCTGAAAAAGGGGGGGGTGTCTAGAAAAATCTGCGGGTCTTCGTGTTATTTTCTACCAATTCAGTCTATTGTGGATTCACGTACAAGCTAAATGTGACTAATTAACAGATATTGTAGAGAAACAGTCACTGAGCTATCTATAGAGCTTGCAAGCTCACTGGGTATTTTTCTGCTGTAATAATAAACATCTATCTTTGAAAAAATAAGGAGTTGAACGTGGACTGGAAGAGTGACTGGGAGTCCACAGCACCGATTGCCGGGGAACGAATCGAGGAGGAAAAAGCTACTCGTTCTGCAGGAACTTGTAGCCAATCCATGCAGCTGCATGTATAGTTGTTATGAGTGCCAAGCTTGTATATGTAGTCACGTCTAGAATTTCGACCACCTTTAACAATCACTATATCTCTACATATAATATATTAAGACTCGGAATGCGGACGTCATCGCCAGAACCTCCGTTCGAGATACCCGATGAACCCGATTGCATTTATCAGTGAAACAACGTATCTTCATTGTAAATCTTGTGGGTTCGCTCTCCAACATACCGGTGTGCTTAAACATCCTCTCGGCCCCCCATCTCATCCTCCCGAGTGTGCGCATTCAGCCAATGGACGTGTGGGCCATTTCCCTGCCTCATCGACCGATGTCACCCGGGTGCACCCTTCCCACACCCAAACCTCTCCCCACGGGTTTCGCAACCAAAATGCCACTGGCACCCAGCAGGTTTCAATTGTCCCGTGAAGGGAAATATCACATTATTCAAAGTCCCAGTGGCTATTTCCACGTCGGCTCCCCCCTCCAATCTGTATAATACTATTGCGAGGCATGCGTCAGGTCACCAATACGTTTCTGGCCTCTCATTGGTTGAGAGCCTTGAAGAGGTCACAACCAGCCCACTAGATAATAATAATAGTATTTTATAGAGCGCCTTTCACCCGAGGGTCACAAATCGCTGCACAAGGGCCGCGGTGAGAACGGCATGTTATTATTATGGGGAGGGGGGGGA
This sequence comes from Geotria australis, assembly GCA_036362915.1. Lineage (NCBI taxonomy): Eukaryota > Metazoa > Chordata > Hyperoartia > Petromyzontiformes > Geotriidae > Geotria > Geotria australis. Next base: position 2,070,203 of record JAZEWU010000017.1, read on the forward strand.
ATATATAAACAATAACATCTCCCCAAGCCTCGGATTGAACCCTCGGGATAAATCCACTGACCTAGGTACCCAGACGTTTTCCCAACCTGCCTCAGATCACCTTTAGTCTTCCTTGTAACAACATTCAAGTTGATGATGCCCCCAATGAGGATGGCGAAAGGTCCCGAAGGAGAGACCAATAACACTCGATACGGCTGCCCCGAAAGAGCAGCCATGGAGAGCAATTCTCGTACTTCGAGCTGTAAAAACGACATCATTACAATATTAAGGTTATGCCGTGCCGACAGCCGCCTGTCTCTCTGGTTTAATTACAGACCTGCTGCTTTATCACGAGGCTACACAATGCGCGATGCTTTGAACCGTGAGGCACCGTTATGTTGTTTTATGTGCTTTACTAACGGTTTTGTGTAAATGCTGATTGATGTCAGGCGAGCGTTTCAGAGGCGCTAATTTCAAGAATATAAGTATGAGCAGAATTAACCCGGATGAGAGGAATGTAGCACACTTCACCTCGGCCACTTATGTGTTGTTTTTTTATAAAGAGTATTGCTTCCCAATTTTATTATTAGAATTGTGCTCCCAGCAGTTAGAAGACAGACATTTTAACGAGGTGGTGCCCATTCTCTCACTCCGTGCTACAGCCATATTTACATATTAGCTCCATGGTAGTCCAACCAATACAGTATGTCCTCGTATAACGTTCATTCAGTTCACTGTATTTCCCTTTAACGTTGCCAATACACGAGGGCAAATATATATAATTGCACAACGTTGAGCGTTCACTAATACGTTGTATTGCAACAGTAACAACGGTACATTCTTAACTTTAAAATATTTAACTTTCGCGGGACAACAGAAGAAATAGTGCGAGCAGCATCCAGCATTACTCCGCATTTTATTGGGAGATACAAACTGGGCGAGCGGGGATACAAACTGGGTAAGGCACGTATAGATTCACGGGTGTGTGTGTGTGTGTGTGGGGAGCGGTAGCTCAGTGGTTAGCACACTGGGCTGCAAACCTGGCTACCCGAGTTCGGTTCCCGCTCACGGCAAACACCAGTGGAAATGTTCTCGACTGGTCGACTCAGCCTCAAATGAGTACCTGGTGCGGTGTGTATAAATCGCCACTAGCGAGACAAAAGCGGCCTTGTTGTGGTGCTGGCCACCCACCCCCTCCTGCGCCGTGTGGCCTTCATAGGTACTCGCTAACGGCACTTGACCCTGCAGCCTGTTAAAGGTATAAGGGGATCTTTGTCTTTGTGCGTGTATGTGTGAGTGTAACTGCAATATATTCGTATTATTTTAGCCGTTTTGAAACTTGTTTTTTCTGCATTTTTTTTTATATTGTACAACGTAACTTGTACTTTACAATAATGAGGCCAGAACGTTAAGTGAGGACTAACCGTATCGTGCACTCACGTGAGGCAGCGGTGGGGGTGTAATCATCGGTGACCTATTATGCTATGACCAACAACGTTTTATTCAGATGGCGACGATGACAGGCCCTCTAGCAGCGTGCCGCCGCCTGCTGGTCACAGAGGGACAATGTAGCTCGAAAGCATCCATCCATCAGTTGTCAGACACCGCTTAATCCTGTAAAGGGTTGCGCGCCACAGCCCATCCCGCAGACACTGGGCGCAAGGCAGGGCTATACCCAGGATGGGACGCCAGTACATCAGAGAGTACCGGGGGCAATTTAGTCCGCAGGCCATATAACCTATGCAGCCGCATGCCTTTGGACTATGGGAGGAAACCGGAGTGCCTGGCGAAGCAGCGCTTGTCTATTCACAACTCTGTACTAGGGTTACCACCTTTAACACTGCACACCAAAAGTCTGTGCAGAATACTGGAGTAAAGCTTAACACAAAACCGGGGGAAATTTGGTCAGCAGGCCGATCAACCTAGGCAGCATGTCTTTGGACTATGTCAGGGAACCGGAGTGCCTTCCGAAAACCCACGCGGACACGGGGAGAATGTACAAACTCCACGCAGAAAGGCACCCGAGTCTGGAATCGAACCCCAGGGGCTTCTTGCTGTGAAACGGCAGCGCTACTCTCCGTGCCGCCTGAGAGCCTCATTTAAAGAAACTAAACGCAATTAAAGCCACAATAACTATTATCCACTGTACATCATCATCATTATCATCGTCGGAGCGACTAGGGGAGGAATAAGCAGCTCGGAAGTGCAACTATTCAGTTCTCATGCATTCTTGTCCACGAGGGTGGAATTGTAACCAAGTCACTGGCAAGTCACCCGGATCCCCGTTAAAGCGGGAATCTCGTGCTAACTCCCCCAGCATTTTTTCACGAGACAACACATCTGAACACATTTTCCCGCATTTCTGTGATTTCCGAGATGTAAAACAAACCGTCAGAAAATTTGAGACCACGTAAGAAGCCTAATACGTTCCCTCTGGGATTTTCACTCTCGACACGGCGGTTTCTCGTGCGTTCCGCGCAATTCCACCCTTGGCGTTGCTCCACCCAAAACCAACACGCGGTCGCTCGCGCTCAACGCTCACCTGGAACTGGAACATGTATCTTCTGTGTGACCCCCCCCCACCACCGACCCTTCCCTTTGCAGCTACACGAAGATGAAGACGGCCACAAACATCTACATCTTCAACCTAGCGCTGGCCGACGCTCTGGCGACGAGCACGCTGCCCTTTCAGAGCGCCGACTACATGCTGGGCATGTGGCCGTTCGGCCTCATCCTGTGCAAGGTGGTCATTTCCATCGACTACTACAACATGTTCACCAGCATCTTCACGCTCACCATGATGAGCGTCGACCGCTACGTCGCCGTGTGCCACCCGGTCAAGGCCCTCGACTTCCGAACGCCCACCAAGGCCAAGTTCATCAATGTCGCCATCTGGCTGCTGTCGTCTATCATCGCCGTGCCCGTCATGATTCTGGGCACCAACAGGCCGGACCAATATGGTGAGACGGGTGGGGATCGGCATGCGGACCAAGGGACACGGATTAGCGGGGATGTGGGGTCGCGGACTGGGAATTTTGTAGACCCAGCAACCACGGGCCACGGGATGGAGACGAGATGTTTGGGATTAAAGCTGAAATACTGTCGTGTTAAAGTTTCACGCGATCAATGAATGTGCGGAGTAAAGCTGACATAACACGCGAAAGCCTTCGTGTTGTGCAGACGATGTTCTGCAGGTACGATTTGCGCTAATGAAGGATTCAAACCCCGTGTCCTAAGTGCAGATATACATACAGTACTGTCCACACAAACACTTGCTCCGTTATACAGGATGGTCCAGTTTTCTTGTGACCCCCGTTTAATTGATCCCTGACATGTTTTTTCATTTGCTCATTTATTTATTTTAAACAACCCTTATCTACTTATTTCATATTAATTACTTTTATATATGTATTTATATTGCTTACATTACACTACACACCCACCGGCGTTCACAGATACACATTTTTAGAGGATTAGCTGGG
>JAZEWU010000017.1:2074038-2097328 GCA_036362915.1 Geotria australis
ATCTGCGTGTTCATCTTCGCCTTCATCATGCCCGTGATGATCATCACCATCTGCTACGGCCTCATGATCCTGCGCCTGCGCACCGTCCGCCTCTTCTCAGGCTCCAAGGAGAAGGACCGCAACCTCCGACGCATCACCCGCATGGTCCTGGTGAGGACTCGGGTCACGCGCAAGCAAGCACGCACGACAACAACACGCACGACAACAACACGCACGTGCAACAACAACAACCGCCATTCGCCACTAAGTGGCGGTGACGTCACCACGTCGCCTGTGCCAGGCCACATGCACCTTGAGGCCACGTGAAGTGTCGAAGGCTCGCCGACAGGAGGTCACAGGACAGACCGAGGTGTCATGGGCTGCCTGACCGAGATGACGGGCAGATGCATCACCTGAGCTCCCTACCGCGCCAACTTGCTGTGCTTTGGCCGCTCGGCTCGCTGTTGTGAGCGTCGCTCCTCCGCCCTCCGTTGTTGCTGAAGGGCGACTGCCTCCAACTGCCCAGTAGCGTCCTTCACGAACGTCCTCCACAGAGGTCGATCTTGACACCGCTGGTCCCAGTTTTCAGCAAGTCCACCCAGCTCCAGATCCTCCTGTGCCGCATCAGTCCATCTCTTCTCTGGCCCGTGCCGCGCCCGATCACAATGCGGGACTGACGCTCCTGGGTATTATTCCTGCGCAAGGCAGGTCGCCTGGCTGCCTCCTCCGCCACTCTGTGCTTTCCTCGCGCCTCTGAATCGTTCTCTTGTCGAATGGGTACCTTTGACAGTGAGTGAATATGTGCGCGTTATAAACGTTAAATTATTATAATTATTATACCCAGGATGGGAGGCCAGTCCATCACAGGGCACCCTAATCATAATAATAATTTCAATTTATATAGCGCCTTTCACCCGAGGGTCACAAAGCGCTGCACAAGGGCCGCGAAGAGGACGGCATGTCCTCTTCTGGTTCTCATGCAGGCTTACTGGACATTATAAACATTTACAACGATATTTCATAACGTTTATACACAACATCTGTATGTTACTTACATTACATTACTACACCTCCACTGCCATACAAAAGTATTAAGCTTTAGAGGATTAAATGGGGGTCACAAGACATGTGGACTACCCTGTATATAGATAATAGCATTTAGAGAGCGGCTTTCACCAGAGGGTCACAAAGCGCTGCACAGGGCTGCGCAGATAACGGCACGCCAACAACGATAGAGAACGGAAAATCAGATATACTAAATAGAGTGACATGAGGCTGGGTTATGAGAAATGGGGACCAGGGGTCAGAGATAAAATCCCAGGGTCTAGAGACCAAAAGCCTGGTAACCCTAACCGTCATATTAACTTTTAGATTATTAAATGGGGGGGGGGGTCACAAGACACGGCATCCGTGAGCAGGGGACCAAACCTTGTGAATCGAGAGGAGCTCTCAAAGGTGACCCAAACAGACGACGGTGCGAATCGCTGCCCGCGCCCTCACCCGTCCGCACGCAGGTGGTGGTGGCCGTGTTCATCGTGTGCTGGACGCCCATCCACCTGTTCGTCATCGTGAAGGCGCTCATGACCATCCCGGAGACGCCGCTCGTGTCGGCCGCCTGGTACTCGTGCGTGGCGCTCGGCTACACCAACAGCTGCCTCAACCCGGTGCTGTACGCCTTCCTCGACGAGAACTTCAAGCGCTGCTTCAAGGAGTTCTGCTTCACGGCCGGCGGCGGCGGCAGCGGCAGCGGCGGCGGCAGCGGCGGCCGTCGCGGCGACCGCGCCACCTCCTCGTCGTACCACCGCGCGGCCCGCGCCGGCCACAACAACAACCACGCCGGCGGCAGCGGAGGCAGCAGCGGCGGCGGCGGCGGCGGCGGCTTCTGCGGCGCCGTCACCCAGGCGGGCCTCCTGTCGCCGACGCTCTTCTCCGAGCAGACGACGGCCGTGACCGGCATGGAGCGCACGTCGTCGCACCCGCCCGCATGACTAGACGTGGAGCTGTCGCCGCTGTCCTCGCCGCCGGGCGCGAGGGATGACGCCGCGGACGAACTGAGGATCGGCACGGGGCTCTGACGAAGGGCGGGCTTCCTCCTCCGCCGCCGCCGCCTGCTTGCAACCGCTTCTCCTCCTCACCGACCGCGAGTTACCCTTGCCCTCCGCGACCCGTCAACCCGCCCCGGCTATTTAATCCCAAACCCGTGTCCATCGTCCCCCGTCCCCCATTCACGCCGCCAGCTCTCCGTTTTCGACGTCGTAGCCGATGGGTGGGAGAAACGCGGCGAGCTTTCGGCCGACCTCGACGAAGGGAAGATCGTTGGAGTTGGCGCGACCGCAGGGAAGGGTTTTTTTTTTTTCGCAGTGGAGGGTTTCGGCGTCGCTCGCAGAAAAGATGGGTCCTTACGAGGGTGCAGACGATGGTGCCGCTGCTTTTGAGGTTTACAGCGCGGCTCTGGCCGGTTAGCGGTTGCCATTGCAGACAGCGCGAGACCGTCCCGAGTCCCTTGTGCTTGTGATTTTATGCAAAAAATAAACTTAGCAAATTGTCACACGCGCGCGCGTCAAGGGAACTCGTACAAGTGCGAGGCTAGAGGTTCAAGGTGAAGGTTCGCGACTGCGTTCGGGGCCGTGCTAATCCACGAGTGTGTGTGTATTTTAAAATCGCCGCTGAAGCCGCTTGTCGATGACGGAGGGAATCGGACGAGTGTTAGTTGCACACATGCCGGTTTGAACCGAGGCGATTCGGATCTTGCGCTTGTAACAAAATACAACTGCAATATTGTAGATATTAACATTTTAACGGTAAGAGTTATTTACTGTAAATATGTTTTAAAGCAGTCCTAGATGACTTGGTGGAATGGTTGACGCTGGTCAATTCTGCAGCTATGACATGTAGGAATTTATTTATCTTAACAGTTTTAACAACAAGCCGTGTGATCACATTCTGATAACCGGATTGAATCTGTGTAAATAAACTTTGCACTTTCCATGCTGACAGAACTGTCAGTTTTAGTTACTGAGTGGACCAGGATAGTAGATAAAACAAATCAAAATATTCTCTCTTTGCAGAAATTGTTTGCATTTGCGTAGTGTTTATAAAAGGCCGAGCATATTGATTGCTATCACAGCTAAAAAAATAAAATCCTGTATATATTATTAATGAAGAGATAGTGTCGTGAACTTCAAAAAATATTCACATAAAAATATATTTAAAGCAGTTCTTATATTTTGCAAGTGTGTACCAGAGTGGCATAAATAACAAGTTGTTTATTTTGTAATATTTATGTACAATTATTACAACGTTAGTGGATAGATAAAAACTAAAAAAAACTAAAACAAAAAAAACTTACCAGCAGTTTTAAAATAAGACTTAGTGCTGGGTTCCCAAAAAAAAAAACAACTAGGTGCAATAATATTTATTTGAAACGATGGGATTATGATGTTAAAATATTGTCCGTATCCCGTTTCGGATCGACCGAAGCCTCCGAATTTGAAAAGTTTTCGGGTTCTTCATTTTGAAAGCGTGTCTCCAATCACATGGCAGTGTAGGCGAGACGCACTGTGTTTCTCGCGTCTGTGAAGGGACGGCGTTGTGAAAGCGCGAGTGCGGCGGCCAGGGACGCTCCAACGTCGCTTCCGACGGACCTTCGACGAGCGACGCTCACGTGTGTATGTGTGTGTATATATATATATGTGGGCGACAGTTATTTTCAATCACATTTAACCAACACGAGTTGATCCTGTAGCGCTGTCGCAGAACAAGGCTCGGTCGGTGGAGACAGCGCGAAGACGGGACAGCTTTGAGCCCTTGAAAGAGACGCGCATCGCGGCGGAAGACACTAAACTCGTCGCAACGTCGCCGACGCTCGTTTACGCGTGCGGCTATCTTCTCCGGTGAGCGGAATGACAAACCCCTACCGCGTGGAAGTCTGAAGACCTACCGGCCAACCACCTCCTCCACTTACGGAATGTTCTGCAAGCTTTATTGTCGAGAGTTCCTCGCCACCTTCCCGGCGGCTCTAGGGGACGGTGCGAAATGTGGAAACGTTTCCAGTCGGCGAATCGCGTGCCGAACGACCGGCGAGAGACGCTCGCTGACCGCAGGCTGCAACCGGTCAATCGCAGCCGCTGCCAAGCTTGGCGCAGTGGTGACATCTGCTCCTCACAGAAATAAAGTCTTGCCCGAGGAGGTTAAATTCCTGCCTAGGGCGCCTTTCTGTGTGGAGTGTGTTTTCCCCCCTTGTTCTGCGTGGGTTTCCTCCGGGTTATCCGGCTTCCTCCCACAACAACAAAAAAAACCACTCGTTAATTAATTGGCCGAAAACATTATAATATATAGGACGCAGTGCCTGGCGGGTTGGCGCCGGCTAACCGCCTGGCTTGACTCCCCCTCCCTTCCCCCCCGTGCAGGTTACCTCGCGCCTTTGAGTCGTTCTCTCTTCGAATGAATATCTTCGAAATTGAATGAATATGTGCGCGATATAAATTATGTTTAGAAATAGTATTTATAACTGAAACAAAAAACGTATATAAAAATAAACCTCAACGCAGACCGATGTTCCTCCGGTGAAGTGGCGATCGGCTTCGGAGATCGCTGGCCGCGGTTGGGAGCCCCCGCTAGAGACTCGCCGAGCCTCGAGGTTTGCGAGCGTGCTGGGCTTTTGGATCAAGCGGCTCGCTACACGATTCTCTCTCTCCGTCTCCCTCTCTGTCTCGGGAGATGTTTTTCGCCGAGATGTCGTTCGTGACCCTTCGGAGGAGGCTCACCGTAACGGACGGAGCTGCGCCTGCGATGTGCGTGTGTTCGTCGTTGAAAAAGTTGAAAAAAACCATAATATATATACGTACGCATATATAACGAACATTTTAATATATAAGTATGGAAACGTGTGTACAGCTGTAGTGGGTGTGTGTTGCTCTTTAAAGGTGAATAATTACTGTGTCATACTTCACTGTAGTCATCTTACAAGCACGCTCGTGCGTTCTGAGATGTTATGTAACCCAAGGACCCGGCGGCCGGTGTCCTGTGAGCAGAACAGCGTCGATAAATGACTTTAATCGTATTAACCCATTCGAAATAATGGAGGGGATACCTTAAAACTGGTACATTCCTGCAAACATCCCGGCGTCAATATTAACACATTCTTGGGAGAAAAAAAACCAAACCGATTAATTACATTATTAATGCTGACATGCGAACAGACCGTATTTTTAATCTTCATCTGAGTTACAGCATTTCACAAGCGTCCGAATCAGGATATTTTAGTGATATGTACAATATTGCGCAGATGTCATGTGTGCCATAAATATATTACAAATGCTTATATATATATAAAAAATACATCTGAAAGAAAGTAGTCCAAACGTTTATTCCAAACACTGGATGTTGCCGTTACATATGACACAATCTAAGTGGTCTTTTGCCAGCTTTTGTGAGTTTTTGGTGTCATTTTAATCATGCCACAGACAGACAGTGCCAACAAACAACGCTACTGTAAGTGACACTGCACGTTTAACGCCCACTGTGCTTCGTGGTTTCAAATATCGTCATCTCACCAGCTGTCAATAGCTAGGTAACCAGGATGCAGGACTACTTTGCCTCCCCCATGCACCTACGTCAAGGTTACAAGTTATAATTCAAAACTTCACAACATCCGATGAGCATGTAAAGATTCAACTCCTAGCGATTCGATTAAAATGTCAGTTCAGGAATCCACGTTTCCCCCATCTCGTTCACACCGCCTCGTTCGTATTTTTTCTTTATCCCGTTTGATTTGTGTCGTTGGTATAATTTTGCGTTCCCGTTACCCGAAATGTAACTCCGGCATATAATTAGCGTGTAATTTACGTAAATCCTTAACAACGTATTCCCGATCTGTCGACACGTGCATCGTGAGCGGTAAGCGTGCATTTTTTTTCATCGACGCATCATCGATTCCTTAAGTTGCTTAGTCTAGAATATCCGCATTACGGGAGGTGATGAAAAAGTCCACGGCCTGACCTACGGAAGGAGTGTTCATATCGGGGTCTTTTTATGAGACTATAATCAAAGCTGCCAAAATTCACAGCAGAGGACTACTGACGACAATTTAACACACGTTGGGCATCGTGTGCATTTGTGTTGCTAGGCTTGTGAGAAATTGAGATGTTAAAAGAAATCCAAGGAAACCTGGAGACCGGGCAAAGCAACCGCTAAACAACATATACTCACAGGAAGCTGGCTCTCAGTGCCTTGCGCGTGTCTCCACGGGAAATACAGAATCACAAGGAAGATACAACATTCTGCACTGAAAGTAGCGACCGAGTGATTTCAGATGCGAGACAGAGAGACATTCTCGGTGACGATCGACGAACGTCGATGGAGCGAATTCCCGTCACTTCTATGTGCACTCATAGGACGCAATGTCTGGCAAATATTGGCGCCGGCCCACTGCGTGGCTGCCTTCCCCGCTGCCTCTCTCCGGTTTCCTCGCGCCTATCAACCGTCCACTCTTCGAATACCTTCGAGAATGAACGAATATGCACGCGTTATAAATTGTATTTATTATTAGTATTATTACTCCGTGTAAAAACAACTGCTTTATTGATGGTTACCGGTTGCGTTATGCGGCAGGCTACGAGGGACTTTCTGGTCACCTCTCGCAAGTTGACCTCAATCCAACCTCGATATTCTATCCGACGCACCCACCACAATAATACTCACATAATTAGGGTACGCAATGCTGATACTTATCGTGATGGTGGTGTCCATGTTACGATACGCTGCACACACACACACCTCGGTGCCAGGCAGCGGCTGCTGGCTCACAACATCTGCAGCACACGACTGTGTGATTGCGAGGAGGCATTTAAACAACACCCCACCTTGCCCCCCAGCGGCAAATCCCATGAATTGTGACGATTTACGGTCGTAATTTATGATTGTGTCGGTTTCACGTATCGTCGCATTGGTTCTTGTTGTGTTTGTTTCATTTGTAGAGTCGTGTTCCCTCCGTTGCCATACAATTTGTATTTATTCTGCATGCATCTCAGTCGAGCTTTTCTCATACTCACGATCAGCGGCATGTGTCGTGAGCGTAAGAATCGATGGATCGTTGCACCGTTGCATGCCCGATGGCTGCGTGACAGTCGCACAGCTAAGAGATGACAAATCTGAGATCAGAATTCAAGGGCTGCCTTGGCAGTGACATATAAACGCTGGCTGGAAGTACTTTCCCACCATTGCGAAGTGCTAAAGTACCTTTCATTCTGAAAAATGTAACTCGATATGGATGTCTGAATACGAGCGAAGTGTCTGTAATAATTCAGCGTTGATAATTCAACTGGACTCTCATTGTTCCCCCACGTTGAAGGTCGATCGGTCTCCCTTCGTGTGGGCGTCCAGAGAATCACACACACACACACATACCTCTCTTTCACTGTTTCATCTGAGCTGTGCCAGTATGAGGCCCTCATGGTACGGGTGGTTTTCCACTGGATACTTGCCGAACCGAGCCAAACCAAATCGCGAATCTGTGACATCACCAGACATCTGAATCTGGCTTTGGGGCCAAGAAAGGCCAGGGGTGTATTTTAACCATATTGGTGCCCTCGGTGGCAAATCTCGGGTTGTGCAGTGGAAAAAAGACAACCTGACGCCTCCTGAGCCGCGCTTGGGCTGGCTTGGCACGGCCCCGGCACGCCTCGGTTTGTGCGGTGGAAAAGAGCCGACGGTTGTCCGCATCATTGTGGTGACGTGGACTTTACGTTAAACCCTGCGGCTACCATTGGTGCCACATGTGCGTAGGGCTGTCGTTGGCAGCGTGCCGCTTTCACTGGCTTACGCAGCGCGTGCCGAATTAAGCTAAGGCATCCTGGCTTGCGTGCGACATCGTTAGAGATACGGCGAGATGGCATCGCCGCGCGCACCATTTATGCATCCTGCAAGCGAATTAAACTACCTTATTCAAATGCTGTACTTTGCGAACGTTGGGTTGTACCATTCAATTTTAACTGCAAAAACAAGAAATCCATCTAATTTTTCATTCTTCTGAATTATCATTGATATACATGATATACAGCTACGAGCAGTCCATATGTTCTGAGAACAAAACAGTCCGGCCGGTATATTGTTGAGCTGCTTTGAACTAGATTTTTGTGTGCTTATAATAACGACACATCGTTGTAAAATATTATCGGTGGCTACTAAAGGAGCCGGTGCGTACCATAATACTGTAAATCACGTAGTACTTATGTTTGCTTCTCAAAGCCTTTTAAATACTCACGTGAGAGAAAGAAGAGTTTCGACACGGCGCGCGTTTGCAGCGTACGCACGCACACAACCGGGCGTTCGTCGTATGCCGTGGTGACACATTTGTTTTGTAAAGGATCGGTTAGTCTGCGAGAGAGATTTAAAGACGAGAAAAATACGAAAGCTTGAAACTTCTTTGCCACTTATTAACGTATACAGGCATGTTGTTGCGTTCAGTGTTTTGAGCTTTCAGTGTGTTTAAAACAAAAATATTCGCAGTTGTTTTTTTACTCACGACGGCGGCGTGCGGGAAACCGCGGTCAGTGGTCTCGCGGCTGACGCTTCATCGATGGCTCAGCACAGGGGGCGGCCAAACCGTGGCCTATCGAACCGCACGCAGCTCATTTGCAACGTTGTAACTTTATTTACAAAAGTCGGGCCGGTCCTCCCACCGTCCAAAGACATGCTGCCGGGTTAATTGACGTACTGACTAAATTTCCCCCAGGTGCCCTGCGATGGACTGGCGTCCCATCCTCGGTATTCCCCTGACTTGCGCCCTGTGTCTGCCGGGATAGGCTCCAGCTCACCGCGACCCTGCACGGGATTAAGCGCTTTCTGAAAATGGATGGATGGATGGAAGCTGCGCCGGCCCGGGACATTGGGGGCTGGAAGGTACCCACCCCGGGCTGAGTTTGCGCCGAATGTGTCTGAAGCCAGAACGCAGTTTGAGCGATCCGGTTGATGTAACCGTTCCCAGTGCCCGCCGCGTGGCTTTCGACTGATGTGACGAATCACGACATGTGGGCTCGTAGCTGTCAGTAAGTTTGGCCACCCCTGGTTTGGGAGTTTTATTTTTTTCTGGAACTGTGTTTGTAAAGAGTGAGAGAACCGGTGGTGATGGGAATTGAAAGTCTGAAAGTGGTCGAAAAGAGCTGCCGCGTTACCACTTAGGATCCATCGACGCCTGTGCAAAATGTACGCGAGATTGTTAGCGATCGGATGAATGTATGAAACGTACTTTTAACGCTGCATTGTACCGCTGCTACTCTGACACACTCAACGTGAAACCACACACGTTTCCCTTTCAGCAGACTAGGAGATTGCCGCACAGTGGTGCCTGTGGCAACGGAGGGAAAGAGTTTGGTTTTGGTGCAGTGTAACCAAAAAAGAACGGCATATTTCACAGACAACGCAGAGCGGTGGAACAGCATGGCTTGGACATATGCTAAAAGCTCACGCAAGGAATAGCTCTTTTCGCAATTAATGCCCCGCATTAGCGCAGAGGAAATCTATATTTTGAGACGCTGACAAATGTTTAACGTTTGTCGTTTTGTAAAGATTTGCATAAATTGCTCTTCTAACCTCCAACAATGGTGTTCCAGCAGACGAACATTCAGACTGCGTGTCAAATGATGAGCAGGGTACTGTAATTGATTTCAGCATAAACCTCGAAATAAAAGCTTGGCCATGTACTCGCGTACCCGGCGCGCCTGGGTCCACGCCAACATTGAGCCTGGCGAGTCGAAGCGGTCGGGGGAAAGACATAAAGCAGCTTGCGAGTTACCTTGAGGGATTACGATCATACCACACACACACTGATGATGGATTATCACCGAGCCTCGGAGGTTGCTCTCGGGTAACCTCTACGCTCACAGTGGGTCAGTGTGAACTGCTGTTCAGTGCTTTTTGTCAAAAGCAGCTGAACGTGGCGACTTTGCCACTGGGTGTAAGCAAGGCCCAACGTTTTGAATACAAATTCGGGTGAATTGGAATTAATTTTCAACGTGGTAGCGGGAATTCTCATTCCGTCACGGCCATCCCGACAGAACAGCTTTGAAGAGCAACCATCAATCTCTCATTCCGTTTACATGTAGTATGGTTTACAAGCGAGGCTGGTGGAAACAGAGTGGAAACGCGAGACGGGAGAGGTGCAGAAACCTGTCAGGGTACGTTTTGGAAACTGCCACGTTTGGATGGTGAGCGCAGTTCGTGAGCCGCGGCCGATGGAGGTTGTCGCGCAAGCGTTGCAGATGCTGTGGCGCTTCACGTCAAGTGGTAGGGTTGTGGCGAGGAAGATATGGCCATTCGATTGCTGCAGCTTTAGAAGCCGGCGCCATCAAAACCGTTTTGCCTTTTCGTTACTGTGGCACAACTTGCTTTGCGCTAATAGGTCCAGCTCTCTGAAGCGACACTGACGTTAACTCTAACGAGTTACTTGGACTCCAAGTGTAAAAGTCGAACATTTTGAACATGAAAAGACAATTATTATTCGCACCGTAAATCATCAACGGAAGCAAGTTATTTTGTGCACCAAAAATACAAGGACACGTGTTTAAAAAAAACCCCGCATGATGACTGTACTGATGTAGGTTTTCACGGCTCTATTCATGATGGTTACTCTTCAGAGCTGCCGGGATTGCCGTGTCGAGCAACGTTTTGGAGATGAAAAGCCGTGTCAAGCGACACGGCTATCCCGAAAGAACAGCACTGAAGAGCAATCATAACGTTGACTGTGTGTGTTGGCAGCCCAACTAATAATGGCCAACATTCTAATATGACTAAATCCTGACAGAATCACGGATATTATTATGAATGCAAGATAATTTTCTTTCAAGCACAGCAATAGCGGTCGTTGTTGTCGCCACTTCAATGAACCTATACGATGAGTAGTGATTCCGGAATAAAAACAACTTGGATAAAACGTCGAAATGTTTCCTCTACGAGTGACAGTGAAATTGAACATAATCTCCTTCCGAATTTGGCGAGTCATTTAATTCTTCAGTACCTTGTATTCTTGCTATATAAAACGACAGTTTTTGTAGCGTGAACCTTTGATAAACTTAAAAAATGTGTCATTGGACAAAGCGAGCCACAATTTAAACAGCCGTAAACAAAAATGGTACGTCGACGCATTTGATAACGTATATCACAGTTACACTTGGAATGCTTCAAGTATCATAGTGTGGTCATTTGAGTTACGTATAGACTATGCAGTACTTGCATTGTAGGTAGGTCTGTGTGGTTTGCTGTAAGTGGCGTGTGGTGGTGTCTATCTATTGTATTATTATTATACAGTATTAAAGCCTTCAAACGCTACGCGTGACATAAATTTGTGCCTACTGTGTTTCAATCCATCATGCACTCGGGTCAGTCTTTTAATAAATGTTTCAATGGAATTTCTCTTTGTCAGCGTGCGTTTTTTTTGTTCGTACCGTGCCGTCGGTGGTCATGGGCCATTTTTCTATCGGCGCGGCCCACAGTTGTACTTAACAAGCGGTGGCGCGCACATCGCCCACCGTGGGCGAGACACATCGCGAAACAACGGTGTCGCAGGTAATCCTGTAAAGAGCTCGCAAGCTCACTGGGTGTTTTCCTGCTGTAATGATACACCTATAAACAAGGCGGCGGTCGACCGTTGCTCCACCACAACACGGTGGAGTAACCCCGAACGCAGGGTATCCCATACAGATGGAACCATCGTGGGGATGGTTGTTCTGAAGTAACAGCTGACATCTTACAGAGGCTTCACCGTTGTTTTCTTGACAGCATAGCAAATGTACTGATATAGGTTTTCACGGCTCGATTCATGATAGTTGCTTTCCAAAGATGTTCTTTCAGGATAGCCGTGTCGAGCGCTCCCCCCTCTCTCCTTCGCCTCCCACGTTGGAGGCATCCTCAGGCGTTTCTGAGACTCTCTAAAGTGGGAGGCGAATCAAGCGTCAAGGAGAGAGTGGCAGCGCTCAACACGGCTATCTCGAAAGAACAGCTTTGGAAAACAACTATTATTACGTTTTTTTTTTATAATAAATATATTTCATGATACTACTACGCTCGCAGTGGTACACAAGCTCAAGCAACAAAAAACCCGAAGATTTCATCGATAACACTGGCTTGAAACGAAACACATTTAAACATTTAAATGGCCATTTGTCACGTGCTATGAAGAAGGACCATTGCCCGAAACATCGCGCATCGTATACATATTTCTTCCTTTTAAGTCAGTGTGTTTTTATTGTAATTTCCACACACGAGGAACGGCGCGTGTGGGGAAAAACACAAAACGTGAACAGCAGGAGAAAACATTTAAACTCCGTACAGATGAGCAACCTTCTTGCTGTACTGTCCCCCTTCCCTCAGGCGGAAAAAAACATGAAACACCGCACTGTTTACTCAAAGTTGTTGCAAAATAATCCACCGATATCACATTGCGCCTTCGCGTTTTCCATCCCTGTCAGGTAATACTTGGTATTTGCTTGCGAACTCTACCAAACACTTCGAGGCCGAGCTGAAAGACAACGATGTCCAGAAGCTGACCATCGTGCTTCGAAGAATCGCAAAGAAGAAGAAGATCCATCCATCCATTATCAGAAACCGCTTCATCCTGCACAGGGTCGGCGGTGAGCCACAGCCTATCCCGGCAGACACAGAGCGCAAGGCAGGGCTATACCTGTGATGCGCCAGGTAAATATGCTTCCACCTGGTGTTCAATTCAACAGCGGGTGCCTCGAGGCGACGCGAGCCGCTTGTGTGTTGTCTGCAATGTTCAGAGCTGCGCACGAGAGAGCGATATGACTCAAGGACGCATATTGAAGCGATTTGATATTCAATTGCTTCTCTGGCAGTTGAGCCAAGCGCTCGCCTACGCAGGCGACATTGCAACCGATGTCTGCCGATTCGTCAGGAGGGTGGCTGGGCGAGTTATCTAGCGAAAGTGTTCCGTCAAAGCGACGACCCGGTAAAGATGGAATGTTTGGCCAACGCTGGTCTATCAGTTGCAGCCGCGTGCTGAATTGCCATGCTGTTAGCATGCTGTTAGCTAATGGGGGATGGCAAATCTAATTTTCTAGGATGAGGACTTGATGCAGATTTCTGAGTGATTGTAGTTGTGAATTCGAAATCTGTATTGGTTAACTCCGCGTGATTACTAGTAAACGCTCTAGTGACAAGATTTAAGGAATTGACAAACTGTTTACAGGGTAGGACCAAAGGACCTTTTTTGCCGTTGCAATAATAACATCTTAACACTGTGTTCTTTTTGCCGGAAAGGGTAAAACCTCGTATTTTCTACTTTATGTTTACAGGGTAGTCCAAATGTGTTATTTCATCCACTAAAACCTAGTGTTTTGTATACCAATGCGTATCTAATGTAAGCAATATACAAATGACGAACTTAAACTTTAGTAATCTGGCAAAAAAAAGGAAGTAAGGATTACTTAAAACAGAAATGGATGAGCAAAGGACAAAAAATGGTAGGGTTTAATTCAACGTTGGTCACATCTGGACCACCATGTTGAACTTTAGTACGGCACAACAGTAAAGCTGCCAGTCGCTGACAGAGGGTACGGGAATGTCGTGGCCTGCTGCACTATCAAGGCGACTCCTAGCTCACTCGCTCACATAGACGCCTGACATTAAGGCATGTGCTCAAGCTCACTCCGCTCCTTCGAGTGCTACCGGGGTTCACGTTAATGCACTTATTGTGACGCTACCAACTCACACGTGGCCTGGAGACCCCCAGCCTCGAGAACCCCACGGGACCACCGCGTGAGACCAACAACGTACATTCTGGCCATCGCTAGTCTATTCAAAAAAGCAGTCATGAGTCCTCCAGTTAAGCCCGCTATGGGAGTGCTGTACCGACTCTACTCTGAGACGAAACAACAGCATCCAGCCACCGGCATCAAACCCAACAAGTGTCCCAACTGGCAAAGCTGCCCTGTAGGTTATAAATGATGTTATCACTTATGCTGTTCTGTCCTGAACTGACAAAGAAGACATAAAAAATAACCTGGTCTTTGCATTGATAATGACGATGGAAAATGTTGATGCAAAAATATACTCATAGATAGGTACCCCATCCATCCATCCAGTGTCAGAAACCGCTTAATTCTGTACAGGTTTGCGGTGATCCGGAGCCTATCCTGGCAGGCACAGGGTGCAAGGCAGTGCTATGCCCAGGATGGGACGCCAGTCCATCACAGGGCACCGGGGGCAATTTAGTCAGCAGGCCAATTAACCTATGCAGCAGCATGTATTTGGACTGTGGGAGGAGACTGTAGTGCCCGGCGAAAACCCACGCAGACACGGTGAGAACATGCAAACTCCACACAGAAAGGCACCCGAGCCGGAATTCAAACCCGGCTGTTTGCTGCGGGGCGGCAGCGCTACTCACCGCGCCACCGTGCCGCCCAGACAGCTACCCATATGCGTAATATGTTTTCAGAGATGAGAGTAAAGTGGCACTTTGAGATGCACTGCATCGCAGGTGTGGAATGAATAATAACGATGGTGATGGCCAGGAAAAGTATCCTGGTATATTTCGTGTTTTGATAGTCATCAAGCGTAAGTCTCACAGCTGAACAATTGTCTATCATGAGCAGACGTACACTGTGGTGACGAGACAGCTCATGATGCCATAACAAGCTGCAACAATTAAATACGTGTTGTTTTTTGTAAGGGATTTACTTGACATCGTCGCACATTGCAAGCGGAAACACTCACGGGAGGGAGCTATTCAAATGTCTCCATGTCACAGAAAAAGGTTTAAAGATTTGAGCAAAATATCAAAGTACAATTGGCTATTATTAGGTGACACATGACGTCACTTACAAAGCAATGTGCTGGAGAATCAATCAATGGAGGCATACAATAAAGCTGTGCAGAGGCACCTATATTACTGAAAACACAGTGCGTCTGAAGAGCCGCGTACAGCGTTTTACAGGAACAGAACAATCCGTACATCATCTGTACAGCCAAGTGCGCCTGTGTGATCTGTAGCTCGCACCCAGGGAGTTGTTTATCACCAGCACTCCAAAAAATCTATACCTACGCAGTGGAGAAAAACAACCAAACGTAGAGTGAACCAACAGAGTTATGAAGTCGTCGGGTTCATGAGCGTGAACTACCTACCTTGTGCTGCCCGAAGCTTTCAAAATATTATTTTTGACAGTTTCTCATGAGCTAGGGCGAACATGTCACTGGTGCTCAATCGTATCGAAGAACGCGTGACTCTTACCAGTTGGCTCAAAGAATCCCCGCAACTACGCTCAGCATAAGATTGCCACCTGTCCTGGTTTTCCCCAACACGTCCTCTCGTTAACGTGGCTGTCCAGGGAAATAAGTACGTTTTTCCGGGATGTTAAAAGTCCGAGTTTATATCCGTTGCATAATAATATACTATTCAAGACGATGCATTTAACTGTCCAGTAAGAGTCCCGTAAAGAGCTTGCAATCTCACTAGGTATTTTTCTGCTGTAATAATAAACATCTATCTATCTCCCCCCCAGTCAGTGCATGAGGCATCCTTCATGTCTTTTCAAGGGTGTGTGTTGTACCCCAGAGGGGGCAACCATAGCGCATCCTTATCTGACCACCAATATTTTCACTCCCCTGAATGGCCCCAGGTGCCCTGTGATCGACTGGCGTCCCACCCTGGGTATAGTCCTGCCTTGCGCCCTGTGTCTGCCGGGATAGGCTCCGGCTCACCGCAACCCTGTCCAGGATTAAGCGTTTTCTGATAATGAATGAATGATGTCCTCTTTGTAAACGCAAAAAAACCCACCACGCCAAGACTCTCCCCCTGACGTTGTTGACGCTTAACCCAATGTGCCGGGAAATCTGTGCGGGAATTTGGAGTGAGCATTATTTCTAATTCGAGATACAGACGTAATGTTTCGTCTCTCGCTGAATTACAATCTTAACACCCACCACTAGTTCCTGTACACGGCTCGTCCATCACAGCTGGTGACTTTTAGCCTTGTCGTGCCGCTGTTAAGCTCTGTAAAAGGGGAGCAATGCAGGTCAGGTTTTTATTTAGGCCAGCCCAAATCTCAGTCACCTCAAGAGGGCAGCAGACACATAATCGCACCGTTGACGTGTGGCAGGGTTGCCTTTGCGTTATGGAAAACTACACGGCCGACAAACGTTTTGAGGAGTAAATATTGAGAATTGCTCTCCACAGCGGTGCCTTAAGAGTATAGCAGTGTCGACTGTTCCGTCTCTCTCTTTCGCGTCGTTTCGCATACCACGTTGGAGGTATCATTGGGCGTTCTGCATGGTGCCTCCAACGTGGGAGGCGAAACGTCGCGACGGACAGAGACAGAGCGCTCGACACGGGTATCCCGAAAGAACATCCGCAGAGAGCAATTCTCATACATCAAGCCGTGAAAACCTACATCAGCACAGTAAATATCGAGCGAAGTAATACATCCACGAATCGGCAAACACCTTTGACCGCAATAAGAGTAGTGATCACAACAAAGACCCCATCTTCCACGTGGCGTCTCGTGCCGCCGGTACGACTCACAGTTGGTCACAATCGTTCATCGCCGTGTATGCCGCAGCCGACCATCAAACTCCCCGTCACGTCCGCTTACAAGACAGAACGCAGAGTTGGTCACCGTCACCCATCGTGGTGAAAACATCGTGCGAGAGGCCGAGAAACAAACTGCAACGGACGGCGCATCTGCTGGGACGGTGTGACAAATACCTAAGTGGACACCGGGTGAGATTATCTCACGGTGGGTCGCGGTTGTCAACTTGTCATCACATTGGTGGCCGGGGGTTAAAAACCTTACCACGAAGAAAATTTGCCGTAATTCCTCTAGTTGTCACAACTGCAGTTGAGGCTTAAAGTGTTAGGGCGATTTAAAAAAAAACCAACGTATTCGGTGGGTAGCAACCACATCGCATCTCGTTGTCGGAAAACCGCTTAATGCCGTACAGGGTTGCGGAGAGCCGGAGCCTATCCCGGCAGAAACAAGGGGCGAGGCAGGGCTACAACCCAGGATGGCACGCCAGTCCTTAAAAAACACGGTAGCAACCGTTAACATGTAATGTAAATGATGCATTATATATCACGTTAACATTTTTTTTTCACTTGCCGTATTTGACAACGGCGGAGGCTTTCGTCTCGCGTTCTGCTGGTCAACATATATCTCCAACAATCAGCATCCCCGTTTACCTCTCGACAGCGTTCACGGTTCCATGGGGGGGGGGCACCGTGCGCCGAGCCGTCAGCCGCTCTTACACTCGAGCAGCTTGACGAAACTCCGGCGAAAGTTCTCGTCGAGGAACGCGTACAGCAGCGGGTTGAGGCAGCTGTTGGCGTAGCTCAGGCTGATGATGAAGTAGGACACGGCGATGACCATGGGCGTCTCGTTCAGGTCCACGGCCAGCGCCACCACGGTGCTCAGATGGTAGGGCGTCCAGCAGAGCAGGCACACGCCCAGCACCACCGCCACCATCAGCGTCACCTTGCGCTTGGCCTTGTCGAGGGCGCGCGCGTTGTTGGAGCTCAGGCGTAGGCCCCTGAGCTGGCGCAGCATGGACGTGTAGAGCGTGCAGATGGTGGACACCGGCAGCACGAAGCCGGCGACCAGCGTGTAGATGCGGAGGCCGCGCAGCCACTGGGACTCGGGGCTCGGCAGCTCGACGCCGCAGCGCGTGCGCTGCTGCGCGTCGACCACGCCGCTGTTGCTGAACACCACGAAGGGCAGCACCACGAGGCTGACCAGGGCCCAGACGCCGCCGCACACCCGCTTGGCCACCGTGTAGGTGCGCCACGTGAACGAGCGCGACTTGACCGTGGTGAGCACCACCAGGTAGCGGTCGATGCTCATCACCGTCAGGAAGTACATGCTGGTGAACATGTTGTAGTGGTCTATGGCCACGGTCAGCTTGCACATGAGCTGTCCGAACGGCCACGCCAGCAGCAGGTGGTCCGCGATGTTGACGGGCAGCACCAGGGTGAAGAGCTCGTCGGCGATGGCCAGGTTCAGGATGAACATGTTGGTCACCGTCTTCATCTTGGGCGTGCGCAGGATCACGTAGATCACGGCCGTGTTGCCCACGAGGCCCACGGCGCAAATGAGCGAGTAGATGACGGGGATGGCCACGTAGAAGTTGGGTTGCCCGGCCGTCTGCCGGGAGCCGTTCACGGCCGCTCGGCTGGCGTTGGCGGCGGGCTCCGACTCGTTGCGAACGTGAGCCATGGCGGCTCTCGCACGATGCCACGTTTGGACCCGTCGCGGCGGCGACGACAACCGGTTTGGAGATCAGTTGGATCCGTCCTCGCTGGCGTCCGCTGTCATTCCATGCGTCGTTTGCAATCTGGCACGGTTACAGCACCCGAACGTGGCCCGGGGATGACTAATACTTCGGTAAACGGGAGTACTTTTTTTTTTAGGGAATAATTTTCTCTGTGTCCATTTGCGGAACTGTACTTTGCAATATTCGCATAATTTCCGATGTTCGTTGGGTACCGTTACTTATAAATATGGCCGCAAAAATGTTGTCAGTCGTATAGCGCGTATTGTTTATACTTAAAAGCACGCAATAGCATACGGCGCTGACTCACAGCGGGGAGAGCTTAGTGCGTTTCAACGAGCACTCTCGCCGAGCTGAATTCATCTTATTTCGTCTGAGCAGACATCTTCCTCGGATATTTATTTTCGGGGATGAACTCCTCCTTGAAACCCTGTGCTGTAACCAACAAGAGGGTGAAACAAAATAGGAGCCCCTGCCTTTTATAGACACAGGATCATTAGACCTTTTTTGCCGTTGTACAAATAATGTAGAATATACGATGTTTAACCCTTCCCGGCACCGATTGCGCTCGAGTGTCAACGCGCATCCAGCCCCGTGCCGGAACTGCGCACGCATGCCGCGTGTTCCTGAACACGTCGCTCAATTGTCGCGTGACTGGCACAAACAGGACAGCCGAGCGGGGAACGATTGCAACGGCTGCGAATCATCTGAGGCAACAATCCGTGCTCAAAGAACAGGATGGCAAGTGATTAAACGCCACGCGCGTAACGCACACGCACGCTGACACACGTCAACACAGGTCCCCCGTGTAGCCTCTCTACACTGATGGGGCAAGTGCTGTTAGGACCTTATGGGTGATCCCTCCAGGCAACTACCCGGGTTCGACCTTCGAAGGCGTCAAGTGGGTACACTGAATCGTTCTCGCTGTGACCAAGGGGCTGTGTGCTGCTGCCTCTGAATATCGATGAGGGGGTTACGTGACAGCCCGCTGTGATGAGTCTCTGGTGGTGAGTGTCTAGTGCCGAGTGTCGAGCAGGGGTGGAGCAGCGATTTTAAAGTGTCGGGGTTCTAGGGGTGGAACACGAGCACCGCAACCCCCGCGCCTTCGACCCACCCCCCACAGGTACCGTGCTTCAACTGTTTACTCTTCCCGCCCCTGCTGGCCTAGTGGGTTGGTCAAATTGGCTGTGATTGGCTTGACGGCCGTTCAATCAATCTAACTTGACCAATAGGTGTTCACGTGTTGGGAACTCAGTTTCGTTTCAACAGACTAACCATGGATATGAGACTACCGCAGGAAAAAGTTGTGTGGGGGCGGGGGGTGGAATCGTGTTTTGTGAAAGTGCGGGTGTCGCAACACCCGTAACACCCGCGGCTGCGACGCCGCGCCACTGTCGTGTGGCGGGTGTCTTGGTGTTGAGTGTTTCGGAGTGACAGGCTGTACCGGATGTACTCGTTTCCCGACATATCCTGGAGGAGGAGGAAGGAGCAGGGTCTGTGGCTGCGTGTCTCGTGGTGAGTGTGGAGTGGTGTGTGTCCAGTTGTTGTTGTTGTTGTCCAGTGGTGTGTGTCTTAGTGGTGAGTGTCCATTGGTGAGTGTCCATTGGTGCGTGTGTAGTATTTGAAGATGATGAAGCCGACACGTGGCTCTGTGGCCACGTGGCGACTTCATCCTGTGGCCATTGAACGGATCTTTGATCTGACTTTAGTCCCGTGTAATCGCGCCGGCTTACTGAATACGACGTGCTGTTAGCGAGCACCTGCCCTGGATTGAATGACGCCCGTGGAGATTGTGCATCCAGCCGTGCACCTGGATTGCTCCTTGCCTCCCCAATGCTGATGTTTAACACAACGCACCACCCGGCCTTTATGTGAGACCGAGGCGCGCGGTGCTAAACCGCTACAGATCGTTGCTCACCGCTCAGCTGTAACTGGAAATCGAACGGAGGTGGCTCGGTTACGCGTGACGAGCGGTGTGTTACGTTCGACGCGTATCGACACGCGGGCTGCTTGTGAGATCGGTGTGCCGCGCTGATTTACGATAGGGAAAATGAACGAGTCAATGTGTCGTAAGTGCCCGCTAACGGTACTTGACCCTACAGTCTGTTAAGGCTATACGGGGGGTCTTTGTGGTGCCGGTCATCCACCCACTCGCGTACCGTGCTGTCCCTTTATAGGTGCTCGCTGACAGCACTTGCCCCTACAGTCTGTTAAGGTGACTGCGTATTTTTTAGTAGCTTGTCCAGGTGTGATTAAAACGCTGTTGATGGACGCAACCATTAATCCGGGGGGGGGATTGCAGCCTCAATCTCGGCACATCCGGCGGATGTGGGAGCGACGAAGCGGTCGACATGCGGTTGACGGCGTGCGACGCCCTCAGTCGCCACGATCAGAGTTGGGAGCAGCCCAAACACGCCGCTTCCCAAAATGAACAGAATCACACATCTTCGGGTGTTCAGAGGCAGACCGGTGTCTCTGTGCGCAACGCGCGGGGCTTAACGCCTCCCATCCATCCATTGTCAGAAACCGCTTAATCCTGTACAGGGGTTGCGGTGAGCCCAAAGCCTATCCCGGCAGACACAGGGCGCAAGGCAGGGTTATACCCAGGTTTGGACGCCAGTCCATCACGGGGCCAATTTAGTCCGCGAGCCAATGAACCTATGCGGCGGCATGTTTTTTTTATGGATTGTGGGAGGAAACCGGAGTGCCCGGCGAAATCCCACGCGGACACGGGGAGAACGTGCAAACTCCACGCAGAAAGGCACCCGAGCCGGGATTCGAACCCGGGTCCCTTCTTTCTGTGAGGCAGCAGCGCTAATCACCGCGCCACCTTGTGGGGCTTAACCAAACGCGCTAAACAAATGAGAAGCAGATGTGAGGGGTGACTTTGAATTCATCAGACATGACTCAAGCATTAATTGCTCCTAACCATGACACGATAATGACAAGACCAATGGCCTTTGCAATTCAACCAAACTCATCGTTAAATAGCGCATTCCGGCAAATGGGGGAAATGCGGTCTTTAAGAAGCTACACGCTTCCAATTTTCCCCGCAGTGGAATGGACATCCTTGCCGTCGACTTGTTGTCATGGTGAGCTTCGTCAAGTGCGAGGCCGACAGGCAAGCACGTGGAGTGGATGGAGTTGTAGTGCATGTGGTTAGGACGCTGCACTATGAACCGGCCACGGATAATATCAGTCTTGAGTGATATCTTAAACCTGCCCTGGGCTCAACCGTCCCCCAAACCCACATTGACCGGCGGGGTGAAGTATGGTCGAACAATGCTCGTGTTCGAAACAACGTTCAGACGCTTAAATCCACGAGTGTACAATTTAATTGTTCTGTCAAGCAACAGAATATTTTCTACGTATTATTTTCTGCAGTGCAGTTTGCTGGTTGGACAATTAACGTATGCCTAGCTTCTGAGTGTTCGCCGGGCACTCCGGTTTCCTCCCATAGTCCAAAGACGTACTGCTGTATAGGTTAATTGGCCTGCTGACTAAAATTGTCCCTGGTGCCCTGCGATGGACTGGCGTCCCATCCTGGGTAATAGCCCTGCCTTGCGCCCTGTGTCTGCCGGGATAGGCTACGGCTCACCGCGACCCTTTATAGGATTAAGCGGTTTCTGAAAATGAATGGATGGATAGCTCCTAAGTTAGAGCCTTCTCAATTCTGTGTGTGAATGTTGGCACGTTATTCTGATCAGACTGCGGATCAATGACGGTACAGTTCGTACACACCTATACAGGACAACGTTACTCTCCCTGCTTCCAGCATCCTTGTCTAACGCAGTAGTGGGTAGCGCTGCCGCCTCACGGCAAGAAGGGTCCCGGGTTCGAATCTCGGCTCGGGGGCCTTTCTGTGTGGAGTTTGCATGTTCTCCCCGTGTGCGCGTGGGTTTTTGCCGGGCACTCCGGTTTCCTCCCACCGTCCAAAGACATGCTGCCAGGTTAATTGGCGTCCTGTCTAAATTTCTACAGGCGCCCTGCGATGGACTGGCGTCCCATCCTCGGTGTTCCCCTGCCTTGGGCCCTGTGTCTGCCGGGATAGGCTCCGTCTCACCGCGACCCTGTACAGGATTAAGCGGTTTCTGAAAATGGATGGATGAAATAGATGGACGGATGTCTAACGCAGCCAATGGTCTCTCTATAATCGCCTGGCTCCCCACCGCCGTGTTCTCCACCAAAAGGTCTGCTTTCGATGGACACAGGTGGTGTATTTTCGTCCGTCTCTCTCATTCCTGAATCTCGTGGGATTTATTTTATTGCATTGTGGTGTGTAGCAATTTTCACCGTCCAGATTCTCCACAATCAGTCTGTTTTTCAACACCTTTATCCGATTACGTTAGAAATTTCTCCTAGCGTCCCTATGATACGAGCTGATGTACTCTCAAAAGATTATATTATCGGCACAATTTTATTTGGATGCCTTATACATCACAAATGCATTGCATTGCTCTTAAATCTAATTTGTGGGCTTAGTTATGAAATGAGGCGTTCCATTTTTATCGTGTTAACTGTTATTCAGACTTGACTGTGAAGTGAAATGTTTTGATTTATTAGTCGTGATTCTTTACGTTGACATGGGAATGCATTATATTGTAGGATTATGCATTGCATGGCCATACGTTTAACACCCGTCTTAAATCAGAATCGTTGTTTAACGTTGCGTGGGTCGCACGCGCAATTTGTGAAAGCACTGCAAGCTAAGGACAATAAAACCAGGTACAAATGTAGGTTTTCACGACTCGATGCACGATAGCTGCTTTTCTAGGCTGCTGTTTCCGGATAGCCGTGTCGAGCGCTCCCTCTCTCTCCTTCGCGACGTTTGAGGATGCCTCCAACGTGGGAGGTGAAACGTCGCGAAGGAGAGAGGGAGAGCGCTCGACACGACTATCCCGAAAGAACAGCTTTGAAAAGCGACGATGAATGTTACCAGTGTTTAATCACCAGCGGGGCCGCAGGTTGGAGGGCCCTCGTAATATTGACAGGTTAAGCTCTGTGTATGACTGTATGACTACACACATAATAATAA
>JAZEWU010000017.1:2106561-2119542 GCA_036362915.1 Geotria australis
TTAAAAAACAACCATAGATTTTTACACACTGCGTGTATCGTGAGCTGACGAATCAATATACATCGATACATGTATGCATCCTAACAACCCCCGCCATCCATCTACTCCCCTTCCACTTCCCACATGCAGTTTGTCACATCCTGAAAGCAGAGCCGTAGGCAGTGGAAGGATATTATTCGTGTGGTGAATTAATCCAGTTTTGGCAAACTAAATCTTCTTCTTCTTTGCGATTCTTCGAAGCACGATGGTCAGCCTCTGGACATCGTTGTCTTTCAGCTCGGCCTCGAAGTGTTTGGTAGAATTCGCAGGCAATACCAAGTATTACCTGACAGGGATCGCGACGTGAACGCTTCTACCTTGACCCCCGGCAAACTAAATTAGCACACAACATATCTCTTGTCATATTGCTGTTTTTCCACGTTAAGCATTATTTATTTTTACATATCTGATCAACCACAAGGCGTTCCAGTATTGCATGATTCCAGCAGCAATGTTTTAATACAAGCAAAGTGTGGACTGGTTTTGGCTCATCATCAGTCGATCAGTGTTTATTCGAGCTGGAAGAAACCGTTGATCTACACAGATCTTTTGAACAGTTGTCCAGCGGGCAGGTGTAAGCAAGTTACAACATGTGGGCAATTTAGTCAGGACAATTAACCTAGGCAGTAGCGCGTCTTTGGACTGTGAGAGTGAACTACCCAGTTGTTTTATGCAAGCACTGTAACCACAATTACTGTAACCAAAATATGGGTTATAGCTCAACACAGACACATGATAGATCCATCCATCCATCCATTTTCAGAAACCGCTTAATCCTATACAGGGTCGCGGCGAGCCGGAGCCCATCCCGGCAGACACAGGGCGCAAGGCAAGGGGAACACCGAGGATGGGACGCCAGTCCATCGCAGGGTGCCTGGGGAAATTTTGTCAGTACGCCAATTAACCTGGCAGCATGTCTTTGGACGGTGGGAGGAAACCGGAGTGCCCGGCGAAAACCCACGCGGACACGGGGAGAACATGCAAACTCCACACAGAAAGGCACCCCGAGCCGAGATTCGAACCCGGGACCTTCTTGCTGTGAGGCGGAAGCGCTACCCACTACGCCACCGTGCCGCCCTCACATGATAGATATCATACTTAACGCAGAATGTATGACGAAGAAATGTACGCACTCCAATGAAGGTCTTTTAGACAGGAAGTGTAACCAATATTTGTATTTTATGAGCAGGGACAGTTTGTTTAATACTGTCACCAGCAGCTCTGGGAACTAATAAAAATTCATGGGTGCAGGCAGGCAGGTTGCGTAGGTAGAAGCGTTCACGTCGCGATCCCTGTTAGGTAATACTTGGTATTGCCTGCTAATTCTACCAAACACTTCGAAGTCGAGCTGAAAGACAACGATGTCCAGAAGCTGACCATCGTGCTTCGAAGAATCGCAAAGAAGAAGAGGGACCTTTGCAAGTGCAATCATTAAAACATCTACTCTCCTGTGGTGTGCAATACAATATGGCTTTGTGAGACACTGTGCATGCATGATCCGCACTGGTTCCATTTTTCAACGTGCATAATGCATGGACCAATGACATTTGGGCTCCACTTTTATTTGCTCAGACATCCGCTGAACTTTTGCTCTCATTCTTTACACATTCACATGTGTTTTTTTTAATGACACTCGGTGCCACGTATTTGAATGGCTGCTGGCTCGTGACGCCTACACATACGGATATTCAAGTGTGTGCACGCGCTAATGAGGTGTCCCCCAACACATCGTTATGGGTGAATCAATAAGACCAATTAAACCACTAGCATACGAACCAAAATGTTCTTTTCTGCAGTACATTACTCAATATATGCATCCGCACGCTTTGGTCATGTGGGACATATTTGCACCCGATTTCAGCGGGACAATTCTCGTGGAATGAATTTACTTAAACGCGCGTAAAAATACACGCGCGTAAACTTTCGAGATAAGCCTTGCCGAGCCTTCCTCCGCTCTCCTAAGCGACGTTTCGCCTCGCGCGGTCGAGGCATCATCAGGCCGCTGATCTATGAAGGTGGCGATGCAGCCTCCCGACTGAGGCGGCAACAATGCTCGGCGTCCAGGTGTTGCGGTGATTCAGAGACCGCGTTTCGAAGTGTCGCGTACTCCAATCATTCACGTGCTTGAGTTGAGCTTTTCCTTAGCGATGAGTAACTGGATAACATAATGATTTGACAATTAGCAATTATAATAATTTTACATTTATAACGCGCACATATTCATTCAGTGGATTTGCAGTCATTGCATAATTATGGGTAATTATTTTCGAATACGACAATGCTTAACAAAATTGCGTAATTGAATGACATTAAGGCGTGATGAGGGAATGATGCTGTGTATTGCGCTGTCCTGCTCGACCCGGAAGCTTTTTACCTTAAATGTTATCAATTAAATGTAAGCCCCATTGCATTCACGTTACCCTGTGCCTTAATATACTTGTCCGTCAGTCATTCAGTCAGTTTTTACTCAAGCTGAAAGGAACCGTTGAGCTATGTAGTTCTTTTTAACAGTCGTTCAGCGGGGAGGGGTAAGCAAGTTAGTAGATAACTTGGGCTATACCCAGGATTGGACGACAGTCCATCACAGGGCACAGGGGCAATTTAATCAGGCCAATTAACCTAGGCACTACGTGTTTGGAATGTAGGAGGAAACCGGAGTACCCGACGAAAACCCACGCGGACACGGGGAGAACGCGCAAACGTCACACAGAACGGCACCTAACTGGGGAATCGAACCCGGGGGCTTCTTGCTGTGAGGCGGCAGCGCTATTTACTGCGCCACCGTGCTGGCACTTTGCTCTGCAACCCCATATAAGCTTGTGATTAAACCAGCAGCTCAGTGTACAGAGTTGAGGGCTTTCAGCTCTCGATCACCAACGAACGTCTTGACAGCAACAACAAAACACCCCTACATGTTGCTTCTGCATGTGTGCTCACTGGAACGGATTTCAGAGGTAACTTTGTGGCTTCTTGCTTACGTGGGCTGTTTAATATGAAGGGTTGCCACTGCTCTGTGAAAGCTTTTGAATTCAGGCTTTGTCTCATGACAGGACACATTTCGGTTGTTTGTTGCTGAAATATAAGAAGAATAGACAGTTTTGTCCAGCATCGCCTTGTCACTTCTGACCTTGTGTTCATTGCAGGACTTCTAGAAAGAGGTTTGGCGATCAATCACTTGCAAGCCAAAGAAGAAGATGTGGAAGAACGGGACAACACTTTCTCCATGAGGTATTACAATGGATCTTCTTTGCTTCAATTAGTTTGCGTCTGTCTGTTATGTTTGTATAGACACAATCAGTCCATTGTGGCTTTTTATGAAGCACAGCATCACAGTGATGTAATACCACCTGATTTATTTTCCAATAAACATTGGTTCACTTTTTAAGTGGTGCCAGTTACGTCATACTTGGTATTGAGTGACAGCCAGAAGAATAAGAAGAAGACTTTTTAAGTGGTGAAATAATTTGCTCTGACTGCCGTTCGATCTAATTTCCTAGAAACAGGTTGGCTCGGTTTCTTAATGGACAAATTATTTGTGACCGATGCCGCCTATTTTCATTTCTTGAACTCATCTGTTCAATTTGCAAACAGCAAAAATCATTTGCTGAAATATAAATTGGATATATGATGACAAGGACAATTTCCTGTCAAGCATACGTTGCGACAGCCTTGGCCACAGTGTGCCAGCGCAGTGAATTTACCTGCAGAACATCGCCACATTTAACATGAAGGTTTTCGTCACCAATGGGTTGGGTCACGTTTATTCGAGACACCTGATGAAGCTGATTGTAACCATCAGCGAAACGTCGTATTCCAGGCGATCTCCAAAACGTTGTGAATAAGCACAGCAGCTGTGACTGCACCTCCGCTGAATAATAATAATTTAAATTTATGAGCACCTTATCAAGAAACCAAAAGTGTTGTACTGTATATGAATTGTAACAACAAAAAGTTTACGCTGTCTGATAATATAAACAATTGTTAATAAATAATCATATAAAAATAGCTGTAAGTGATGTGCATATTGCACAATAAAAGTGCAGTTTCATCTCTGGAGAATAAATGTTCAGTGTAGGGTTTCACAGCTCGATGTATGAGAATTTCTCTTAACATGTATTTTTGGGATATCTGTGGCGAGCGTTATTCAGGCAAAATGTTGCGTGTAGGAGAGAGGAGGAATGCTCGTCACGTCTATCCCGAAAGAACAGCTCTTAAGAGCAATTCTCAAGTAAACGTTCATCATCAGCCATGATCTGTCTACTGTTGGGTGAATGCCTACAGTGCCGGATATAGACTTGGTGAGGCCCTAGGCTATATAAAGCTTTGAAGCCCCTTGTCTTCTTCTTCTTTGCGATTCTTCGAAGCACGATGGTCAGCCTCTGGACATCGTTGTCTTTCAGCTCGGCCTCGAAGTGTTTGGTAGAATTCGCAGGCAATACCAAGTATTACCTGACAGGGATCGCGACGTGAACAGCGGTGGATTTACAGTGGCTGATAATAATAATCTACTTTTGTAACGCGCGCATTTTCTCCTGGCGCGTTGCACCCGTTGATTCGGAGGCGCACAGCCCTGCTCAGTCGGTTTGTCGTGAGTCGGTGAAGAGGTGACTTTTTAATAGTTTTTTTAAGGCTGTGGGGGACTGTGTTTGACGCAATAGGTGTGGCAGACTGTTCCAGGTTGTGGGTGCCGCGACCGAGAATCGGCGTTTCGCGAAGGTTGTACGTGAGCGCGGTGTGTGGAGTAGGTGCTGTGATTAGCTGTGATGAGCTGCGCAGAGTACGGGATTGTGTTGATGCGAGTGACCGGAGTAGTGATGCGAGGTATTGAGGTTCTAAACAGCAGGCTTATAATGACATTCATCAAACAATTTTCCACCGCTTTGGTTACAGAGTGTCCCTACGGCAACCGTTGTCCTATTAGAGCCAATGAAGATAATTGTAATTTGCGAAGCATTCAATGCCATTAGCCCGTTCCGCGTCATGTCTGGTGTAGGAAATTCTTAAATCCTGAAGCAGATTAATATATAACACGACTGAATTCAGGCAGAAAGGTGGTGACGCATGCGAGTAATCCAGCACTTTGGAGGCAAAGGTTGGTGACTCACTTATATTTGTGGAACTTCCCATTTCATAGTGAGGCTCTGTTTATCAGTTTAGGTCATGTGAAAAGGTGTGTAAGTGAAATGCACCGTTCGATATGCCGGAGCAAACGGCATATCGACCTCAACTCATAAACAGAGCCTCACTATGAATAACATTGGTCATGAAAGCCTACGAGTTAACTTCCCATTTGTTGGCCTACGAGTGCTATGAAATGGCAGGACAGCAAATAGGTTGGAGAGTTTCCGGTTTTGAGGCTGTAGTCTCTTGGAAGTACAAATTGACTCCCACAAACACAAAACACTCTGCTGTAATCTGAAAAGTCTTGGCACTCGGTTATGTAATTTATTTCATACTTTGTTGAATAGGTGAATGACGTCATTGCAACAAAAGCTGATAAGAAATCAATCAGAATTTCCCCCGTGCGTAACCTGTCAAGAGAATCACAGATATTAGAATGCCTTTGTGTTTATCGTCATCCATTGTCACAGCAGCAAAACGACCATCATGAATACAATTATTTCAGGACTTTGCAGAGCTCACAATGCAGATTTTGTAAAAAAACCCAAGATAAATGATATTAATAACATTATTCGAATTCGATTCGATTCTTCGAAGAGTGATGGTTATATGACAGTTTCCCATTGCAACAAGTTCTTCTTTAGTTGCACACAGCCCTTCAACATTTTGAGATATAGTCAGTGCTGGCGTTAAAGGCGGTGGGCATTGACCTCTCTACTTGCTCCAGACTGAGGGGCTTCTGGCATCTGTTGAGCAGGTAACACCAAGTATTACTTGACAGGGATCGCGACGTGAACGCTTCTAGCTTGATCCCCAATAACATTATAAAAAGCAACTGAGAAGAAGTCACATATTGTATTTGTAATGGAATTTTGAACAGGAAGAGTCATTGTCGCATTTTATCTTTTGCATTAGGTCTGGTTGGATAAATGGCAATTTGAACGTTTTTGGGCTGTTGCAGCGTTTTATTCAGCGTGTCACTGAGATTTTTTAAACAACAGAATGGAGCAGCTCACTTTCTCCTTTCGATTGCAGGGTGTTCCCGGCCGCTGCTGGTGTTACGATGCAGGCCGATCGATGTAATTAGCTTCGTCACTTGCGCATACACGCTCAGTACTAGTGCATGTGTGGTGAAACCCTTGCCTACCAGGCTGACGTTTACAACCCCTCCCATGCTGTACTTCGGTATTTGTGTTTATATCGTATCTGTATGTGAGTCTGTGTGTGTGGTTGTCCGTGTGCGCGTGTGTAAAGGACGCTTCTGTGGAGTTGGGAGCAGTGACCTTACAACGATAGGAGCGACGCTCACAAGAATGAGCAGAGTGCTTTGTTGCTATAACGCAGGTAGTTGACACAGTAGAGAACACGGGTGGTGCATCTGACATTCATCTCAATCAGCCTATGATACCTGGGTCCGTCCTGTGACCTGCCAGCGGTCAGCCTTCCACACTTCACATGGCAGCATCAATGTGCACCCAGCCTGGCACTAGCACTGTGGTGATGTCACCGTCACTTTGTAGTGACAAGGCGACACCTCGTATATTCTACGTTATGGAAAAACTTGTCGCCTTATTCGCTCACGTACATGTCGTCATCGATTCGTGTTTTTCGGCCGCGAAAGGTATTGAGGCGTGGTGGGGGTTGCCACCTGTCCCGTTTTATCCCGGTATCGTCCTCATTTTAATAATAATAATAGCGTTTTATATACCGCCTTTCACGCGAGGGTCACAAAGCGCTGCATTGTCAGAAACCGTTTAATCCTGTACAGGGTCGCGGTGAGCTGGAGCCTATCCCGGCAGACACAGAGCACAAGGCAGGGGAACACCGAGGATGGGACGCCAGTCCATTGCATGGCGCCTGGGGAAATTTAGTCAGTACGCCAATTAACCTGGCAGCATGTTATTGTTGTTCTTGAGCGTATGTGTACGAGCTGAAAGACAGCGATGTCCAGAGGCTGACCATCGTGCTTCGAAGAATCGCAAAGAAGAAGAAGCGTATGTGTACATGTCCACATGTGTCTTGTTACGTATTTGAGTGCCATCAATAAACTTTGGATGATTTGAAAGGGCAATACCACTCTAGCTAAAAGGCTGATAAAAAAATAAGTAAAAACGCATCATGTATAAATATTGCCCTTCTTGTGAAAGCACAAGCGGTGGCTTAAATCCAGTCTCCATCAGGTTGACGTACGGTTGAGCAGTGAGTAGCAAGTACCTGCCGCTTCACAGCAAGACAACTGTTCAAATCGCTACATAGCTCAACGGTCCCTTCCAGCTTAAGTAAACGCTGACTGACTGACTGATTCTGCACTCAAATTCATTTGACTTTTTAGATTTGACGTGCGGTACTTTTGTGTTGCGAAAGTGTTTTTCGTTGTGTTCCGAGTGAATGTCAGCAACAGT
The DNA here is from genome assembly GCA_036362915.1 of Geotria australis. Taxonomy (NCBI): domain Eukaryota; kingdom Metazoa; phylum Chordata; class Hyperoartia; order Petromyzontiformes; family Geotriidae; genus Geotria; species Geotria australis. The sequence continues at coordinate 2,114,124 of JAZEWU010000017.1, forward strand.
TAGCGAGCAGAAGTGATTTTTTTTATTTTCTTTAAAATGTTCTAACCCAAAGAATTTACCTTCGAAGGCAGAAAAGTGCTTTACAAGTGATTACAAAACAAAAGGAAAAACAATCGCGTGGCTTGGTGACCGTTGGACACAACGTGGGAGACGGAACGTCGCGAAGGAGAGAGAGGGAGCGCTCGACACGACTATCCCGAAAGAACAGCTTTGAAACGCGAGTGTTATGCATTGAGGCGTGAAAACCTCCATTAGTGCAGTTGTCAGGAGAGTCGTAGGAGAATCTCATGGTGGGTGACTAGCAGTCAGGTGAGTGGTGAGTACTCTGGTGAGTAGTAGCAGGTGTCTGGTGAGTGTTTGAGAGCGGCCAACAGAGGGAGAAAGACCAGTGAGGGGAGAACGGGTGACAGAAGGGACCTGTGCCAGTGGGTGGAAGATAACCCTGTCTGTAGGACGGGCTGCCCTCTAGTAGATTATAAGATGCACTCCCAACCTTCTCTTCAAAATATCGGGGTGGGGGAGTGGAAGTGCTGCTAATCATATGGAGAATACAGTAACAATTTATGTTATTCATCAATTATTAATTGTGGGCTTGATTTCAGCTGTGGGAGTTTAGGTGCTACAACCAGGAGCATGGATGAAATGTTCCAATCCAGAAAAATATAACGTCGGTCCATGTTGTACCGACGATTTAGGCGTATTACAGCACTGTAACGTGAAGCCGTGTACCAATGAATTGATCACGGCTGTTCAATTATATTCGTACGCCCGTTCTGCATGACTAGAATTGTGTGTATGGGAATTAGTTACTTACGATTTATGGAACAGTCACTTGTCAGTGATGTATGACATGCACAAATTTGCCGTTAGAAAACGAAAAAAGTACACACGGGGCTTTAAAGAGAACAAATCTTAAAACATATTAGACTTAAGTCAAGAAACACTGAAAATTAGATGGTAAAAATTGAGACAAAACAGTGTGATTCTTCGATAGAATCGTTTACCCCAAAATTGTGATATTGGCTGGCGGGAGAAAGGTTAAAAGCTTTCCTAAAAAGTCCTCTTGGTGTTATGTCCCCTTGTCTTGCATTAGAGTTGCAACTGGCCCATCGGTGCTCGTAACATAGCGGTCCAACATCGACCGTTCTTGTTTTTTCCCCTCCTCCGTTATTTTGTCTCTAACCCTTTTAGTCATCTTTGTGTTTATGGCCAATTACAAAACATGTAAAACAAAAGAACAGGAAATGGAACAGGAAGCTGCTTGTGTATTGCTTCCGTTGTGTACTCTTATGCCTCGAGTATGTTTTATTGCACAGTACGGTATCTTTGATGAAGGGTTTTTCAAGTTCAATAAACCGTTATTTTTATTATTATATACCGTGTTAAATAATTGACAATAAGCTTCAGCGATAAGACTGCTTGAGGAGAAAACTAGATTCGGGATGGAAGTGTTTGCACTATCTTTCCTGCCTATCATCCGGTCACTCTGAGTTGCTGGAATTGTATTTCTGGTATATCATAATCAGCATCAGTCATGATCGATCCACCGCTAGATAAAGGCCTCTCCCAAGCTGCCGCCACATCTCAAAAATAATCCACGAAGCAATTCCACACGAACTGATTTCATCACTCCATAGTGCAACATTTGGAACATTTCAAACAAATCAAGCTTTGCAATCACAACTTGGCAGACATTTTAATTCCAACTGGGATCTAAGGTTAGCAATAGACGGTAGTGCCTGTATTTCAAGCACACGGCAATATTGTTCCAAAAACGTGGCGCAGCCGCCACAAAAGCTTTTTCTCCATAGATTGCAGTGAACCTGGGAACATTGAGCAGAAAGTACGTTGAGGTGCATGAACCATGTGCGTGGTGTGCATGTGAAGAGAATGTTAAGGCCACGATTGACCTCGAAAACGACCCAGGTGTGGAAATGATGAATGTGCATTAGGCTGGAGTGTTAGCCGATAGGTTCTAATATTGTGATGGCCAAGGTGATGTTTTAGAGTTGCAAGACGGCAGCAATCGATGGAAGATAAATTATCATTGTGGTTGTGGTGTTGATGCTCGCCTGAAACTCAACAATTTTGTAGGCAGTGTTGACGCATCACGCGAGATATCCGCCCCGCATCATGACAAGATACAGTACTCGTACCAAGACGGAGAGCAAGTACAATGTTGACCCGTTCACTCCGAGTGCCCGTGTTCTTGCTTGTTATACGTGTGTTTCATTCACGCAAGTTCCCTCCGACAAACGGAAATCTAAAAACATTGTCCGAACATCTGTAGTGTGTCCTTATTTTTTAAAAGCATTTTGAAATCGGTGAGATTTTTCACTGGAAGAGAATTCTATTTTGTTTGACATCGTACAGGGGGGTAAATCTGTCGAGAAAAACGATCGGTGTTCCAAATGTCTGTTTTAATGGTTTAATTAGATACTGATCCAGTTTAAATAGCAAGTGGCAAGTTAGGTTGCATAATAAATTTCGTCCTCACCCATCACTGATTCGGAACATTTACTGAGTGATGCATCGCATTATGGCCAGAAATTGCAGGCATGAAGATAAAATATATATCACGCAGAAGATTGACATCAATGTTTCTTTGTGTACATATGCATAATGCATTAGTGACCCCAGCCAGCACTCTCATTGTGCTGAGACATTCACCCCCTCCTCCTTCTAAGAGAGAGTGTGCATTAGCATCACAGTGAAGACAAGCTCCATGCGAGTTAGTAAATGAGCTTCAGAATACACTATGGTTCTGCCCAGATTGTGTCTTGATAAAAATATAAAACAATGAACTGAAATTTAATATTCATCGTTTTATATAACACATACATTTTACTCTCCATATTTATGAGATGTTTGTTATTTATGAAAAGGACAATACTGTATCCACCATTGATTGAACTGAATCCTGTAGCGTATAAAGCAAAAGCACAATACAGTCGATTTTTAATTTGTGATAAGTATTTTTGTGATTTCCATTGAAATGCCACGGTGATATAATTTGTGGCCTCTGAGAAGCAGTTCATGACAAACACATTCATCACTTGTCTGTGAAAATCCCTTCTTCTGAAAGACAACGATGTCCAGAGGCTGACCATCGTGCTTCGAAGAATCGCAAAGAAGAAGATTCAAAGGCATATAAAAGATAACAGTTGCAAGACCAAGCAATCCCAGGATGCATTAACAAACAGGTGGCAGTTAAATGAACGTCGTTTAATGGTTTAAAAAAAAGTGGTAATGCTATTTCATTTCTCTAAAAAAAACGGTTCACGACGCAACACACCATTTTAGAAACAATTACAATAAGTACGCTAAGAGATCCACGTTGATTAAACGTGGATTACTACCGTCAATTTTATATATTGTCCTTCACAACCGTGCAATGCGGCACAGTTATTAAGTTATTAATTAGCATGTAATTAAAGCAAGAAGTGCAATTAGTGTCAATCCGTTATGCAGCACTGATTGACCGAATGGACAGCGGTATCATTGTGAAGCAAGCAGGGCGGATGTTGGATCAATGTTTTGTTGGGGTGGTGCTGGCTCCACAGTACGGGGTTGGAGGATGGATTTTGGGGGGGGGTACGAGAGAAGCACCTTGTGGCAGGAGCCGAAATGTCTGGCTCCAGCTCTCCTGTCAATGTGAGGCCAATGTGAGCTGACACGCAAAAGTGCTGCGGTGATTCAGATGCAATTTCTTGGAAAACCTCAAAGTGCCTCATCTAGGTACATGCTTCAAGAATAATGATAAATGGTCTAGGTTTTCACTGCTAGGATGTCATATAATTGAACTGAAGAGCTGCTCTTTTGTGATAGTCGTGATGAGTTTTCTTGCTCTTTTATTCGCGAAGTTCCGCCTCCCACGTTGGAGGCATTGTCAGGTGTCTCAGATGATTATACCTGATGATGCTATCACGAAAGGGCAGCTATTAACGAAACTTCTCAATTTATTGATATCATAATAATGACGCGTGTGTCTGTCTTGTCCTTTATCACGTGTCACGTTGCTCTAAACTCACAGTATCCTCTTACTGTTGGCATCATCGCTGCGCTAGCGCAGAATTCCTCAAAATGCAGCGCACGGATCCAAACTTCTGTCTGGTTTTCTCCCCTAAAATGCACCGGGGATTCGATGCTGGGAATTCACATCACTTTACACATGAACAGAGACTATTGGCAGGTGCACTGTGGAATTTGATGACACCTGGGTGAGGCAAATAATTCTCCAGTTGTGTACAACTGTACGTGGCGTTGTTTTTTTTTCTGACCTGAAGCTCTGATGAGAATTGCTCTCCATCATCAGGGTGAAGCCTCCAATGTGGGAGGTGAAACGAATGAAAGAGAAAGAACACTCGACACGGCGATCCCGAAACAGCAGTTTTTCAGTGCAATTCTCTTACATCCGAATCATGTAAACCGACAACAGTATAAAGCGCTGATGTGTTTTTTACGTAGTGATATATTCATCTGTAGGTTGGTGACTTAGTGACGTTGTACGGCACGTGCAGCCCACAGCAATGGGTTTCCAGTGCTGGACAATATTCGACAGCACAGAGCCTATCCGAGATTGCCCCTGGTAAACACAGGTCAATCTGCTCTTACATAACCTAGAACCTAGATCAACCATATGTAGACACACGCACTTATGAGAACATAAATAGGCATCATTTCGGTGGAAGTTTCCGGTTTCCACGGGGAAATTAGAATAAGTAATGCTGACCCATGACATTCCGTGAGCTCCATTGCGAAAACAGTGCTGCACCCGCTCGCTGCTTGTACTGCCGGAGAGATGCTTAAAACAGCACTTTCAACGTGAATGAACCAATAAATAATCTTGTATTATCAGGTGGCAGCAGACTCACACTCAGTGTTTGAATGCAAATTAACAATCGGCATTTTATCTGCTCAGAAATACCATGGGTGCTTCCAACGGCCTCGCAGGCATTTCTCGCTAAATGCGCGGACAGCGATGCGAAATACGAACGGAGTATTATTGTTATTATCACTGCTGTCCAGATGTTTTAATTAGATCTATTCCTCATCGTAGTCGTGATGTCATTAGAATGCAATTGAGATTGATTCAGCTGCTAGTGTTTTTGTGCTTATGAAATTGCCTGATGTATAGCCGGCCATGCAATTTACACAATAGCGGCCTACGCACGTATGTCACTACAAACGCAAGCAACATTACGGTCGTTTGTCAATCCACTGAAGGATGAAGACCTCCTCACATCATTATGGTTATGGGGTTTTCTTTAACCGTCGATTACCAAGCTGGTTACTGTGGATTGGTGATCTTCTTTTCGATTCTTCGAAGCGTGATGTTATATGAGAGTTTCCCATTTCTTTACACAGTTCTTTGCATTTTTATTGAACTCTGCAAGGTCTTTTGAGCTGCAGAGGTTGG
>JAZEWU010000017.1:2119571-2139421 GCA_036362915.1 Geotria australis
AATCCATGGTGCTTCTGAGCCAGGAGGGAGGTCTTCAGCAGGGGGGATTCCCATGCCAGTTGGGGGAGGGTCACTCTCAAGCTTAAACCTGGTTCAGATATCACTCACCACCAATTTTAGCCCTGGATTTAAATCAAAGTCGAGTTGCTGGATTAAAAGCACTGTGTTAATCGCTGTGCCGCCCGCTCGATCCATTCATGCAAGAAGCAATGCTAACAAGGCATTTCTGTTTACAACCAGTGCGCCACAGTGGCGCAAGCAAGGCCCTGGTTTCGAATCCCAACTCGAGAAGACAATGTTTGAAATATATATTTTAATGTTGCTGTGAACAACCTTGGTGAGAGTAAATCGCTATGTCCGACTTTTCTACTGATTCGTGGTTTGTTGCATTATTGATAAAGTCTCAAAGCAGCTACTTTATCTCACTAAACGATTCCGACTTTGTTCATGCATGTAAGTTAAGAATTTAAGACTTAAATTATTAAAAATGTAAAAAAAAAAGTTGTAATCCCAATTTTAAGGCCTACATTTCATGAGATGGTGATGCTTCATCATCATCATCATGAGCCATTGTCCATCCGCTGCTGGATGAAGGCCTCCCCATGGCATCGCTATCGTTTGCGGTCCAGTGCTGCCACTATTGATGATCTCACTCCTGAAAGCGACATTGGTCAGGACACGTTCTTTCCTTTGACTGCACTTTCATCACCAGCCTCATTCACATGCTCCGTACAGGGTGGCACAGTTGGTAACATATTTGCCTCACAGAATTAAAGTCCTGCCCGAGGCAGTTTGACTCCCGCCTCGGGCGCCTTTCTGCGTGGAGTTTGTGTGTTCTACCGCTATTCTGTGTGGGTTTCCTCTGGGTTCTCCAGTTTCCTCCCACAACAAAAAAACACTCATTAATTATTTTGCCGATAACATCATAATATTTATCAAGTAGTGTCTGGGGAGTTGGCGCCGGCTGATCACCTGGCTAACTCCCTCCTCTCCGCGGTCTCCTCACGCCTCCCTATCCGCATCTCGTGCGTGACCAGGCGTGGAATTTGGACCGTGTTATAAATTGTATCATTATCAATCAGCATTTAACTTTAGCGAAAAATACATTATCGTTTGGACAGTTATATTCACGAGCAAATACATGCATTTTTAAAACGTAATATTGCTGTATTAATATATTAACACTGAAACAAGACTGTAACGAATATGACGCAGGAAATCTAACGTACACGCATGCATGACTTTTTCTGGTTATGCACTGATTTTCAGCTAAATATGAATCACAGTATCGGCATGCTCGACTGCTTCTGAAAATCACGTGATGGGATTGCTTCTCACACTCTCTCCATGAAGGTTACAGAGCTGATATGGAATTGATGCCGAGATTCAAGGATCATGCCCGGTCAGTGCCCGTAATCTGTGTCGTCAACCCCGGATGGAAAAATAATTATAAAAGACACGTGCTGGCAGATTACTCTCAAGTGTGAATTTGTAACCAAGCAACATCGTTACACTTCTATTTCAAATAGAGCTGCGTGTTTGCACTTGTGAGAGGCCAACAGCTGCTGCAACGAACTGAAATGACCTGAAAAGTGTTCCGTGTTCCGGAAGTTTAGTCGGTACTTACATTTCAATGCCACCGTGTGCAGTCACCTTTGGTGTACGTTATTGTTTCGTGTAAACATTGGCAGATATCATTGTACACGTGTAACTACTTCTACAGCAATCATGTGTACCTATACATATGCACACATGTCTTCTTCTTCTTTGTGATTCTTCGAAGCGCGATGGTTAAATTACAGTTTCACATTTTTATTGAACTCTGCAAGGTCTTTTGAGCGGAAGAGGTTGGGTAGTAGAGCGCAGACAAGGCAGTGCTCCATAGTATGGTCTGCTTCTCCACATTCACAGGTGGTTGGGCTGGTCTTGTAGCCCCATCTGACCAAAGCAGCTTTTGATCGTCCCGTTCTAGTTCTCAGGCGGTTGCGTGTCTCCCACTGAATCCATGGTGCTTGTGAGCCAGGAGGGAGGTCTTCAGCAGGGGGGATTCCCATGCCAGTTGGAGGAGGGTCTCTCTCAAGCTTTTCCGTCCAGAGCTGGAGTCTGGTTTTCTTCTCGAGATGTTGTTAGGGGCTGCACATGGCTGAGGAAGCTTCTTCATGACTTCAGTCGTTGGGCCGAGTGTTGACTTCCATGGAGGAGGTGGCGTTCATCATATACATATGTGTATACATGTACACCTCTTTGTCAATCCCCTCCTGGATGACGGCCCCCGCACACCGTGTGGTGCTTGGAGGGTTATTTGACCATACTTCACCGCACTGGCCGGTGCAGGTTGGTGAAGGTGGGGAACGCAGGTGTGGAATCATAGATTCGGAGTAAAACTACGGATCTTGCTGAACCTCCTTCTGCTGTTTGCAACACAGTTGCCGGTGACAACCTCATGTTCACGATGGTCGCTCACGATGGTCGCCCGTTCACCCATTATCTAGGATGAACCACACCCTGGTTTGTGATATCTGACGAGCTCGGGTGAATTTCGGGCAGTTTGGTCATGGGCTCATTGCTAACTCTGTTGCTAAAAACCCTCGGGTAATTAGTGTGACCTAAATCCATTACATTTTCTGGCAAGCGGGTATACGTAAGCAAATTAATGCACAACGCACAGTATATTCACACGCAAAGTGGTTCAAATGTAGCCTCATCACATATCACCGCGATAAAAGAAATGGGATATGAGCAGCAGTCTATAAATACAAATAAAGCGGGGGCATTTATAAACACAAAATTGTTTTCGTCCAGCACAGTCTTTTATGAAGGTTCATTATTCAGTGGGATTGTTTTATGTCCAGCTTTGCAAATACAATATTTATGATAGGTTTTGTGATATGAGATTTTGACACGGTTATTTATTTTTGAAGTACTGTTCCTTGAAGCCCATTGGCCGTTGCAGATTGCATCCAATGAATAATTTATGACCAGGAGCAGAAACGTAATGCCTGGGCACCCAAGACAAAGAGCCACAGGGAACAGTTTAATCATCTCTGGCTTGTTATGTGGAAACTTAAAATTTTTATTACATAGGGGTTCGAGTGGGTGCAGGTAAAAGTAAACCCATTCCTAATTAACGCCAGCCTCTAAGAGGCTATTTAACCTAAAACAAATTAAATGAATTTGCAGGAAGATTGAAAGGCCATGTTAAAGGGGTGTCTAATGTGGATGGAGCGTTCTATTGAAGTGACTTCAGAAGCAGTTCTAATGTTATCTTCTCGAACACAGGGTGATGTACTTTTAGCTACGAACGTCTGTACGGAAATGTCTGTCCCATTAGAACATGCGGCACATTGCAAAAATTTGGAAAATAAATGTCAAATGGTTTTAAAGATTTACATCAAAAACATGCATATTGCAGGTTATGGTGTTAGAATTTAAATATAAAATGTTACGTAGGTTATTGTCATCTTGAAAAAGAGAAAAGGAGTTCTCCTTTCTGGCAATAATATAGGTGTTGAGATGTTCCAACACCAAGTAGACACCTTTCACAAGGTATCGAGTTTACAATGGCCACACATGCGTATCTTGCGACAAGCATGTGTGGCTATTTGTACCAATTTTTCATTTCAACCATGGCTGACAGGTTCTTGTAATTTTCGCCACTTTCTGTGAATATGTAACAGGTTGATGGCAGCTGTGAGACAAACACTCTAGCAGTGGGTGTATAGATGTGCAGCTCCTGAAATAATTTTTCAGAAGTATTGATTTTCAACACATAATAGTTATACTTGAAATTGCAGAACGATTCAAGAGCAATTCTTACAGGATAGCCGTGTCGAGCTCTCTCCTGCTCTCCGTTGTAACGTTTCGCCTCCCACGTTGGAAGCATCATCAGTAAATTAGATTTTTCATTGTCTCAGACTTTGCAAAACCATATATACTGCATTTTTAAAACAAATGATAAAATTTGGAAACGGTATTAATCCAATTCACAGCAAAACCTCCCAAAGCAGTGGGGCACTTCTGAGAATAATGCCTTGAGTCAGTGAGGCTATTATCTTCGAAGAAAGGGTGATCATTATTATTATTAGGGCCGTCCACATGTATATTGGAAGCTATTGGGGCAACATTTCCCAGATGACTCATCACGGTACAGCAGATCATTTCTTGCCATAAATGATAACCTATGGGGAGAGCAATCACCCTTCTTCTTTCCTCTATAGCTCTGTCGGTCACAGGCATGACCATCGTCACGTTGCAGCGGGAACGTTTATCTCCTTAAATGAGGAGTTAGAGTTCTGACTCAGAGGACACAGCATTTTAATAACTGCCACTGGGATTTCAACGGCCAATCGGTCAGGGAACAGGAAAGTCCATTAGCCTTAGACTATTAAGAATCGCCGCTCCATTTGGAATTTTCAGGATCCCGGAGCATGAATGGATCCCTGCTGTACGTAGCGCTCGAGCTATTTTATGGGATTTCGTAGATGGCAGGGGGGTGGGGGGGAAATAATTACTGTAATTACGGAGGTTACACGGGAGCCTTACAAATTTGAAAAATAACACGCAGTTGGACGAAGCTTTGTGAATTGAAGCCATTCATGTGAACGGAAAAAATACTTTTGTCATCTCGTGATTATATTTTAAATTAAATAATGATTGCATCAGCATGTTTGTTCCCCGAGATGCAGTTATCCATAGGTTAGCTAGCTTAAGTCTTCCGAACCAAATGACCAATCATATTTGTTCCTTCAAAAACATGTTATGCGCCCCATAACGTCCGTTCGGGCAACGTCCTACCGCATATACGTCCGTGGTCCCATAGGGTTATAATAGAGTAATTTAGCGTAAGTTCAGAATTTTGTACAATATAGAACTGGATCAGCAACAGCCTCCAGCAACAGCCTCCAAACCCACGTGGACACGGGGAGAACATGCAAACTCCACACAGAAAGGCCCCCGAGCCGGGATTCGAACTCGGCACCTTCTTGCTGTGAGCCGGCAGCGTTACCCACTACGCCACCGTGCCGCCCCCTGATGCATTATTACCATCCTTTATATTTAGTGGCATGAGGGAGTCATTGTGGCCGGTGCGATATATTTTTGTTCCCAAAGTCCACGCGCAATTATAACCTCAGAGGCCGGTATTTTTCAACAACCTAATTTAGCCTGCAAATCCAGCGACAGGATGCCCCTGGCCATATCGGCCTGAAATGAGTGTGCGGTGCTGTGTTTGCAGAGGCTCGACAGAAGGTTGTGTGTGTGTGCTGCTGCTGCTCACACACACTCGCGCCCTTCATCACGCCCCGACGTGCCGGGAGCAGTCATGGAAGAGCGATTTTATGTTATGCTAGTTTATTCAACGCCTTCGTTAGCCACACTTTGCAAGGGTCATTACATAAACCACCTTTACAACACCCCCCCCCCAGGGAATAACCGGAATGCACAAACAAGCCTCACCGCAGTATAAATATTAATAACCGCAATTTCTTTGCACGTACAATATTCCCAAATAGCGCACGATTGCTGTTTGTCGACACTTAGTGTTTCACTTTGGGGAGCAGTGGTGAACACTGCACTGAAAACCTGACCACCTTGGTTTGATTAAGGGCCATGACTAACATCAGTGGCAACTGAATTCTGAACTTAAATAAGTACTTTGTGCCGAATGAATTTTGAACTGAACTTGGGTCTCACCTAAGTCAACCCAGGCTTAAATAAGTACTGTGTGCCGTATGTAAACATCAGCACTCAGGAGGCAAAGATGGCCGAGTGTGGTACTGGCTATAACTACCCCCGCTGTGCACCGTACCAACCTTACGAGGCGCTACCAGTACTTGCCCCAACAGCCTGTGTAGGCTATAACAGGGGATCTTTGTCTTTGCCTCCCCTTAGAGAGTCATTAGCATGCAGAGTTTTAACAAATCGTTAATTATAATTTGTAATTCTTACAGTGCAAACACCTCTATTTCACGTGTTGCTTAGCTGTGTAGCGCTCTTAATTAACTGATAATTCGAAATGTATACACAAAAATGGTTTATATTTAAACAGTTGTTAACAGGTACTGCTTGAAAAAAAATGGCTAAAATTACAATAAGGAAAATGTTTCCTTAGTATTTTGATGAAAATAGCTAATTTAATTATTCAAAACTGACAGGTTATTTAATGGAGCATACTGATACATTAAGAAAAATAAAGACAACTAAATAAGCATAGGTATAAAGTCGGCTTAGAAATACACACGTATTTATTTTGAGCACGCTAAGCGGGTACACATAAAAGAAATACGTTGCAAATGCTAAGCTATTCAGCCTGCCTAGCGACAAGAAAATTCCCATCATGGTGCTTGTATATATTCTTTGCAAGGAATGTGAGAGGGATATAATGGGTACTCTGTGCGGTGCGTTAATCAATGTTTTCAAAACCAATAGAGTGCGGTAATATTACTTAGCGTGTCATGCTGTTTGTTGCTTGGAAATACAGCGAAGAGAATGTCTTGAGCGAAGCTTTGCGCTGTTATACATGAACAAATGCAGCCTCCCATTACCCCCGCTGGCTTGATTGCCGGTAAACAGCCGGCGCACATTTATCATCCGCCGACTCCTCCTGTCCGCGTTGCAACATCCCTGCTGTTCTATCGTTATTCTTAACAGGATTGTGTACAAATAGAGCGTAAAGATGACCCCCCCCCACGACCTACTGCCCCCAGCTTCCAACATTACCACAGCTGTTTTCATAATACACATCGACGTGAAAGGGAATATGAACACAAAAGTGCCGTTTCCGACAATGAGATCCAAAAGCCTGCCGTGTTTTATCTCGAGAGGAGACCAAGTTGAAATTCGTTTCCTCTCGAACGCCTTTTGAGAAAATCGCTACAAAATACGTTTCGGACGGAAAAAAAAGAGGCAACAATTTCACGGAGAGTGATAGATAGCATCGTGTGAGACAAGCGGTCACTCACGTTGAGATGCTGAAGCATTTAAGCGCCCTGCACGTGCGTACACTCGGACCCCACTTAGAGTGATCCCGACAACGTTGGTTCGCTATAGCGCTCATTGCCCTTTAGATATTTTATTACAAAACACATTTTTAAAATCCGTAATGCGAGTTAAGAGTTACGAAGCCTGATGGTGCCTCCTTCAACGTGGGAGGCGAAACGTCACAAAATGGAGAGCAGGAACACTCGACACGGCTATCCCGAACGAAGAGCTATAGAGAACAATTCTCAAAATTTGTGAGTCGCAAGGCTCGCAACTCGGCGAGAGCCGCCGTCCCACACTTTATCCGACCACACGTGACCAGCCGGTTACCTAACTGTTATACATTTATACTGCTGTGTGGACAGAGGCGTGGGGATTTACACAGATGCCCATTTTTTCGATGGTAATTGGACCAGCGACCGCAGCATGGTAGATAGATCCTGTCTGCTAACCATTGCAACGTTTCAGTAGTCTTACATAGAATGAATTTAAGTCCATTTGAGTGTTGCGATAATCGTTCTTGTGCCGATTATTATCACCCAGTGGTTACCCCGTGACAATGAGAGCATTAATTGGGTGTTGTTAATTGGTTACCTAGCATTAAATCAGGCCCTTTGCTACTGCAGAGAGCGATAATTGAGTGCAATTAGGCATTTGTTAATGGAGTAACAGCTTTTATTTGTAAAACGTTTTTATTCCAGAAAGCCATACTGGGGGGTTCACGACATTTTGTCCTGTCCACCAACCCTTGCCTCCTCAGTGCTGCATTACAGGCGTGTGCCGCCAACCATCCCTACATCCCTCACTATCTTGAGAGTCTGCGGAAGTTGTATCCATTTCATTTGCGGTACCACCACCGATCTATTCAACACACACACGGGCTTCGGGATATTTACAGAACGACGTGCACTTAACAGGACGTTCTTCTCTCTCTGCAGACAAACACCCGTGACAAAAATCCATCCATTACCTGCAATTGTGTCACGTGCCATTAAGGGCGTCCAGTAACGATCGCAAGCAAAGGGCAAGACATACATCTGATGCCATTAGAGATACGGTGAATACCATAGTGAGGTTCAGGCGTCGATGATAGCCTTGCTACATTTTTATTACCGATTGGCGCACACCTCGGGCTGATCTTTTTTTTTAAGTAGCACTTTGAGATGTTGGTTGTATGCAATGCTTCCGCTTCTTCTTCTTCTTTGCGATTCTTCGAAGCACGATGGTCAGCTTCTGGACATCGTTGTCTTTCAGCTCGGCCTCGAAGTGTTTGGTAGAATTCGCAGGCAATACCAAGTGTTACCTGTCAGGGATCGCGACGTGAACGCTTCTACCTTGACCCCCAACGCTTCCGCTGTGTCCATGACTTGTGGAATGTGAGCTCGGATCACCGTTCGGAATTCTGTGAAATCGTTCATTGTTGGGAATGTTTTATAATAATCCATCCATCCATTTCCAGAAACCACTTAATCCTGTACAGGGTCGCGGTGAGCCGGATCCTGTCCCGGCAGACACAGGTATTAATAATATAAATTTATAAAGCGCCTTTCACCGGAGGGTCATCTTCCTGATGCGTGCCTGTGCAAATAACCAATCTCACTAGCATGGGTGGGATGATGCAGCAAACGCATAGTACTGCATTGGAATTGTTTATTCATAAATTAATACAACCTATTTCAACATCATATATCATGAAATTCCACAGGGAAATAACTACATGGTGCTTTCCTCAGAGTGTAACTTCATTTCTCTCGGCCGCATGAAAACTTAATTCAAGTGGCGAGTGTGAATAACGTCAGATGCGATAATTTAGACTTCTCTTTAAATTCAAACGCAGTCGTGAATACATTTCAGCAACTCAGCCCCCCTCCTTGTAGCGCAGCAAGCGGCTAATAAGGCTTCGGGCGCCGTGCTTGGCATGTTAATGTGAGCAGCAGTCGGCGGCAGGAAACTGGACTCGTGTTATGTACGGTCACGAGCCTGGAGGGGACATGCGTCAATGCGTGCGGCATCCCCGGCGTCGTGCGGTGACAAACAATCTCGACAAACATGGAAATGGCCCGATTTAGAACGGCCCGATGTCCCAGCCGGGTGTCGCGTTTGTTGGTTATCCGCGGTGGTGCACGCCTGTAGCATAGTCAGTCGAGCGGTCGTTATTTAAGCTTGAATGAACCGTTGAGCTGTGATAGCTATTTTTTTTAACAGTTGTCCAGCGGGGATGGGTAAGCGAGTTACAACATCTCAGCACCCGGGGGTAATTTAGTCGGTCCGATTAACCTTGGCAGCGTGTCTTTGGACTGTGCGAGGAAAGCGGAGTGCCCAGTGAAAACCCACTCGGACGTGGGAAGAACATTCGAACGGCGCACGGAAACAAGTCACACGAACCGTGGATCGAACCCGGGATCTTCTTTGCCGCGAGGTGACAGCCAATGTTGTTAGCAATAAATCAAACTCAGGTCGTTGGGCTTATAGCACGGTGTGTGAACCACTGTACCCAACACTCCACCCACACACGTGACAATTATGAAAATTCCGATATACGCAATGTCTCAAAGGTGAAGCATTTCCTGAGAAATGTTGAACCCACAGCATTCGCAAGACTAATGCGGCATATGTTATAGGTCATTCATGCATTATGTATATATTGTGGGCGGCACAATGGTGCAGTGAGTAGTGTTGCCGCCTCACAGCAAGATCTCCCAGGTTCGAATCCCGGCTTGGGTGCCTTTCTGTGTGGAGTTTGCATGTTCTCCCCTTGTCCGCATGGGTTTTCGCCGGGCACTCCAGTTTCCTCCCACAGTCCAAAGACAGGCTGCAGCATAGGTTAATTGGCCTGCTGACTAAATTGCCCCCAGTACTCTGTGATGGACTGGCGTACCATCCTGGGTATAGCCCTGCCTTGCGCCCTGTGTCTGCCAGGATAGGCTGCATCTCACCACAACCCTGTACAGGATTAAGCGGTTTCTGACAATGAATGAACATATATTGTGTAGCCCTTGCAAAATGTTGTTGGTTAAACGTCTGTACAGCTTGTCTTCGTAAAGATCTCTCCTCTTAAGACGTCGATAGTAAGCAAATATGACTTTCTGAAGCGTTTCAAAGGAACCTTAGTGTTCCCTGCTCTGCCATATTCCCACAGCACTGCAGTAAATCTGAGATGAAGCGGCAATCCCGCTGTGCTGGGAAGACACATCTACGCCTCTCAGAGCTGCTTATTGTCAACACGGCGTTTTAAATAAATTACGTCGTGCACTGACGTAGGTTTTTAAGGTTCGATGTATGAGAATTGCGCTCCATACCTGTTCTTTCGGGTTAGCCGTGTCAAGTGTTGCTTCTCGCTCCTTGGTGTGATGATGCCTCCAACGTGGGAGACGAAACATCGCGAAAGAGAGAGAAGGCACACTTGACATGGCTATCCAGAAAGAACAGCTATGGGGAGCAATTTTCAAATAATGCCATTAAAAACATCCAATTTTGCTATCGGTGTCATGTCATGAGACCAATTATCCATTTGGGTCTCTTGCAGAGCAGTGCAACCCTTTATGTTAGAGAATGACCCCAGTGAATTATTATCCTCATGATCCACAACAGCACTTCCCACCCACTCTGCATATGAGTATATTTGTCGCATGTTAGTAAAACTGACGTTTGTAATTCCCTAAATGCATAGGCATTTATGGAATATAGCCATTTTAAGTGCAACACTAAATTTAATGTAACGGGCATTTTTATGCAGTCATTGGTGACTGGCCTGAGACCGTCAACTCACTACAGTATTTGAAAACCCAGATTTAACATACAGGTTGCTGCTTGTGTTCCAACCCGGGATCTGAGCGGTGCCAGTACAGTTCTCTGACCTCTGACCCACACAGCCACCTCTGTCTGTAGAGATGTTTGAAATGTTCTTCTCGAGTGTGTTTTGATTGTCTCCGGACACACAAGAGTGCACACTAAAGAAATGGCTAAACTTGCCACCTGTGAAAGCCTTGAGGCGTATTTTTCTGGATACATAGGGAACGGTTATATTTACGAGTACTTTTTCTCCAGGGGATTTGTATGCATCACATGTAAGCACTTGACCGTCAGTGTGATTGCAATGACAGAAAGGAAATCTATGTATTAGCTGTTATCAGTGTGGCAGTGCGGTTTACCCACCCTGAATGAGAAATTATATGGAAAAAGGGCAAAAGGCAGTGATGAATTTGACTATTTTTTCATCACGTGTGTTAGCTTGGGTCGTACCCTTTCAAAAATATAACACGTTCCATCAAAAGCTGCAATTTGACTGCATTTTATACTGGACACGTGCAAAGCATTGATAGAGGTGGCTCGCTCACAGTTCCGGGAAACAAATGAGGTTTCTGCATTTTATATTGAAGCGTTAAGGTGCTTAATTTTAGTTTAAATAGCTTCTTCAGTCGCTCGACATTTCGCTTTACGTTATTTATGACCGTTGTGGGCGCGCTAAAGGTGATAGCTGGCGATTGAGACCAACTTTGCAAGCGTCGAGCTGTCACGTGTGGCCACATCGCCTCTGAACAACAGCTAGTGGCTCAGTGGGCTTTACCAGGGACCTGAAACAGCCGTAGTCGTATCACGAGTGTCACTCTCTCCCATCAGTGGAAACCACCGCTGTGCCACACAATGGCAGCATAGACTTCACCTCTGGGACTGATCCCACGTGCCCATCAGTTTGCCATCATCCGGGCCATCTCAGCAGCCCGTAAATTGCCCTGTCCAAACAGATTATAGTGATGTGTAGATGTCCACGCTGAAAGTACTGGATTTGAATGCGCAATAGGCGGACATTTTTTCTGCATGGCATCAAGGCTTTAACGTGTTATTTCAGGCGGAAGAGTGCTTAAGAGGGTCGATAGTATTAGTGCTAAAGTGGGAATTTAAAGCTGAAATAGTGTTCACGTTTCAGAAGGTACATCAACAAGAGGGAAGTAAAGCTGAAAAAAGACATGAAAGTGGTGTTGTTGTTGTGCAGACAAATGTTGCGCTTAGGAAAGATTTGAACTCAGTACCCTCAGTGCGGAGTTACATCAAAACACTTCTTTGTTAAATAATAGAGTTCCTCAGAATTTCCGCTCAATACAGATTCAATGCCCATTAATCGAGCGCTTGAACCAGCAACTGTAAACACACTACGACACCAATAAAGAGAGTGCAAGGAAACAATATATATAACTGATAGAAATGCAATGAAATCTCATAGCCAGAGGAAAAAAATATATATTTGTCACACACGTCGCATCCTATAATTTCATGATTGTATACGGCCACACGTCGTGCTGCAGGAACTGTGTGCACCAGTCTTTTTTGTCAAATCCCTATTCCGTATGTGATCATGTGCCGTAGAGCTGCGGCCATCAATTGCTCTGCACGTGAGAAGCTTTCCAATTTCAAGGAAACAGCCACTCTTTTTAACATGCCAGTCCTGAAGCTCAAGCACATGATAAGATAAATATTGGCTCTCCACCATGAAATAGCCTTGCGGTGACATGGCCTTAGAGCCAAAAGAGCTTTTAGGAAATGTGGCATCGTCCACATAAAGACAGTGATGCTCCCCCAATGATGCATTTAACAGAGCGCAATATATCACAATAAATACGGGTAGAAGTGGGTCTTATCAAAAGTTAACCGTGAAAAAGTAATGAGAGAGATGTCCTTTTCATTCTTTAGGGGCGTACCGCATTTGGCAGGGGATTTCAAATAAAGTTATGAGTTACAGCGGAGCAATGTATCACTAAAATGTTTCTTTGTTGGAGTTAAATGCAATGTGGAATGAGATGGACTTGCAATGACATTATCAGATGTTAGGAAACACAGCTGTGAATTGTGAGAGGATTGAGACTTCATTGAAGCCTTGACAGGCATTTTGCCCTTTAAATCTCAGGAAGGTCTACGCTCATTCCTTAACGATGGTGGCTATAGCTAATTTAGTGCTCAATGTCGCCACATATTTAGTCCTAAAGGCCCCGTTATAAACGAAGGGAATGTAACTGTGGGATACCCTATTATGAGTATTTTATACTATATACTGGAAAAAGCCACTTGTCCACGTTTGTACTGGACAGTCTGTCAATTGTATTGATGTAGGTTGTGACGGCTCAATGTGGCGGGCATATTTCTCTTTTCCCGAACCCGAGAGAACAGCTCTTCAACACAAATCTCTGTCTCTGAATTGGCATGTGTTTTCATGGCAGTAACTCATTTGCACCGAGCTCTGCGGGTATTGAGTTTAAAAGTAGAGTGCACAGTTTTCTGGAATGAGGCTGACTGAGAAATACGTCTGGGTTTGATAATTGCTTCCCCTCTCTGCTTCGCGACGTTTCGCCTCCCACGTTGGAGGCATCCTCTGGTGTTCTGAGTCCTGAGTGAGTTTCCTGAGTGAGTTCTGAGTGAGAACTCAGAACACCAACGTGGGAGGCGAAACGTCGTGAAGGAGAAAGGGGGAGGGTTTGACACGGTTCTCCCTCAAGAACAGCTTTGGAAAGCAATTATCATGCATCGAGCCGTGAAGACCTGCATCAGTACATGTCTGGGTTTTGTCTATCGAAAAGAAGATACCCCTACTATAAGTGTAATGATGCCCCCACGTTCCTTGGAAGCCGAGTGTATTGGCAATGAAGATAGGCCAGCAAATTTAGAATTACAGACTCCAACCTAGAAAACACGGAAACCACACAAGTGGAACAATGCATCATTTTCTCGAATATACTGTAGTTCCTTACGCTCATTATACCTGCATAAAATGATGCGTGGGGGAATTGATAACGTAGAATTTAAACGCGTTGCTAGTTCGCGTGAAATATGATATGGAGGGTCGTATGCAATCGATTCTTGAATCGAATTTGTGACCCTGAATTTATTTAATTAAGGGGTTGGGTAAACACATATCTATATAGAAAAACTGTCACCACTGTCCCATCCTGCTGCCTTCCACCAGCAGTGACATCAGCAAGCACTTGCAGGGCTGCACCTTTTACGCCTTACGGTTTTTGTGATATGTTTTGTGCTGAGGGGGAACACCTTTAATATCTTCTTTAATAACCTGGTGAGCTTAAACGTGAATATTTTGCAGACAAAGGGAGGCAGAGGAGAAAGGGGTTAATCCAGGCTCAAACTCACCAGCAATTCAAATGAACAGATTATGAAGAAAAGAGGATAAAAAGCTCTGGACAATACTTAGGTGCTCAGTAGAAGCCAGGTTAGGCATTATTTGGAGTCCATTCTCTGTGGGATATCATGGTTTTTATATCATGTAAAATAACGAATTTCCAAGTTGTGGAATAAATCCATAAAAGCATTGTATTATGGAATTGGAAATGCCCGGAATAACCATACTTGGAAGAGTAAAATCGATGTAAGGGGAAATAGCTGTTTTGCAGGTTTTATTGGTGATGTAAAATCATGTCAAATATGGCTTGAGCTTGTGAATACGTCCAAAAAGTAGGCTCTTAGGTTTGTCTCATTTGTCTGGGCAAAGAGGACAGATTGGTTTATGGTTGGGGATGTATTTTGGCTGCTGAGAATGCCAATGATATGACCCGTGAAGAAATGTAAATTGTGTGAATCTGAGCGAGACTGATTTAATAGCTAGATAAATAGGCCCACACAACAGCCCGCTTTGCTTCAGGAACGGGGAATGCCTGCCACAGACTTGTGCTGTATTTGTGAATAAGCGAGTCGCTGCCAAACGCATGAGGATACACTGGAGCCGTTTACAGCAGGGTAGGATTGGTGATGGAATGGAACAAGTACAGCCCTACAATTGCTTGCACAAACCATTTCCGATAGAAGGACCTCTCTCTACTTGAAGGACCTCTAAAGAGGCCCTCTAAGAGGATCTTTTAGCCTACTCTGCCATGCCAGTGTAACCAGTAACCAGCTTGTCCTGTCTCCATCCGTGGCCCGTGATCGTAATGACGAGACCAGGTCGGCATGACGGTTAACTGATGATTGTAAATAAGTAATCAAATACTATGTGTGTGACTGTGTTGATCAGCGTTAGTATAAAGTTGGCTGCCTCCTGACCTGGTCCGGTGATGCTACGTGGTTTTTGGCTGTAATGAGGTTTGTCCTCTACTTGGCCATACTGACGGGCAACCTGCATTATTGAAATTGCCTCTGACACCTTGGCGTCTGTCCGTTCAAATCATGTTAATTCCGTTTACAATTTCACCATTTCTTTTCCTCCACATCCATTTCCTAGCTTCTGTATAGATTCCCTGCGGTAGCGTGTTCGCTGCTTTGTTGAAGAGATTCACGGTTCGAGTACACCGGCTGCCCAGATGATTACTGTGGGCAGTGGTGTGCAGAGAGAGGGGGCAGAGGGGCATCCAATCAAAGAGTGAAATTAAACAGTCCCACAAGCTGGTGTGAATGTGGATCCGTGTTTTAATAAGCGAGACCAGAGTAGAGAACCTGTTACATGTAGATACTGTGCGTAATTCTGATTAACTCAGTGCCCTGTCGACGACCGTCGACACGTTATAGTACTGCCTTCCAACTAATTTTATGAATGAATGATAGTTCCCAAAGTTGTCTTCCTTTCTCACATTTCTCAGTACTAGGCCCTATGCTTGAGTCTTGGGGGCATACAATCAAGGAGTCGGAGTTGGCCCCGGGTATCACCAAACCTCCGCACGCCACTGACTGTGGGTGAAATCACCATAATACTACTATGAGCCGTCTGCTTGACAGCGGATGTCAAAGATGGCCTGACGTAATTTGCAAGAGGAGGCCATTGTGTGCCGGTGTCTCGGTCCAAACTTGCACAAATGTGAAAACCTACCTGCAAATTACTAAATTTGGCTTATCATTATCAGTGCCCGCTAAAATCCTGTACAGGGCTTGGGGTGGTGGCACAGAGCTTATCCCGGCAGACACAGGACGCAAGGCAGGCCTATACCCTGGATTGGACATCGGCCCATCGCAGGGCACTGTGGGCAATTTAGTCAGCCAATAGGCCAATTAACCTGGGGACACGGGGAAAATGTGCCAACCCCACACAGGAATCGAGCCCGTGGGACCTTGTTGCTGTGAAGCAGCAGCACGACTCACGGTGCCACCATGCCGTTGCAATGTCGATTATACATAGCAGCAATCGTTGCCCCTTACTGGCAGACTAAAGCCCCAGGTCACTCTTGCAAATTAAAGTCATCCTGGTCGCTTGAGTTCCCATCTGGTGAAACGAAACATTACGTTTGTGTCCTTGCTGGTTGTAAACTTTAATAAGATGCTCACCGCAGGTAAATCACATTTTAGCATTCATAGACAAATTTAGAATGCACGACCCATTGGGCTTATTTTGACGCAATGCCACAAATGCCATAATTAAATAACATGCGGAATAGAAATGTATTCATAAATAATATAACACGTATGAAACAGTCAGAACGCATTCGTCACACCTAAAGGTCAGTTACAATGTCAATGATGAATTTAACTGTGAATTTAACTGCGAAACCTTTGATATGCACTAAACGTTTTCGTTGCTGTTGGGTTTATTTAAAGCAATTAATAAACCCCATCGCAAACAACGTATTACTATTGAACCGGACAGCCGTCGGTAAGCCAAACACGCTTGGTTCACACGCATGTTAAGGGGTCTCGTAGCCAATAGTGAAAATGAAACGTGAGCCGTGTATTCCTCGTGAATTTCAACGATAGTGAGAAATCTGTGTGCGCCGTCGATGAATCAGGGGGGAGAAGCAAGGACAACCCTGCGGCTGAGGACACGGAGGCAAACAAGGCTGATGGTCTCCCGTGGGAGCTCTGCCTGCCGTGAGATCCGGCTTTGTCAGAGCGACACGGATGTTCACGGGAACAGAAAGTCAAAAGTCAAAGCGATTGCCGTTAAAATGAGCATTGAGGCGTTGCTCGTCTCCCGTCTACAGCCACGTGACGGAAATTCCTTATTCCTCTGTCGGGGGCGAGTCCATCCGTAGGACCCCCGCAGTCATACCTCCCGTCTGTATTTCTCACTGCCGGTGAGGATCGTGGAGAGATGAGCGTCGGAGATAGATGCCGATTTGAAAACGTATTTCTGAGCTGCGCACATCTTGCAGTTTTCTGAGCATTGTGTACACGATTCATTTCAACTGTCATAGCTGTGGGGGCCTTCTTATTGAGGGTCATAAACCACACTCGGGTGTCATCCATCGGGCACTTATTGTGGGATGTTTGCTCCTTCTGAGAACTGAGCACCAAGCCCTGGGCATCCCTTGTGCTCTCGGTGAATATGAAAGAGCCAGTGGTTATTGTTGTAAGGGTTATTCAAGTACAGTAATCACATTGTAAAAACTCCCCGCTAGAGGGTGGACATAGACTCCTTCGTAAACGAGTTGTGTGCCGCTTAACGGAGCCACCCTTCTTAAAGACCTACAATTATCAAAGTCAACGCTCCAAATTAAAAATACAACTTCGAACTAAAATATGCACGCTCACGAAAGTGTCACTGTCCGGTATGACCACTGCAATTACTCTTGGGGAAATGCCTGCTTTTGAAGATTTACATTCAGAGGCTATCTTTGAAGGCGTTTGACTGAAGCTGACTTAAAAGCCTTACTGACAAGTCTCAGGATTTGTGAGATGCGGCCGAGTGAAGCAAAGGTACTGCGGATTCCCCATCTCTTCGCAGATATCGTACAACTCACAAATACGAATGTGTGAGGTGACCAGCGTGATCGGTTAGCGCGTTTGCAGCTTCTTGCAGAGATTTACAGTTTTAATCCCCACCGTCAGCCTGGTTAATACCGCGCTGGTTATCCACCGTACTTATACTGTTTTACAGTGGACATTAATGAGGACGTTAAAGGTCCTATGGCATTTGTTTGAAATAGAGTAGGCCGTTTGCAACTGCATCACGGTCCCAGATTTGCCAAATTGGGGGAAAACGACTCGCAAATTTTCTCACTTGAGAAAACGCTTAGCAACGTTGATCTCCTGTCGTGAAACTAATGCAGATTATTTCTGCGTAACATAACGGTTTCGTCAGAGCCTAGCACTGTAAGAATGGCATGGATACCAAATATAGCAATGATGAACAAATACTGTATAAATTCCTACTCGACATAAACTGCACAACGAATGCAAAGCTTTTTTTTTACATCGAATACACTCTTTGTTCACATCCATCTGGGCAGTCAGGCCGCAGCGCTTCGCACCAGGGTACGTGATTGGCAATACGACAGCTCGCTGCGTTAGAGTGACCGTGGGTTCTGGATGAAGACCGATATCTTGAGCTCGCGATGGACCACAGTCTGCGGGGTGGCTTGTATGGGCGTCGCAAATCCCAATACGTGGCAGGGTAGCTAGCTGCTCGTCACAGATTACGGGCTCCGTTAACGGTAGACTTTCGCGCGTAATCAATGCTGGGACACGGAACACAATCGCGCATTCAGCGCAGATGGTATCAGCCCATTGGGAATGGCGAGCTTCCCTTGCGGTCGCACAGAAAATGCGGCGCAAAGACGGACAGGCACACGCGACGCTTTCGACCGGTGATGAAGAAAATCCTAGGTTTTCAAGTCGCCAATTTATCTTCCAATCCTTTCGGTGTGCGATGGCAACTCACACAAGCTATACACATTTAACGCTATCATTATGTCAATCGTAAAGTTCAAACTATACACTTTAAAGGCACATTAGGTGAGCTCATGTTATTGGCAAAGTGTTATATGAAAAACTGGGCGTGATAATTCCACCCATTGAATACAAACTGCGTTGCCGGCTTAAACGGCCGGTATCCAGGTTGATCCGACTTGGCGGGTCGCGATGATGGGGGTATTTGAGCACAATTTTAAGGTCAGATACCCTTCCTGACGCCAACCTCCTTTAGTCAGAGGGTCTCCTGATTGCAACTTGTGTGGAAGCTCCCTCAAGACCTGTTGACCAAGGGAGGCCCTACCAGCAGCGACATAGCGCGCTGGGGTTCATTGGAACACACAAACTCCTACACCACCATAAGGTTACGCGCCATGGATGTGAGTGAATATGAAATATAACAGTTACATTTTATGTAACTGAGTAGTTTTGTTTATGGGCGTGATCGAAGTAATGTGATTCGTACCAGGTTCAAAAGCCCAAAATCTGTTTGGGTCAGAGGCATACCTATGGGTCACTGCTCTCGTCAGTCACTTCTCTGCCTGTAGAACGTTTGGAGGCCACCGGACGCGTGCTACCTGTCACGGATCAACGGATCAGCCCACGACTATCCCTTGGCACGTCGTTCCTTTGTTTAAAATGCATCAGATAAAATGCACGAGCGTGCATATTGACAGCGTGTCAAGAGTTAACAGCGTGCAATGAAACGGTGCTAACGTTCATGTTTATAAACCAGTTCAATAAGTGAGACCACAATTGTTTCATGCGTGTGCATTCAATGAGCATAATCCAGACTCCAAACAGGACATGAAACGTTCTTTTAACGGTCAAACTGTAATTGATTGTTCACACACGGGATAAAGACGGGGCCGTGACGTTCTCTTCGTATACATACTGCCGATGTCAAGGTCGCTGGCTCATCAGTAATCGAAGTCAACAAAGGAGACGTAAGGACATGCCCAGCTCGTGTGCATGTGTCGTTGGAATTTATTTATTTTCTAACGGGACCAGTGAACGGTGCCTAATTTGCGAAACCAAGCATCACAGACGTGTTGACGTGAGTGCGTACGTGGCAGAGGGAAACCCAGGACAAGTGCGATGATCGAGATTTTTAAGGACAGCGTTGATGTCGCTGTCACCGCGAGCCAACGGAGAATGTTTTAATGGGGATTCACCGTAGGTCGCACCGTGGACCTAAAAACCCTCGCCCTCGTGTAGAAGGCATGACCACCCTCATAGAAAGACCACATGAGAAA
>JAZEWU010000017.1:2139469-2156315 GCA_036362915.1 Geotria australis
CAGGCGGTTTGCCGGCGCCATATTGCCACACACTGCTTCCTACATATTATGATGTTATCGGCCAAATAATTAATTAGTTTTTTTAAGTCGTGGGAGGAAACCGGAGAACCCGTAGGAAACCCACGCAGAACAGGGGGAGAACACACAAACTCCACCCAGGAAGGCGCCCAAGGTGGGAATCGAACCGCCTCGGGCCAGACCTTCTTTCTGTGAGGCACGGATGTTACCACTGCGCCACCGTGCCTCCCGAAAGGTTGAGAACCCCTGCAGTAGGCAACTTGCACAATAATGTGGTGGGTTCTGAGATAATGGCCACCGATCCTTATCGACTGTATCCATTCATCCGTTTGTGATATTACGCTCGGCATCTTGTCAGGATGGGCCGACGCGTGTTCCATAACGTTAGGTGGTGCCGTTGTCTGCTCGGCGTCACTGGCTTGGGAAACGCCACGTGCGTCCGCTCTCTCCAGCTTGGCGCGCCTTCGGTGGGAGTTGCTGGGTGCCGGATCGCTTGCGTGTCATTCTCGCACGGATGCAGATCGAGACGCCGTTCTTCCAATCACCTTGTATTTATTATTATACGTAAGCCGCGTCTTCTGCAATACAGCGGAACCCCTCACGCCGAACCCCAGGTAGCCGGGTTCTCCCGGGTACCTGGGGTACCCTGGGTTGTCAGTCCATCGCATGGCAACGGGAGTAATTTAGTCAGGTAATTTAACCTAGGCAGCAGCATGTCTTTGGACTCTAGGAGGAAACCAGAGTTCCCAGTTAAAACCCATGCAGACAAGGGGTGAACATGCACACTTCAAACAGAAAGGCACCCGAGCCGGGAATTGAACCCTGGATTTCTTGACTGTGGGGCGGTAGTGCTACTCATCATAAGCTCAGGAGATCATCTGAATTGATGGAAACACCGTTAGTACAGTTCTGTACCTGTTGATACTGCATTGAGTATGAACGCAAACAGCCCCCTAGTGGGAGAAAATACATCGTGTACCGAAATGAACATTTTAACAAGCTTGGAATTAAATTGTGGTATCGCTAGAAAATAATAATATAAATTTGTAACGCACGGATATTCTTCGGGCGCGTTGCACCCGTTGATTCGGAGGCGCGGAGCCTGGCTCAGTCGGTTTGTTGTGAGACGGTGACGAGGTGACTTTTTATAAAATAACCTTGTTGATTTAAAATCTTCACTCAAAGACTAAACAAAGATTCTCGCCATGATTCATTAATTCTGGTCTACCACTTTGCGAACACTGCGAACGGCTAACATTTCAGCGGTCAATATTGCAATGAGCGAGGGCAGCAAATTATTTGTCCATCGCCGTAAAATACGATTTGCCTGCAGTCCTCGCAATTAAATTGGCGATGGCGGAGCTCGACTCTAAGAACACAGAACAAGATATCTGCGACCTTTGTCCTTTTTTCATCCGGCAGCTTCCCACTGATGGGCAAAGGCCTCCCACCAGCTTCTTCAACGTACTCCTTTCCTTAGTGTCTCTCGTCGAATAGTGGCCTCCCAACTTTGTGATTTCATTCCGTGGTCATCTCTTTCACTGTTTTCTGTGCTTCAATTATAGCATAGTGGCATTTACCTTGGGCGGCACGGTGGCGCTAGTGGGTAGCGCTGCGGCCTCACAGCTTGAAGTGTGTAGGTTCGATTGCTGGCTCGGGGTGCCCTTTCTGTGTGGATAAGAAACATGGGTGGTGTTGAAGAAAATGGAACAACCTCAGAAATGTATAAAGAAGCAAGGAATGCGTAGAGATGTATAGTTGTAAACAGCAGTGATAGAAAGATTAACACAAGTATTACACAAACATACAAAGGTCAGCTCTAGGGTTTTGACTGTTCAGAGCAGTAAGTGGGTTTGGACAGTAAACGTCAATAGAAGGGATGACGGCAGGCAGTGGAGAATACAGAGTGGCAGTCAAGGGAGGGAAAGCATCTGCGCTGAAAGCCACCTCCGAGATGGGGACATGATATCAGCGAGTGTGCATTGGAGGGTTACATGGATGACAGATGGTGACGGCTTGGAGGCATCATCAGGCGTCCTGTGTTCCGAGTGTGGGTGAAATAGAAAGAGAGAGAGAGGAACGCTCGACGCGGTTATCTCGAAATAACAACCTTGAAAAGCAACCATCATGCATCGAGCCGTAAAAACCTACATCAGTACGTATGTTGAAACAAATCACATTACTGAGGCGGCATTGGACAGCCTTCATGAAACAGTGGTTCGAAGTAGCCTTAATCATTTTTTTGTTCCTTTGGTTTTTTATTTATTTACTTTTCATTGTTGACATGCCGTTCTCTTCGCTGCCCTTATACAGCGCTTTGTGACCCTCGGGTGAAAGGCGCTATATAAAACGCTATTATTATTATAATAATAATATTATAATAATTATTACATAACTGTCCAACCTATTCCAACTTGCCTGCGCTGGATGGTTCGATTGGCTACTTGTCAAAGCCCATTGTGACATTGGGGAGCTGTCATGCTGACGGTGACTACTGCCGTCCAAACAACCTCAGTTGTTATATAAAAGGCTGGTTGCACCCCAACATGTTAACAATGGTACGTTATTACCAGTGCATCCTAATGATTTATTTGTATGGTCAGTGCAGATGTATGTACAATAAATATCGAATACATACGTATGGCAATCAACAAACACCACTAAATGGATACTTTCCTGGAGTGTAATTGATTACCTTCAATACGTCTCAAAAAGGAGAGTTAATTAGAGAAAAACTATCTAAAAATGTATGCAAAAATAAGTTATTAACTCAATTGACATTAGTTGCTGTGGTCATATTTACAGGAAGCACATTGGCGTTTTGGTCCGAATCACTTAGAGTAGTTTTAAAATTATCTTGACCATTCATTTAGTGACATGTAGCAATTGATCTGAGGTAGCGTTGTCTGGCACAATGATGCTAAAAGGACTTCTGCGTTTAGACCACAATGGTTTCTAATCGTTGCTCGGAGCAATTTTTGTGACTCCATAAAAAAAATGTGTGTCATTGTTAATTGAATTATTGTATTGATGTGAAGGCTTTAAGGAAAACAATCCACTATCTTACCTTCATACATTCCAGTGCTTTGTTGAAGTAACTTTAACATTTATATTTTCTATCAGTACCCGCTTAATCCTATAGAGAGTCGCGTAGAGTCGGAGCTTATCCTGGCAGAATCAGGATGCAAGGCAGTGCCATGTCCAAGATGGGATGCCAGTGCATTGGCAGGCCACCGGGGGAAATTTAGCCAGGCCAATTAACCTCGGCAGCAGCATATCTTTGGACTTTGGGAGGAAACCAGAGTACCTGGCAAAACCCCATGCGGACACGGGGAAAACAGGCAAACTCCACACAGAAAGGCTGGGAAATTAACTCAGAATCTTACCTGCTGCGAGGCGGCAGCGCTACTCACTGCGCCACTTTGCAGCCTTCGTTATGTCGGGGATGACACAATCGGGTCCGACGTGGGGAGGAACCGCGCTCACTTAATTGGCTGCTGGGGGCTCTGTGCCCTTAGCGACAGCGGTGGACCATCGTGATGCGAGGTGCTGTTGCTGACTGGCTTAAAGTTGTTTACGAGCGGAGACATCGGGATGAGCTCATGCCGTTATATAGAAACAGGGATTAATGAGTAACTCTGCATTGTGCCTTGGGTCACGAGGTTTTGGAAATATAACGGGGCCACGGGGAAGGTTCGACAGTGTCC
Source organism: Geotria australis (assembly GCA_036362915.1). Classification (NCBI taxonomy): domain Eukaryota; kingdom Metazoa; phylum Chordata; class Hyperoartia; order Petromyzontiformes; family Geotriidae; genus Geotria; species Geotria australis. The sequence goes on from JAZEWU010000017.1 coordinate 2,143,195, forward strand.
GTGTTTGGTCTGCCAATAACGCGCTCGGGTCTTTGGAGCGGGATGGCCTTGGCTTCGTCGGCAGCGCGCGTTTCGTGCGGATAAACCCACCTGCGCCGAAGTTCTGTGTGTTCGTGTCAGCGATGAGTGACTCCGAGGATGGTGTGCTGTCCATTAAGCACCCTGAGGTGGTAGAAAGACGGAAAGAGAGAGAGAGAGCGAGCAGAGAGAGCGATGGAGAGGAGGATGATTTTCCCGCAGCCCCGAGGCCGGCGACAGGCACAGATGATCACCCGGTGCCAGGACAAGTGCAGGACAGTTATTTTTTTATGTGCTAAAGGCTCTTGACAACCTTGTGCCGACCAGGGTGTTTCAGTGACACCTCGAGCCCACCAGTGTGTTTGGGTAGCTGTAGGATGATCGATGTGCGCTCAAGCATTGCCAACTGCATAGTGTTGGCCACATTCTAGCACTGCACACTAGCATTGCCAACCACGTCCAGCAGGGATTCTCAACCATTTGCACCTCACGGCTGGGATAGGCTCCGGCTCACCGCGACCCTGTACAGGATTAAGCGGTTTCTGACAATGGATGGGATGGATGGGCCCACTGATGGGTCGCGACCCACGGGTTGAGATTGGCGGTTAGAGAGCACGGTGCTGTGAACATCTGTTTCTGCAGGGATGCCGTAAACGCTTGTGTCTGCCCTTCAGATTTACCCCACACAATGGCTGAAGACAAGACCTCATGTTCCAGCGATCCTTGCAGTTTGAAGGCTCGGTGTTACATTCCACAAGATACATAAACTGGAGCAGATTTTCTCCCACCGAGGCTCTCCATGAGCCGAGGTGACAAGGGACCATGCCGCGTGTCCTCATAGTTTGAACCTTAGCAATGACACCAACACTTTGGGTCATTTTGTCAGCGGGGTAGCCCGGTTGCCATTGGCGAGTGCACGCCCCAAGGTGAGAACATTTTAAGCGTTGTCGGTGTTCAGGGCTACGTGCATGAGAATTGCTCTTTCAGGATAGCCGTGTCGCTCGAGACAGCTATCCTAAAATAACAACCCTTGAGAGCAATTGTCAATGTTTTTAGCGTCTTCAGCTGTGCTGAGCCAAACACGGAAATGACTCTCACGCGTCTTGTTGAGAAGGAGCGGTGATGTTTATGATGCGATTGTGCTTTCCCAAGAACTAACATTATAACGCTCCGCAGATGGTTAATATCAGTCAGTTTCCCTGCCAACAGCGTGTTTACCCCATGGCACGGTACACTCTCTCAAGATTAGTGTCTCCTTGGGAGCGATGGCACACACGGAGCCGTGTAGCTCAACGCCGAGCCCGAGGAAACAGCTTGCAGGCGATCTCGGAGGATCTGTTTAAAATTCTGCAGCAGTGTGTGTGCATGTTTAAACCACTTCTCTTATTAATTGTGAGGATGACATAAATGGTTACGTGATGTGCTCAGGCATTGAATCGTGTTGGTCTGGCCTTGTGTTCATTTCCACATTTGTAGCATTCTTTTGTGGCATTTACATCACGTTGAAAAAATATATATAATCTATTATTGCTGATTTTCCGTGCTCTGTCGTTGTTGACATGTCGTTCTCTCTGCAGCTTTGTGCAGCGCTTTGTGACCCTCGCGTGAAAGGCGCTATATAACTGCTATTATTATTACATGGCTTCAACGCCGACTTGCTTTCAGTGATGAAAAACATTCCACGACGTGGATATGTGTCTACAAAAGTCACGGAGATGTTTTCATGCAACAAGTGATTTGGTATTCTGAAACAAATATGAAATGGCATTCTGGCTTTGCTTATGTTTGTCTTATTTCAGAGATGACATTTAAATCGTGAAGGCATTTCACTCATCTGTTGGCAAATAACTGTGCAGTCGTACCCTGTATAAATAACACCCAAGGTCGTCCAGGATACATTGCTTGGAAATTAAATCTGGGAATGAGACGTGTTCGGCATTGTATAAAACATGCGAGACTGGTGGACATTAAAAATTCACCGATACAACGTTGGGTGGTGTAACCGTCAATTACATCAGAACATCAACAGCCTGATGCACACATCCCCTTACTGATTAAACGATACGAATGGGAAACTGAAGACGAGCCATACAACCCACTGTAGTCTGTGCTCATCCAACAGAGGAATAGCAAAACAACACTACTTCTGTTACTGCGCATGGACCTTGCAGTAACAGAAGTGACTACGAAAATCAGCAACCAGGTTAAATTCCCCTCTAGCACCAGATTAGTGCAGCTTAAATTATGGCGGTTACATGTGTTTTTGTTGTTGCGGGTGGCTGCGTTTTTTTCTTTGCTGTTGCGTGTGTCTATGTGTGTTCAGGTGGAGCATCTGCCGGTCATCTCAGTCAGGCAGCCCATGACACCGGGGTCTGTCCTGTGAGCTCCTGTCGACGAGCCTTCGACACTTCACGTGGCCTCAAGGTGCATATGGCCTGGCACAGGCGACGTGGTGACGTCACCGCCACGGTTGTTGTTGTTGTTCTTCTTGTGCTTCAATGTTGATTGTTTAATTTGGATTGGCGTTGTTTCCCCCTCGTGTCTGTCTCTCTGTCTCTGTGTCCCTATGTCTCCCCCTGTCGCTCACCCTCCCTCCCTGTCTCCTTCCGTGTTTGTCTTTAAGGAAGTGACGACCATCTTAGGGGACGCTGGCAGATTTTTGCCGCTCTTAAGATTGCCAGTTTCACGACCTTTCAGTATATTCGAAGCAGCCTTAATCATTTATTTTTTGCTGCCTTGGTTTTTTTTGGTTGTTTTTTTCTTTCGTTGTTAGCGTGCCGTTCTCTTTGCGGCCCTTGTGCAGCGCTTTGTGACCCTCGAGTGAAAGGCGCTATATAAAATGCTATTATTATTATTATCCCGAAGCCCTCTCATGACTGGCAGCCCTCGGACAGTGGCATTTAGCTCCTGAATAGAATAATACGAAGAATATGAAAGACACTGTCCTTATTTGGCTGACTAGTTCTTAGAAGGCACGTTTAACGCTGAGTGATTAATCACCTAGAAATGAAAGATTTATTATAAACCGGCGCTTGTACAGTTATTCACGCTGACGAGGTCTACCGCATGAACGGTGATTGGGTCTCCGTAGTGCAGCGCATGTTAACATCACACTTAGCTGTTTGAGAGATGGGGCTGTCACGTGGCACATGCACCGTGTCACAATGCTGTGCCAGTGAACGTGAGCAGTGTTTGCGTTTAATCCATCCATCCATTTTCAGAAACCACTTAATCCCGTAACAGGGTAGCGGTGAGCCGGAGCCTATCTCGGCAGACACAGGGCGCAAGGCAGGGGAACACCGAGGATGGGACGCCAGTCAATCGAGAAAGCCAATTGGGTGACAGTGACTGATAATATAATTCAGCAGCTCGTGCGTCACTGCCAACGCAGCGTCATCAAAACAAATCTCACAGGTTAACAATAACAGCAATAACGCAGTTGTAATTATAAAAAAAACCAAAAATTGATGAACAAAAACAAAGAATAGCTTCGAAGGCAATGGAATTAGGGCAGCACGGTGATTCTCTCAGCCGCCTATTTATTTCATGGCCAGTGAGTGGTTTTCTTTCACTCAATGTTCTGCAGTGTGTTCCAGTCATGCCTCTCGATTTTTTGTGAAATTGCCCTAGAAGTATTTCCTTACTTTCCGATAAAATACGACAATTACACGAATGTGCTGAAATGTGTTGAAAGTGTGTGCTTGTATTAATGCAAATGACAATACAAACTTGTAAATGACACATGACAATAGACTGGATAAAGGGTACTGTACATTTATTGAATATTGACATTGCTCCAAAGTAAATTTGCATAGATTATATATACGTAATGGAGCAAGTGTATGTATGTCCAAATTTGATCTGTACAGTACCGAGCCTTTTATGTCTTATTTCAGGCTTACCTCCCACTGATTGATTTATCCTATTTGCCAACAATAAAAATATTAGGGGTACAAATAAATGGGGGCCACAAGACATCCGGACAACTCTGTACAATATAAACATCGCAACACGTGAATTTATATTCTTGACTGAAATGTACATTTAAACAGACAACATACTTTGAAAAACAAACTTTTTAAAAACGTGTGTGGCCTGGCACAGGCGCCGTGGTGACGTCACCGCCACCTAGTAGCGAATGGCGGTTATATGTGGAGGTGTGTACTTTTTAAAAGTATGTTGTGTACGTGGCGTTTGTGTGTAATAATATAGTAATACATACAAATATAAATTAACATTTTTAAATCGCCTTTCACCTAAAGATCGCAAAGCGTTGTACTAAAGGAATATTGGCAAGAAAATGCACAACAGCAGCACGCGGGCGGATAAGTAGCTGATCTCTCATGGACCTGAATAAGTGATAATACAATAATCGTGTAATTTAATAATTCCACAGCCTGGGTGGGGGGGGGCACGGGTAAAACACACACATTGAGCGGAGATTAGATCCTCGTGCAGGCACAGCAGGCTACAATCAGATAACGACAACACAAATACGTTGAGCTAATCGGCAATGACGAAAGCGAGCTGATGTAATACACAATTTACCAACAACCGATTCGCTCACGCGGGTTCAACTAATCAGTGAAGGCACGTGGCTCATCTGCGGCCACGAGTAGAATCACCATTGTTTGGCGGCGTTACCTGGCGGGGTACCCATTACGGGATGGCCAGGTGGTACAAGGTGATTGAGCACGTGGATGTAATGAGCGCCCCCCCCACCCACAACCATCCCCTTAAAAGGCGAGGCTCACAGCAGATCGCGTTGCAAGTGGAGACGGATGGCGGAGCAGTGCTGGAGAGCGGAGCAGGAGAGGGGCCAGGAGAGGAGAGGATGGTGGAAGACTGCCGGCGAACGTCCGCGGTTCAAGATTTCGTCACCGGAATCGGGCGCCGTTCGCGTTCCGCTAGTTTCAAACTCAACGTTGAAAAAGATAAGTTGTTTCACGTCCGGAGAGGCACAATCTTCAGTGTGGGTGTTTGTATAGTGGTTAACTGTGCTCCGCTACGGAACCTGGCAACCCGAGTTTGATTCGCGCTCACGGCCTTCAATTTCTCAGAGCATTTGAACCAAGAGTCTTCAAGGCTATACAGGGGATCGTAGTCTTAAAATACATTCGGTCTGGGCGTGGTGCTAACCACACAGCCACCGCGAGTGTAGCGTGGCGGCCCTCAATGGGTGCTCGCAAACCGGGACATCTCTGCCTTAGTATGTATGCATACCTAAGGCAGTGGTTCGCGCGCTGCACAACGTACTCGGCAACAAGGGTGAAGATCTCAACCAGCCTTGGGCCTGCGCTAGGTCTAGTCTACATTCAATTCTTTAACGTGTCGATGTTTCTATAAACATGGGCATTTGAGACAGAAGTTGCCGAGTGGTTTTGGCCACGCCACGCATTGTGCGCCGTTCATGCCTTAATAGGTGCTCGCAAACACCAGCAATTCGTGTTTGCTGCGCGTTCACTTTAAACCCAACGCCTTTATTGCCCCCTTTAATGCCCCTTTATTGAAAGCATTTAAATCCCTGTACACCTTCCACATGTTGGCGTATTGGGATGTCTAATATATATTCTCCATTATTTGTATATTCTCCATTATTTGATACTATTGGTTGAGTTGGCATTAATACTGTCCCACATAGTTCGCTCAGTCTTGATTCTGGGGAAACGGTGGCCATGTGGTGTGGACGTTTAATACCGAACTGGGGCATGGCTTTGCAGTTTCATTTTGAATACGCTTACCTAACATGTTTTGATAATGTACGTGCGGTATTGTAAAATTTGTGTTTGCCGAGAAGCACTGACTTAAGGTTAATCATGCACTCGTGTTGCTCCCATTCGTGTTGAATGCAGGTGGACACGGCTGGACTGGGTCTCCTGGTGCGGCCACGTGAAGACGTCGCAAGATGGTTTATTCTCAGATGATGCATATTTTTGCTCACCCAATTGCATGAAAGCCACACCAACCTCCCCTCTCGTGTGGCTTTCAATTGTTTGTGTTTTTTTTTTAATAAAGCTGTTTTTTTTGCACATTTGTCACAAATCATGATGGAAATATGTTTTTTTGTAATAAAATTTCAAAACGGTATTGAGTTGTATGAGCTTTTTATAAAAAAAAATGGTGTGTGGGGGAAGGTTTTGTTTTTTCTTGTTTAGAGCTGTGGGTGATAGGCAAAAAAATTCTCCCCCGGAGGGGGAGGTTTTGATTTTCTTGTTTAGAGCTGTGGGGTGATAGAGAAAAAATTCCCCTAATAAGGTGTAAAATGAACGGGGGGGGTGTTCCATTCACTGGAGGCCAGAGGTACTATATATGTGTGTGTGTGTATATATATATGGCCTGAGAATTTTTTTTTACTAAGTGTTTAAGTTGAATATAAAAAAAAAATTACTAAGTGTTTAGTAATTTGTTTTTATTGCTAAGTGTTTATTTAGCACCTTATTGTTGGTGCATCAGTCATTGGTGAGGCTCCTGGTGTTTATAAACCAGGCTGTTCGTTGCAGTGGGTAAACACATTATTTCATGAATGCACACAAATCATGCAGTTGCAAGTCAAACGTCTTTTATTAGTCACGAGAGAATGGTTAAGACAATTCATGCACGCTTAAAATGAACGTAAACAACCACAAAGCCTTGACAAAATTGTTAACGAAACTGCAATGTGCCAAATTCTGGGATCTTTATTAAATCATCACGAGAGAATTGGTTAAGACATTTCATACACGCTTAAAATGAACGTAAACAACCACAAAGCCTTTACAAATTGATAACGAAACTGCAATCGTGCCAAATTCGTGTACAGTAGCAAATACAAGCTTGTGTTTCAGGGTGAATATAACATCCTCTCATAGCTGCAGGAGTTACATGATCTACCCGCTGCCGAATTAAACACATCATGCATAAACAATACATCTGGAAACAAAATACATGAATTGCTGCAGAAATACCATAAAGATGGCCACTTCCTTCCTATACACGCAATGTGCTTGGGTGGCAATTGTTTAAGCAACAAGCACACAAAAAAGGCCAGTACATCAATGGCTGTACAGTACTAGGATACCTATCATAAACCATTTGATGTCATTAACAGTCGCTTTGCCGTAACAGCAACGTTGTCATTATCTTAAACTCTCAGCGCCTAGGGGCTTTTTAGAGAGAGCCATGCTGCATTATAAACCTATGAATTGCCCGATAACTTAGTATATAGGACGGCAAACACTGTGATGGCGCCACGCTAAAAGTTGCATTACGCTTGTCAAATTTCTCATTCCATGTGTTTGGCTTAAGGAGATCATTATATTTACGCGTTAGGCAAAATGGAGATTCGCAGTGAAACCCCACCGTACACGGATGAAAGCCACAAACTAGTTACTATACTAGCTTGTGGCTAGTTACTAAACTCATAAACAGAGATTCACTATAGTTACTGTACTGTTCGCCAAAACTGACAAACCCGATGCCCAGTGACTTAACATTTTTCCCCAAAGTGCGCTCACCCGACAAACATTGAATCTCTGGAATAATCGTCCAACGTACCAGCTTAAGCGCTAAACGTTACCTGTAGAATAGACCTCTCTCCTGCGACCACGAGGTTCCTCCTGTGTTGGGCGTCCACTTGTTGCTGCTTCGCTGCATCTACAGCAACACACGCACTCGGCACAGTGAAACATCGCGAAAGAAATAGGAGGCACAATCAAAACGGCTATCCCAAAACAGCAGCGCTTTTCTCAATATTTGGAGCCGTGAAAACCTACATCAATACCTAACCTGGCGCGAACATCACCGCAAGCTTACGGCGCCGTGGATCTCACCTTGTGCCCAACACGAGGCGAGCGCGCTGTGATACGCCTTAAATAGCCGAGCTCTGCACACGGCTCTCCCTCGCGGTAATTGGTTAATTGGCTCAGCTGGAGGTAATTCGTTAATTCCTGACCGCGGCACGCGCAACGGGTAATCTTCAATTTCGATTCGATGATGGATGATTGTTGCGAATGGAATGAAGATGGGATTGGTGATCGATCGTCAATTATGATGATGAATAGCGCATGACGATGGTGGTAGTGATGCTGCTATTAGTTAGTATGATTATATTGCTGGTAATGGTAATGCCGATGCTAATTACACTAATAAAGCTGCTATTGTTATCGCATTATCCACTGCTGGATTAAGGTGTCTAGATCATGGTAGTGTGTTTGTAACATCCATACTTCACCACGCTGGTCAGTGCGGCTTGGTTGAGGGTAGTGGGTAGTGGTGTGGTGGCGAGTCGGACAAACGTTGGTGTCTAAATGCTAGCCAGCACCTATGAAGGCCGGCACGCCACAAAAAGAGTTTGTGTGTGTTGTGGCCAGAACTACGCCCGACCGCGCTAATGTTTACACACAACACCGTGAAGAAACATGAGTGACAAAATAAAAACACCTTGGCCTCCAAGTTTTACTGCCGGTCAAACGCCTTGAACAATAACGCCCTCTTCTTCTTTGCGATTCTTCGAAGCACGATGGCTAGCTTCTGGACATCGTCGTCTTTCAGCTTGGCTTCGAAGTGTTTGGTAGAATTCGCAGGCAATACCAAGTACTACCTGACAGGGATCGCGACGTGAACGCTTCTACCCTAACGCCCTTAGGGCGGCCAATTCGCTGTACCGGGTTTTCGCCGGTTTCCTCCCACAGACCAAAGACATTGCTGCTGCCTAGGTTTATTGTCCTGCGGCCTAAATTTCCCCCGGTGCCCTGTGATGGACTGGCGTCCCATCCTGGGTAAAACCCTGCCCTGAGCCCTGTTTCTGCCGGGATAAGCTCCGGCTCACCGCGACACTGTACAGGATTAAGCGCTTTCTGACAATGGATGGATGGATGGATATTGAATGAACGGTATTTGGGTGGGAGCTGTGGGGGACGTGGGGGGGATACGAGCCACTCACAGGCCGTACCTCTTAATTAGGGTGCGGCACTTTGGACCAATCGGACAGCAGGGCGGGATATTTAAGGGGCATCGGTGCCAGAGGCGCATGCCCGGCATTCTGAATATGTGGCTGTGCTGTGGACCATGGCCGAGTGGACCTCCAGATTCTTCGACTACATCGCTTCTCTTCGGCACGCCCTCCTTATTTACCCTGGCGCCAGAAGAACGTGTTACACGCTTGGAAGAAAAGTCATATTTTCTTGAAGCTGGACGGAACCGTTGAGGTATATTGCTCTTGTTAACAGTTGTGCGGGGACGGCTAAGCAAGTTGTAACATATCGGCACCGGGGGCAGTTTGGTTGTCGCAAAGGAATACTGTGATAGAATTCAAAACTTTGAAAAGGTGTTTGCTGATGGTAGTGGACTTCTGCCCTTCCTGGCTGAATACTTTTCATACCCAAGAAATCAACACGAGACTGTATTCAGTTAAAATAAGAAACATTCTTTAATGCACACAAAAACAAACCAGTATTGTGTTACATTTTATACAGTTGGTGGGTTTTTTTCTGTGTAACGTTTCCGATGCACTTTTTGTATCGCCGGTCCTGTCTAAAATAATGCAACCTTTTTCAACCTTGTGCTGCTGAACGTCAAGCAATACCCATTTTAACCGGCATTGTCGATCCTCCGTCTTCTGCATCGCAGTTGTTTCTGAAAATTCCTCCGAAAAATAACCCAGTACGTGTCTCGTTCCTCCCAAACAACACACGTAACAAAGTTACGGTTTCACGCACTCCCACTTCGCAGGTACGTTTCATTAAATAGTTTAGACATTTACATAATACAATTCGGTTTTAATATTATCATTATTATTATTACGCCACGTCGCTTAATAGCTTGTTATTATTACTGTTGTCGCTTCGGACACGATACTGCTGGTAGGTGCTGAGTTTGGGGGGCGGGTGTGTGCACCTGGTGTGAGACATTTCATAGCCTCTGCACATCTACCACCGATTGCAACACACTTCTGAGATCTTTAAAGCTTTCGTTACATCGGATTTAGGACATAGCCCATCTGCTATGTTTAAGTCATTGGAGACAAAAATTAGGAAACTAAACTTCAGCAGGGTCTCGATAAATGGTTAATCCCGTGGTGTGAATTTTGGTTAGTTTGCGTGCCTGCGTGCTAAGTTTTGAAACCTGTCCGCACCTATGCAACTGTCTCGGCCACTCACCGTCCTAACTTTTGTCCAGAACATGACAGAACTGCTGCTAACGACTTGTTGTGTAGATGGCACATTACTTGCACTATATTCGTTATATCCGCACATTATTTGTTATAATTAATGTTTGCTACAGATCTGTGCCTTGTTATTACCCCGACCCCCAGCTTACCTTAACGTGAAAATGCAAAACAAGTGTTAGCACGGTGGGTGCCCCGCTTTGCGTCATTTCGGCCAGCGTCGAGTTCGCCTTTGCGTCACTTTTCTGGGGTGGATCCGGCGTTGCGTCGCTCAGCAACGTCGCCTACGTCATGGGAGCTATTGCTGGGATGTGTTTTTTGTGTTATTTAATGTTTTATCAAATAGTTTAATTTTTTTCGCGCTGGTTTTTATGGTGTTTTGCGGTGTTCGTCCTCATTTTGGGGCATTTTTTTGTGGGGCATTGCGTCCGGTTTGCGTCGGGAACCAGGTTGCGTCACAGCTTTTGGGACCGGTTGGTGACGTTGGGCGAGTTATGGCTGTATTTTTTTTTTACCCTAGTATTTTTAAACCTTTGTTGTTTCCATGTATGTGCCAACACCGGGGTCTGAGAGAATCGAAATTTCGATCCTCGATATGTCTTGTACATATGGCAGGATTGACAATAAAGTTGAATTGAATACAAGAGCGCGTGTGTGTGGAATGAAAGCCTGCTGTGGTTAATGGTTACATAGCGGAGCTTGGAAGAAGCCAGTAGATTAACACAAACACATGTCTACAGAGGTCGAACGCCGAACTTGGTCCACAAATGATACCACAGCAAAGCGCGAAGAGGAGCCAAGGTGAAGATTATGCAGGCTGAGACGGCCCTAGTCTCGTCCTGTCGGAGTCAGGCCGTTTGACAACTGCTCATTGAAGTCGGCATGGCTGTGGGGTGCTTCCTGCCTTGGGATATAAGTGCTAAGCAAAACAGTGTTTCCTTTTGACAAACCTGTAAACACGCTCCACTGGTACAACAACTGCACAGTATACCATTTTGCAAGCCCTGGCGAGGCGACCAAAGCAGTGCTTAAAACGGGCTATGAATTAAAACGATTAAACAATGGATGCAAATAAAAAAAAACACAGGACATTGCACCACGACTGCAGGGGGTAGGAGAGAATACATCCGTCCATCCATTTTCAGAAACTGCTTAATCCCGCACAGGGTCGCGGTGAGCAGTGGTGCATAAACAGCAGTAACACCTCGTGGCTCCGCGTGCATTTCATTCGACACATGTGCCGCACTGGGAAAGTGTTGCTGCTGCAGTTGATGAACTCATCCCACTGGGAGGCAGTTGCCCACTAAGCATTTACGGATTACGCTTGCCTGGTCGTCCGGCCACAAACACTTCACTGCCGAAGCGCACGCTTTGTGTCTAACATGTGAAGTCCAGGCAGGGCAAGCCGCGTTTGAGTCCTAGATACTCGCCGCAGTGGACGAGCAGCGAGAATCCTGTCGGATGTGTTGTTCGGCACAATGTCTTGACGTTTCGCTCCACGTGCCGAGGGCCTCGTCCTCGCACACGGCTCCGTACAGATAATATTCCTGTTTCCCTCCAGACGCAGGGCCACCACACAGCGACTGTGTCCCGCGCAGCACGCAAAGTCGAGAGATTCACGGACACTCCGCGGGGAGTGAGCAAAGGGGGACAGTGTGTCTGCATGAGTGCCCGCAGGGGTCACACTTTGAAAGGGTGACGACGGACCAGCCTGCCAAAGTACAACCCAGACGAACAGTGGGGGAGGATTTACATTAACAGTTAGAATACATTAAATTAACAACATACTTTCATGCCAGAGCTTGGAACCCAACATAAACACTAGACTACGGTAAACGAGATTATGAGATGGCGTGCTGGAGTTTACGCTTCAACGCGCGACGGAACGAGAGGGTTCCGTCTTCAACGCCAATAGCTGATCCGTAGGCCGACACACAAGACCGCTTTACCGCCCTACGCCAACGACGGAGAGCCAGGGTCCGAGGGGCCGCGCTTCCCTGGCATCCTCCCACTGGGCCGCTCACTGCAGGTATCGGTAGATCTTGAAGCAGCGGTTGCCCGAGTCGGCGACGATGGCATGGCCTTCGCAGGTGAGAGCCAGGCCCTGGTGGCCCGTACAGCGGGTCGGCTGACGTGTTGATGGCGGACTGGAAGGAGCCGGAGATGTCGAACACCTGCAGAGCGCACGCACGGAGCACGCGTGACGAGATAAGGGGGGGCAGGTGGAAGCAAAGGGTGGCAGAGGGGGCGACGGACCCAGGCATCCATTTTCAGGGGGGCATCCAATCAAAGAGTGAAATTCAACAGTCCCACAAGCTGCTGTGAATGTGGATCCGTGTTTTAATAAGCGAGACCCGAGTAGAGAAACTGTTACATGTAAATACTGTGCGTAATGCTGATTAACTCTTTCAGTGCCCTGTCGACGCCGATCGACATTATTTCTCATCATCCGCTGTGCCCCGTCGACGACCGTCGACACGTTATAGTACTGCCTTACAACTAATTTTAGGAATGAATGATAGTTCCCAAAGTTGTCACTAGATGGCTTGTTTTAATGGTAGCCTCCAAGACAGAACTGAAAAGTAAGTGCAACTTCACATTTCTCAGTACTAGGCCCTATACTTGAGTCTTGGGGGCATCAAGGAGTCTGAGTTGGCCCCGGGCATCACTAAACCTCTGCACGCCACTGGTCCTGAAGCCGATTTCAGTGGCCAGTAATAGCTGAATCGCTACTGTACAAGCAATTCACCGACAAGCAATGAACAGCGTGGTGAAATATGGACAAACAACCCTCATTATCATCACTTGGTGTGGAGACTATTATCCACCAGTGGATTGACAAAGGGCTGTACAATTGAACATTTATTTAAGCTACTCAAATTAAACATGTCCCGGGTTCGAATCTCGGCTCGGGGTGCCTTTCTGTGTGGAGTTTGCATGTTCTCCCCGTGTCCGCGTG
>JAZEWU010000017.1:2156366-2169897 GCA_036362915.1 Geotria australis
GGATAGGCTCCGGCTCACCGCGACCCTGTACAGGATTAAGCGGTTTCTGAAAATGAATGAATGAATTAAATTAAACATTTGAAAGTTATTCACAAGTACATTGCGAAATCCATGCATTAATCAGCAGTTTACATTTACCTAGGTCTCTCTTACAAAGTAGTCCTGGCTCATCAGTTGTTTTGCACACTTTCAAAGAGCGTTCATCAATACTTGTAAACTTGTCAATCAGTCATACTTTTTTTATTCAATTGTCTTGCTATATGGGTTAATGGTCCTGTCAAAAGAAGACAAAACCCGCCATGAGAACAGGCCAATCACATCTTTAAATATAATTTAAATGTAGAGTGTGTTATTGATTAAATATCGCTCCCGTGAGTGTGTGCGCACTCCTTTAGGATGGTTTGCGGTTTGGTGATGGCAAATGTTCTGAATAGGAAATTGGAAACCGCTGGCCTGTTCCGCCAGGACGCTAAACTAATCCAAGTTCTACGTTAGGGCACATAAAAATTATGGCACATAAAATCTATGCCGTGCGCAACGGCTACAAAAGTAAATCTCAAAAAGTGTCCGCAGAAATTGTGCCGAAGTACTGGATCCTTACCAAAAGTTCTGACAGGCTGCTGGAAAAGACACTGCTGTGTGCAACGCTAACATAATTAAATTCCCAAGGTTTTGGAAAATTGTTGCTTGCACTTAGCAACAAACGTGAGCAACCCATCCGTTAAAGCTAAGCCTCTCCATCCAGCTGTGCGCCTGCCACATCAGGTAAAGGCTTGTGAGCATCATCATCATCATCCACCGTGGTCTCGCCACTGCCAGATGGTAGCCCTCCCCATGACGTTACTATCCCTCGCGGTCGTGGGATGTCACAATCCAGCTGCGCACGAACTCCATCGCTCGATCTTTGCTGCATTCACGTTTTTGGTTTCCGTTCTGTCCGTCAGCCGTCATGCCAAATTGTGATGTGTCCTGCCCGAGCCCGCACTGTTTTAACAGTTTATACGATGTCTATAATTTATAAGAGTGAATCAAATTTATAATGTGCGCATATTCATTCGGTTTTGAAGGTATTCATTAGAACAGAGGCGCGAGAAAACCGCAGAGAGGCAGGGAGGGGGGGAGAAGGCAGCCGATATTAGCCGGCGCCAACATTGGCAAGACACTGCGTCATACATATTCTGACGTTATAGGCCAATTCATTAATCAGTGTTCATTAGTTGTGGGAGGAAACCGGAAAACCAGGTGCCGATGTTTCCACTGCGCCACCATGCCGCCAAGATCGTTCCCTGATGCGTTCGCTCCTCTGTCCACCTCTACGTGTAAATCCAAGCAGGAATAACTTCACGCTTCTACGTAAACTTAGCTTACGTTTTATTTTCTTTGATAGTGACGGTATTTATACACCCATGTCACAGCGGGTAATATTGAGTGATTGAAATATTTCCTCTGCAGACATACTTGGTATGCCACGTTGGATTATTAAGTTCAGTTTTTATGAAAGCACTCGATCCTATAGGCTTAGTAGTGAAAAGCAGCATTTACCAATGTCTCCTTCGCAGAACGTTTTTGATCAGTGTAAACACGGACAAGTGCACAAAGAAGCAATATAGAAGCACATGCTCGAAATTACCCCTATACACACGCAGAGGAGCATTGGTATTATAGAAAACGTGCATTTTAGACACGCTTTGTTGACTATTAAGATTAGCGGGATTGGGCAGGATGCATCGATTTGATGGGATGGTAGCAGGTGGTCAAGACTAACGACGGAACGGCTGCCAAAGGAGGTAAAATACGAAAGAGAGCAGGGGAGTCCACCACGGAGATGGAGCGATTAAATCCCATCTGCAGGCAGTAGAGCGCTACACCGGGAGACCATAAAAGATGATGATGGTTTGAGCAGGCCTTCATCTGACAGTGGATAGGTCTTGGCTGATGAGTATGCATACAGTTTATACGTAAAACTTTGCCGGTACCGCAAGGTTATGCCATTTTAAAAGGCTCGAACATTTCCCGAGACGAGCATGTGTTCTTAATTCAGAAAGTATCTTTTGTACAACTGTTTCGAGTTAATGGGCTCGCTATGCAGAGTGCACGTATAAATATTCTCCGCAGCTCAAGGACAGCTCAACTCTAGGAATAATCAGATCTCTACACGTGTTGCGGGCATCGGCCGCCGTTACCTGGCAGCCGGTGTTCTGCCGCGACACCGCCGTTCGAACATCTTATCTCTCGTCAAGGTCAGGTGCTCGCAGAACATCTGATGCCCCCAGATATACTCCTGATGTACCGTACCACAGAGACAGAAAGACAGAGAGACACACATGAAGGGGAAACAACGCCAATCTAAATTAAACAATTAACATTGAAGCACAAGAACAGATACATAGACACACGCAACAGTAAAGAAAAATACGCAGCTATTTATCCATCCATCCATCCATTTTCTAAACCGCTTGTCCTGGTGAGGGTCGCGGTGACAGCAGTCCAAGGAGAGTGGACCAGACATCCCTTTCCTGAGCAACAGACTCCAGCTCTTCCCGGGGGATTCCCAGCCGTTCCCAGGCAAGCCGCAGCTATTTATAACAACAAAAACATAACTTTTACACGCGACACCTGGGCCACACCACGAGGCGAGTCTAGGCAAGGCAGGCCTTACATAGACTGGGCCAGGAGTCGGCCGCGTAAAACACAAAAAACAAGCAACAATAAGAGCCTGGCAGACAACAAAAACAAACACCAAAGTTACATAGAAACAAATCAAACTTAAATAAATATGCTTAACACAGGGAGCTGTAGCCCACGTGCTCCCAGAAAAAAAATGATGGTGGTTGGCATTTTGCCCACTTATTTAGTAGGAATCCCGTCAGAGTGAAGCGTTTTCATTGGCTGCGTACAATGCTCTACTCATTTCACAAGGGTTTCAGAGTTGTCGGATCCTGAGGATTGGCATCTGAGTTCTGGTGAAAGCGACCAGTTTACCATAAAAATTGTATTCTTCCGAGACTGGTTGTTAAAAAGGACATTTTCTAAAGTATGACAAGCAGACTGATAGAATTGCTGTTGTACAGGTGATGTAAAAAGAGAAAAGGTTTTACCCTTTCTGGCAATAAAAAAACTGTTCAGATCTTAAAACTTGACACTTTGTGAAAGGTATCTGTTTGGTGTTTTAAGATCTTAACACTTGTATTATTTGCCAGAGAGAATACATCCTTTTCTCTTTTATATCATATGTGTACTGGCAAAAAGGTACCCATAGATGTAGTTATACAGTCTGGATATTTGCAATTTGTCCCACTGATTTGCATTACTCCGCAGCAATCCATCAATGATTCCTTACCCGTGCCCCATGACGTTCGGTTCCTTACGAGGTGGCCTCGTAACGCAGAGGTCAAAGCACTGAGCTGGCGCCGTTAAGACCGTGTTAACTCAGGGTTCAGATCCAGGCAGCCGCTTGCGATTACAACTGGATTCTCCAGTGTTCGGAGTTGATTTTCTCAGCCTGGTCACCAGTCACCACGCAAAAATAAACGTCAGGGCGGCACGGTGGCGCAGTGAGTAGCGTTGCACCCTCACAGCAAGAAGCCCTACGTTTGAGTCCCGGCTCTGGTGCCTTGTTGCGTGAAGCTTGTATGTTGTCACTGTGTTCACTTGGCTTTTCGCCGGGCACTCCTGTTTTCTCCCACAGTCCAAAGATTTGCTCCCTAGATTAATTGGCCTGCCTAAACAATACACTGACTACATTTCCCCCTGTGCCCTGTGGTGGACTGGCGTCCCAACATAGGCACAGCTCTGCCTTGTGCCCCGTGTCGGCCGGGATAAGCTCCGGCTTTACTGCGACCCTGTACAGGATTAACTTTGTACTAAACTTTATTCTGCACATGAGTTGTCTAAATGCCAGCTCTGCTAGCATTAAAAAAAAATCAGTTTGACCGTCATCATGCGATGAACAGTATTGTCAGTGGCGGGAAAAGGAAACTCAGATGTAGCTCTGTGATAGCCACTTCATTGTTTTTTGTGCTAACACCAAGGGTTCAGTTGCGCTGTGAGAGATCCGAATGCATTCTTCGCCTCTCAAGGTGACACCCATAGCACAGATAGAATAGAATTGTGCAAAAGTGTATTTCAAAAATAAAATTGAAAACGGATTCCCTGTGATGACGTCCATGGCGTTTTGGTGAATGCGTCCACTGTGTGTTGCGCTGTGTGTTCATAACGCCGTTGCTCCACGTCCCACCCGCGCCCTTCTCATCTCGAGTGACGGAGCTCCGTCACTCAGCCTCGCGCTGCGTTCACACTGCTGCACAGTACCTCCAATTGAGTCGGTGTTGATTCACGCAGCAAGCCCTTCACAGCTCAGTAATCCCCATGAATAAAGACGCATATGCAGAGCTGGTGATTGATCGATTTAAGCTTATTTTAGTTGTTACACGGATGATCCTGTTTAATCAGTTACCCGGCTATTTTACACGGGAGTCCCGTGGTGCTTGAGCGCAGTCACAGGAGCAACAAAACAAAAACACGAATATTGCCGAGAACGGGCACAAGGCCCTTAAGGATTATCGCACAACTAACAAACGGGGTAGTTGACGGCCTTAATCGAAACGCGCGACTCGAAAACGGCGCGAGTGCAATGTGAAAAACTGCGTTACAGGTGCGCGCACAAACAAGTTATTTACAATAAGTATATCTCTTTTTACTTGTTAGGTCACCGAAAAAATAAATGTCGTGAAGCCGCCTCCACCCGACTCTTGGTTTTTACGTGACCTAACCCGTAAAAAGAGATTTACTATGGATAATATCGGTCACGAAAGCCTTCGTGTGAAAGTTATTTACAAGTCTAGGTCTAAATGTTATAATGATTATCGTCGGATTAACAGGCGTGCGTGCGTGCGTGCACGCTCTGTTCCTCTCGAATTCAATCCAGCTCCAGCTTCAGGCATCCCGTCACGTCGAAATCGCACGAGACAGCTCCGCCGAACGGCAGTCGGCGGCGGGGGAAGATGAATGGCTTATGAGTTACTCGGGCCCCGTGCGTTCCCACCATGACCACATGCCATGTGTCACCCACGTGGCACGAAGTATTACTGTTCCCGGCAGGTTGAAAACGTAATAACAAGCACAATTTGTAGGTTTATTTGCTCCAGAGTTTGATAAATCCACGTTGTTATGCAGACGCAAATGTGGCTTGTATTTATCGTTTTGAAAAAAAATATTTACAAGGTCGAGACTAGTAATGGAGCGGTTAAGGAGGGAACATGGCCGAGAACGTGTCCTCGGCAGGAGCGATGAAATCGTCTCGTTTGCAGGAGCGTTCAAATTCGATTCGATTCTTCGAAGCGTGATGGTCATACGACAGTTTCCCATTGCAACAAGTTCTTCTTTTAGTTGCAGACAGCCCTTCAACATTTAGAGCTATAATAGTCAGTGCTGGCCTTAAAGGCGCCGGGCATTGGCCTCTGTTGAGCTTCTGGACATCGTTGTCTTTCAGCTCGGCTTCGAAGTGTTTGGTAGAATTTGCACGTAATACCAAGTATTACTTGACAGGGATCGCGACGTGAACGCGTCTACCTTGACCCCCTACAGGAGCGTGATGAGTATCGTCGCTCCGTAACACCGTAAGGAGATAGTAGCGGCTTGGTGAGGCCTTCATCCAATCACAGGGGCAGCCCATGGCTGATGGTGATGAGTTTCAATTCAATTCAATCGTCGCGTTGCTCTTGATGTGTTTCACCCCACAGCGAGTGCAGCATTGGCGCTCCAATAATAATAATAATAGCATTTTATAGAGCGCCTTTCACCCGAGGGTCACAAAGCGCTGCACAAGGGCCAGGGAGAGAACGGCATGTCAACAACGATGGACTCGTTTCCTCTACTCATGGTGCAGTGATTGCGCCACAAAAAGCCGTTCATTTCCACATGCCTCGAGAAAACGGCAAATGACTCAGTAGCCATAATTAACCTGCCCTTTGATGTCCGGCATTTGTGTTTGAGGTTTGGGTCTAAGGGTCCTTGGACAAATATGCGTTGTTTCCTTCCATCTCTACAGCTTAAAACCCCCCCCCCAAGATCTGGAGGACATCTGTTGAATGCGGTCAGCACAAAAACTAATTTGCGGAAGCAGTTTTCTTTTGGAGAAATTATTCTTCTTTAATGTGAACCCATCGCGTACACAATACATCACGTACGACGTGTACAGCCCTTTGTGTCAATCCATCCCCACATCCCGAAAGTTACTGACCATACTTCACAACGCTGGCCAGTTAATGAAGGTGGGAGCATACAGTGGCATAGCGTGGATTGCCAGCGCCCGGGGCAAGGCAAGTATTGCGCCCCGTGGACCCCGAGTCCCTTCCACCAGCCCAGTATTGAACCCCTTACCCCCTAAGCACATGTATTGTATTTTAAGAAAATACTGATGTAATTAAAGTAAAATGCATTTAGTGTTAGTATACTAAAAAATATTTAAAATCGCCTGCTTTAAATTTGTGCAGATTTTTCAATATCTATTGAAATCTGCATTAAAATCTCTCTCAATTGACAGTATTGCTAGGTTACTCAGTCTTTCTTGGCTCATTGTAGTGTTCACAAGAAACCGGTGGCCCCGCCGACGCTACGCCACTGGGAGCATAGATATTGGAGCACATTACAAATGGACTTTGCTGCACTGACTTCTACTAACAACGTAATTCCATGGTAGTCACCCATCCAGGCCGAAATCAGATTTGAGCCTTGCTTATCGCGCCTTTCACCCGAGGGTCACAAAGCGCTGCACAAGGGCCGCGAAGAGGGCGGCATGTCAACAACGAAAGAAAAAACAACCAATAAAAACCAGAGCAACAGAAAATAATCAAATGTAGGACATGTTGCCTCCTGAACAAACATCTCGAGTCATTTATAAAACAGCAAGATCAATGCTAAGAGCACAAACAACCCATATTATTGTACAATTTGATGATTAAAAACCTTGAGAATTAATCGAGGAATAGATATATATTGCTTTTCGTAGAGATCTGAATCGAGACAGCAGTTCCTAACTTGAGACCGAAGCTGATACTAAGCTTGCAGTGATAGGGGCCTACCCTTGGCATTTCACTTGGCTTCAAAGGCATATGGGGTCCTGACCTGAGAGAATACTGGGCCATTGGACCTGGGTCCCCAGGGCTTTTCGTATAGGTCAGAAGAGAACCACATGCAGTTTATTATGCCCATCACGTCAAAAAAGGCAAAATACAGCACTAGCTTCACCGACGGTCTTTTCTTTCATAGGAGAAACAACAATGATTCATTACAAACCTTCAGCTACCGTTAATCGCCAACATGTGAACATATTTTCCTCTTTAATTACGGAGAAGGAAGGGAGTGTGGGGGAAACAATATTAAGTGGTCGCAATAATGCACCGGTTGTTGGGAACAATGTTGCGTGAATTATTGAATGAGCAGTGTTTTCAACTAAATGAACCATTGTACCTCTTCCAAAAGGTCAGTCTCCGTTTATATAGCTCGCGGCATAAACGCATTCCAACGCAGGGGGCTCATGTAGAAATTGTTTTGAGGGGAAGCACCTCCTGCTGTAGTCACCATTCCTCCCCCCCCTAGACTTCTGTTCCACTCCCCAAGCTCCCCCAACTATCCACCAACCCACCCACACTCCATACCCCCAGCTCCCCCAACCACACACCCACCCACCCGTCCACCCGTCCACCCACCCACACTCCCCCAAGAGACTGGGACAAATCCAGCATTGCTCATTCGGGAGTGCGAGTTTATTTGGGCAGACGGATTTTAATTGACACATGACGAATGATGAAATTACTCATCACAGTTTGCTGTCAAGTATTTCCGGACGAACTGTTGCTGCCAATGTTTCGTCTTAAAGCAATGCCAGTTCCAAGCGCTCACATACACGCCGCGTGTCTGTCTTGTGCGGGAGAGGGTTGTGAGTATTGGAGGCTTGTGTGCGTGTGTGTGTGGGCAGCGGTCGGGTAGTGGTTAGCGCGCTGTGCTGTGAACCTATCGGCCCCGGTTTGATTCTTGCTCACGGTCTACAGCAGTGATGAATATTTGAACTGGTCCTGCGCCACCTCTAGCTTAAGTGAAAACCTGATGCTGTTTGTAAAGCTTCGACAATGGAGTGGCAAAGGCAGTCGGGCACGGTGTTGGCCACCCACCCCTCGTGTGCGACGCTAACCTTCATAGTTGCTTGTTAACAGCACTTGCCTTGGTGGTGGAGCGTTCGATGTATGTATGTGGGGAGCGGTGATGCAGTGGTTAACGCAGCGTGCTACAAACCCAGCATCAATACCTCGAGTCCCGGCCCTGGCTAACATCACCAATAAGTGCCGTCGGAAGCAGTACTGGACCTCCCTTACGTAGCCTATGTAGACTCAGCCTTAAATGAGTACCTGCTGTGGTGTGTTACATGAGCATGGCTCTTCCTAGGAGCTGCTCACTAGCAGCATTTGCCTAAATCTATAAAAGCCCTTATGGGGGACCTTTAGATTTTTTTCTTTGTAGAGGTTATTGTTACTTGGTAGACTTATACTGCGTTTCGATCCCATAATCCAGCGTCGAATCCTCGAATCAACCGTACTGGCAAATCACATCTCACCTGGATCTGGCCTCAGTCAACTTAACCTAAAATATCAACTGATTGTGGTTATACGGTCATCTTTAATGCTGGGCAGACAGAGGTGGCAGCACACAAAACAATCTGGCTGTCTTCGATTTTGTTTGTGACGAGATCTAGCGATCGAGTGATGGGGAAAGCACAACCCATTTGGATATCAGTATTTTACTTTCCGAGGCTGTGCAATGCATCCGAGTGGATCAAAATGTTAACCTATGACCCTATTCCTATTGATCCTATAACAAACTGCAATTTATATTGCTGTCGATATTCTACGGTCTGCAGTCTGCACTATTGATATAATTATACAATCCGAGAGCCGTTTGCCATATTTTCTCAAATTAACTCGCGTTTATCGCTGTGAAGAGGAGATAGAAAAAAAATTGCCACTTTAATTCCAAAGTAATTGGCTTCCATGTGCCATTCATTACATCGGCCTCTGAGATTGACCGATAACTTGTCAAAGCAATTTTCACGGCAGTAAAGGATGTAAAACAAACACACACCTGATTTCACTGAATGGCATTCGTGGTGACTTTGATGGCACATAAAACGTTGTGACCTTGTGGGCATGTGGGTTATTTTGATAAGATGTAATGTTTTTATTTATTTATAAATGCACACATTGAAGTGCTAAGGGTAAGCTCAACAATTTAATTTGTCCACTCGGAAGATTCATAGAGTGAGGGCAAGACCACTACCTCCATCCATCCAGTGCCCACATCACTGCAGACGCTGCTGCAATCCGCTGGCCAACCTCACGTTCCCGTTTACCATCACTCGTGAACAAGACCCCACGTGTGTTTGTTTATTTGTGACATGTGAGGTACGGTACTCGGGTGGGTGTATCACAGCAGTGTGGTGCACATTACGGAGCCTGTCTAAATGTACGGATCCTATCGTTAAAACTGCTACAGTTATTAATATTCCCTCAATGCCCTTAACGCCATGCCAATGATCTACACGATTTACAAGACCACCCACCCCTCCCACCCAAGCGATGAACTGGACCCCATACTGAATTTACTCCAACAGCATGGTTTCATGGCCCATACAACACAAACACAACCGGACGGAGCCTTTAAAAAAAAAGGCAATGTACACAAATTGCATTTCAATGACTGCAACTGCACAAAAGGCTGCGCAGAACAGAAACAATAATATCACAGCAAAGCTAAAAAGCACCCTTTAAGACACTGAGTGTAGGGGTCCAGGCTACTACCAGACACCAGAGAAGTCGCCAGGCCTTCATTACGGTGATCGAGATGGCAACCGCACACCGAACCTCCAGGCGCGAGCACCAAATGCTCCAGCGCCAGCTCCTCATTCACACAACGCACAGAAAACATGGACACCTGTTTGGAAAGGGTCAAACACGCTCTACAACTACGATCTTGAAAATAAATATGGTGCACTTAATAAGTGCGCTAATGGGTACCGATGTGCAATGAAGGACTGGCACGCACCTTGGCAAAACTAGCCCTGCACCAAAAACCTCGACCAATGCCACGACTCCACCACAAGCAGGAGGACCGACTGAGCACTGGCTACTGACGCCGAAGACTTTCACGGCAATGTGCCGTGAAGTGCAACGTCAACGAGGAAGTGCTCGGAAGACCAGCGCGAGACAGCCGTGAACACCGCGCTCAGTCCCCTTGATGCATGGCAAGGGCGGTTTCGACAAAACCACCTTCTGTATAGCCAATTGCATCGACCACAGTAGCGGTATCATTGAGCGCGGTTTGCAGAGATAACGCAGAACCGAAAACGTGCTCGTGACCGAAAACTTATCTTATTCTTCTTTCCTGCGCTTGCTTGCTTGGCCTTGCTTGCCTCAGGTGGTGGTAGAGCGGGGTTGTGAAGAAGTCGACCCCTGCGCTTGCTTGGCCCGTGCGATGGTATAGAGGGAAGTTGTCCCCCGCGCTTGATTGGTGTGGGTGCTGGAAGAGCGGGAGTTGAGCAGTCAACCCGTGTGCTTGATTGAGGTTGTCTCACTGTCAAAAACAAGCAATAGCCTGCTCATCGCATTCAAAAGCCGACAACCTGGCCATGCTATTAGGTAATCAGGCAATGGGCATCAAAATCGCGCTACCGCACGAGTGGGAATCGAGCCATCCTCTTGCTTAACAAGGCAACGGGAAGCAAAATCGCATTCCTACCACAAGCAGCAATCGGGACATCCTTGGAATTAAGTAGGCAATGGCCACCAAAATCGAAAACCAAGTCGCCGCATACCTTTTGCGCACAAACCACAGACGCATTAAACAGGTCCTACGTTACACAGGTCCTACGTTACAGAGGTCCTCCGTTACACATGTCCTACGATTAACGCCGTCGATCTTAAGAGCAGCTCGCCATACCGGGTGGCTTACTTGGCCGCTTCCACCATTTATATAGAGTCGTCACACGACTGGGCCACGTGCGCTAGATTGACAATTAATGGTGTCGCTCCATTGTGGCGCCGTAATTGATTGTCTGGGACTAGGAGCGGATTGTGTAATTTCACGAGGAACGCGTGCTTTACTGTATCCTCGAGTAGCGGAACAATTATGTAATTACACAATTGATTTATTTTCTATAGAGCCAATTGTAAAATACACTACCTGGTTCTGTAAATGTTGTATTTTCTTTCACAATTGTAGTGCCAATTATTTATGGATAAATCATCAAGGGGGTCTTGATACTTGTGTGCATTTATGCTCATATATTCTGTACGCATTTTATGATGTCAGGCGAATTTAGATTAATTTGCTCATATATTTGCTGGGATTTAATCTACAGGACAGACTGTGCGGTAGGTGCTGTGGGGTCAGTAGAGCATCGTACAGCCAGTGAGCTCACTCTCCTCTTTGTGATTTGGAGTCTACACTACTTGTCGCTTTCCACCAAGAACACTTCTGTCGATGTTGTGGCCAAATTACCAATGAGAGCAATAAGTGCTCTTGTGAATTCTCTCAGGCTGAGATCAGAGTGCTCCTTATAGGGCACGCTTTCTTGTGCTCTCAGTGTCCCCGTGAAGGGTTGTTCGAACTGTATTGAATATTATGCACGTACAGGAAAACATCTGTGGTGGAATATGCACTCTGCCAGTCGATATTTTATTCAAGTATAACAATATCAGAAGAAAAAGTTACTGTCTTGTGTCACGGTGGCGCAGTGGGTAGCGCACTGTTACGAACCCGGTGACCCGAATTCGATTCCCGGCTACGGGTGACATCAGTGGCAAGTGAGATCAGAACCGGTCCTGAGTCTCCGCTGGTTTCACGTCGCATAAAGCGTCAGCAGCGGGGAGACAAAGGCAGCCGTGGGTGATTACCACACCTCTCCCGTCAAGTGCCATCCCAGCCTTAATCGGTGCTCACTAACAACGTCTCCTGTAGTCGAGTATGTAGCCTATACAGGGGATCTTTGTGTGTGCGTGTGCAGATTTGTGGAACAGTGGTTCGCAGTGACCCAGGCTAAATAATATAAAATTATTTAAATTTGTAACGCCTCACTGCAAAGAATTCGCTCTCTCTCGCAGACGTTTCAGAGGCGCAAAGGGAATCCGGTACTCTCGACATTTTATTTTTTCTTCATTTAAACGACTTCACGTTAGGGTTCTATCCTGTTTTTCCAGGATCATCCTTTTAAATAATAATAATAATAATCTGTATTTACCTAGCGCCTTTCATACATTCTGACAGAGTTCCACAATCGTATCGCTTGAGCACCTATTATGGTCGACACGGCACACGAGGAGGTGGGTGACCAGCACCACGCCCGACCGCCTTTGACTCCCTAGTGGCGATGTTTACACACCGCACGATTTACTGATTTGAGGCTGAGTCAACCTAGGGGAGGCCCAGGATCGGTTCAGAAAATCGTCACTGGTGTTGGCCGTGAGCGGGATTCGAACTCGGGTAGTCAGGTTTGTAGCCCAGCGCGCTAACCACTGGGCCACCGCTCCCCATACAGATACGTACACAGTCACAAAGACAGACACAGACAGAGGAGCACAGACAGATAGATAGCTGTTTATTATTACAACAAACACAACAGACATACAGACAAGACACAACCAGCAGAGACACCTCGATGCACACCGCCGAGGCAGCTCATAGGGAGACAGCATCTTTATGAAACAGTCACTTAGTGAAGAGCTTTATATCCATCCATCCATCCATTTTCAGAAACCGCTTAATCCTGTACAGGGTCGCGGTGAGCTGGAGCCTATCCCGGCAGATACAGGGCGCAAGGCAGGGGAACACCGAGGATGGGACGCCAGTCCATCCATCGCAGGGCGCCTGGGAAATTTTAGTCAGCCCTCCTATTAACCTAGCAGCATGTCTTCGGACAGTGTGAGGAAACCGGAGTGCCCGGCGAAAACCCACGCGGACACGGGGAGAACATGCAAACTCCGTCCTGTCTCGTGTCGCTAAGAACTCGAGCAGGATGTATTTCACGCGAGCTGCAACCGTGACGAAGCGGGGTGCTTGAGTCTGCTATGAAGAGCATTACAATCATGTAATCGGCGTGAAATAAAGGCGCACATACATTTTCCAGTATCAGGAATTTAAACTCACTCGCTCACCCACTCTTTGGCTTTGATCCTGACGTGTTACAGGCTTGGAACCAAATCGACCGTAGGGCGGGTACTCTGCCAGTCTATAATGTTGTATTGCACAGATAACAACACAATTACTGTACTGTATATAACTCGAGACAACAAACCAAACACACAATAACACAAGCACAGTAACAACCACTCAACCACCTCCTCACCACACTCACCTATTTTCCCCCAGAACGCGTGTTTTACAGGAAGCCGTGCTTACAATATTCCGGAAACTACGTCTTCCCTCTCCTCCTCTCGTTATCCGCCTCTTCCTTCTCGGAGTCAGCACCCCACCCCCCAACTAC
>JAZEWU010000017.1:2181581-2194070 GCA_036362915.1 Geotria australis
CTGTGTCTGCCGGGATAGGCTCCGGCTCACCGCGACCCTGTATAGGATTAAGCGGTTTCTGAAAATGAATGAATGAATGTATTTTATTCGTACATTCGATTTTTTGTTTCAAAGCAATACGTATTGATGTAGGTTTGCATGGCTCGATTTATTATGATCTTTCACAATAAACGTGGCGATGGTTCATCCTCTCTCCTTCGCGACGTTTCTCCTCCCACGCTGTGAGGCTCTCGAGGAGAGAGGCGGACTGCTTTCCACGGCTATCCTGAAAGAGCAGCTGTTAAGAGCAATTCATAAACCCATCCATCCATCCATTGTCAAAAGCCGCTTAATCCTGTACATGGTCGCGGTAAACCGGAGCCTGTCCCAGCAGACACAGGGTGCAAGCCAGTGCTATACCCAGGATGGAACGCCAGTCCATCACAGGACAACGGTGGCAATTTAGTAACCAACATTTGTATACCTTGCAACGGTAGTTGTGGGCAACATTTTTACTAAACGCAGCCTTTTAAAATAAAACAAATTTAAACAAATTCCGGGAAATTTACAATTCCCCAAATCGAATTACAGACCTCACCACATTTAGATGCACCCGAGATAGCGTAATGAACAACTGGCAAAACGACCACAAACATGCTTTTACGCAGAGCACACGGCTCCCCACCCGCACGGGCCTTTCGCTATTAATTTTCGCAATCTCACTTGCGGCGAAACGTGTTTCAATGACCGAGCGTCCAAGTCCTTAATAATTTAATCTCACTTAATCTGCGAGCCAGGAATGAAATGACTCGATGATCTATCTGTGGCTATTGGCTCAGAACCAGCCAGTTCGGCGAAACTCTGGACGCGCCGTCGTGCGCACGCGCGCCGCAACATCTCCTGAATCCCACGAGCACAGCTGTCCCAGCGAGGGCCCTTGCTTCTGCAGCTCCTTACAATCCTCCACTGCCAATGAATGAGTCCTTTATTGAGAGAAGAAGGTTGATTCCCTCCCACCACTCTCACCCCTCCTTGCGTGCCACATGCTTGGTTACATCCAACGATAAGGACAAAGATCCCCCGCGTAGCCGTAACAGACTGCAGGGTCAAGTGCTTGTTAGCGAGCGCCTATGAAGGCTGGCATGGCACGCGGTGAGCTGGGTGGCCGGCACCATGCCCGGCCGTCCTTGTTTCCCTGGTAGTGATGTTTCTACACCGCATCAGGTACTCGTTTGAGGCTGAGTTGACTGTGGGGAGGCGGCCCAGGACCAGTTCAGAAAATTGTCACTCGGAAAATTGTCACTTGTGTTAGCCGCGAGCAGTGTTTGTAGCACAGTGCGCCAACCGCTGCGCCACCGCTCCCCCCCCCAACACACGCAGCGCCATGATTTCTGTCAGCTTGGTCATCCACCCACACCCATCGCCCGCCAAAGCGCCCCTCCATGCACTCCTTTCCCGCTTCATCCCCTCTCAGCTATCAAATAACCTCCAGGTATTTCCTTCCAGTGGCGTTTAATCTCGGCTTTTAATATCTCCAGATTAGCCCTATTTGCTGACCATGCGGCAGGGTACGGGGGGGGAGCGGCCACAGTGGAGATGCAGTTGCCAATGCGCGCATTAATTCCCTGCGAGCACCCGCGACAAGAATTAGCTTGCATAAGCCGAGCTGAATGACAAAAAATTACTTTAGATTTTCAGCGGTTCCTAAATTAAAGCTCCGTGCACGTCTGGGCTTTCATTGTGGGAGGGCTCCAAATAATGTTGCGTTTATCTGCGCGCATTGCTGCCGATCAGCAACTTACAAAGGACTACACCTGTGAGCCGCGGTGGTCCGGTCCAGGGAATCAGTTGCAGTCGGAAATTGGAGGGCTTTAAGCCTTGCTCTGTATCATTTCAGCCATGCCTGCTGGCTCGGATAAGTTGGATGCCCACCCACTGCTTTATCTAGGTTTTAGCATCATATTTTGGGACTTAAACCACTGCATAATGTTCCAGTAACGTCTCTAGTTCCGGAATAAAATAAAAAACATTTAAAAAATAATAATTAGGCACAGCACATTGAAGTTGTCCATGAAAACTGCTACCCAGCCTGGCTCGACTCTAAAACTGCCACTGGGAAAGAGAGAGGCATACTTCCAATTTCCCGAATAAATTACTGGAAAATAATGGCATTTGCTGATGCTGTTTTATTTTTTAGAGCCTATGTGGAGTTTCATTAAAAAAAAAACATATTTTTTTTGACTGCCTGGCCCACACAAATGCATTTTTGCAGAATTGCATATTATTTGGAGAGGGAAAAAAAAGAATGCTGGCAGCTATTGTTAAAAGTATGCTTGCAGCAGCCAAAACATGCAGCAGGCACATGTTTACCAATCGCTCATTTGTAAATATATTCCACCATATCCAGTTCAGCGTGTCCTCATCGGAGGAACCACACACACACACTCCCCCCAAGAACCACTGGGCCCATGTACAGGACTTTTGGAAAGCATGCAAAGAAAATGATCCCCCATACAGCCTTAATATATTTATTGTAGGGTCAAGTCTAGCGGTGAGAACACCTGTAAAGGCCAACACAGCACCCGACAGGATGGGTGGCCAGGACGACGCCCGCGCCGGGTTTGTCTCCCTCGTGGCGATGGTTACAGATCACTAGGGACTAATTTGAGGCTGAGTCGACCTAGGGGAGGCCCAGGACCGGTTCAGATAATCGTCACTGTGTTGGCCCGTGAGCAAGAATTGAACTCGGACCGTCGGGTTCGGAGCACAGAGCACGAACATCTACCCTTCCCAAATAACACGTATATAGTGTGTAAACAAAGAGTAAAAAACTGTTAGTTGAGAATGAAAATAAAGCACTAAATGAGAGGATGTTCTTAATAACGTACAAACCAACAGCAATCGTGCATCATCAATAAACATGTGGATGAAGAACTTAAATTTTCACAAAGGTTACGGGTTTTGCAATATCTCACTGTCATTCATAGGGCATTATACGACCTCACACTCACGTAATGGGAATTTTAATTTTTAAGTTTTAGATTATTGGTTTTGTCTGGCAGTGCGGTGTATATGTGCCAATTCAACTTACAATGAAACATGGGCAGACCTTGCTGTCAGCACTATAATGTATTACACGCAAACTCCGTCTGCATCTGTCTGTGAGAAAATAGTTTCAAGACCATGACATTTGCCATGGTGCGTATTGCTTGTACGTGCGTTATTATACATATTTGTCTAACCTTCATACTAAATAATCGGCTTACAATTGTGAAAGCCCAAATATGTGTTCGCCCATTCATTTGCGCGCCCATTCATTTGCGCGCACTTGTATGTGAACAAAAATGTACACATTTGTACGTGTAACATTTGCCGATATAATTTCAGGGTGAGTAGAGATAACAGATAGTATAAACATTGAGCCTTGTGACATCAACCACATTAACTCTGTTTTTGATAGAATTTTGCAATACATGAACTTTACACCTATGAAACAGGCCAACAATATCCAGTATGCAACGTATGCAATTTGGCTATAATACGAAGCTGCACGATGGTGCAGTTAGTAGTACTGCCGCCCCGCAGCAATAAGTACCTGGGTTCAATTCCTGCCATTTCCTGGGCTTAATTTTCGGCCCTGGTGTCTTCTGTGTGGAGTTTAAATGTTTACCCCGTGCCCGCGTGGGTTTTAACCTGTTTCCTCGCAGAGTCTAAATCATGCTGCTGCTGTCTAGATTAATTTACCTGCTGACTAAATTGCACCCAGTCACCTGCGATGGACTGGCATTCCATCAAATGTGTCTGCCGGAATAGGCTCCGACTATTCCGGAGCCTATAGGCTCCATAGGCTCGACTCGAATTATTCATTCATACGGGAAGCCAGCCAAATGCCCGACAAGTAAATAACGTGTGCACACTCGGTACCCGCTTAACCCTGCACAGGCTCGTATACGTCCTAATGTGAATAATTCCCACGAACCCTGCAGCCATTAGAGGCTATCCAGTCGCCACAATTTAATCGAATCGCGACCCCGAACCGTGACAGGTCATCGCGTTGCGGTGTGCGGGGGCGGCGAGTGAAGTTTACGGACAGGCAGCGCGCAGCAGCAGAAACTCGGGAAGTGAGGGCCACCGAAAACATGTTCTCCAAATGAACAACCTCTACAGATTGTCGAAACAACTGCAGAAAAAAAATGGGGGGTGGGGGGGGGGAGGGCAATTTCAGAGCAAATGATCAAAGTGCTTACACAAAAGGACCACAGGTATGAAAGAAATATCTGTTTCCCATTTGCAACATTTTGCCCTGATCACACGCGGCGGGCGCGCGGGTTGCAGACGCGCGTCAGCCCCGCTCGCCGGCGTGTACGCGCGCCCTTGATTAATACTGCGCGGACAAGAGCCACCGCAATTAAGGGCATGTGCGCCGGGGTGGTGCGGGCGGGTGGGTGGGAGTTGGGGCATGAAACATGAGGCTCCAGGGAGAGAGAGGCATTCTGTGGGCTACAGGGTGGGACCACCTTTGGGGGTGGGGGGGGAGGAGACGCCCGGAGCGCGTTGCGGCTGCGGCGGTGGTTTACCCCGCACGGTGGAGTGGCGGGGGAGGTGGTTCACGGGAAGCCGGCCAAAAGCGCCGTGCGGAGGGCGCCCGCTAAATAAATAATGCGCCGCGCACGCCTGTGCGAATACAAATACTAAACACATTGCGCGTCGGAGGGCGCTGGGTGGCGTTCAGCTCCACCGGTGGTCCGGTGACGCTGGAACGAATTGCACGTTTCTGTGCCAGGAAGCGCGCCCGTCTGCGGGGGAAACCTCTGCTGAGCTCGCACCGAGCGGGTGCGTCGTCTCTCTAGTAGTCTAGTCGGTGCTTGTTTTACCGACCTCCGAGTGATGATGGGGGCCGAGTTGACCCGGAGCTGGGATTTGAATTCGCAATGTCGGAATTGGGATTCGATGCTGCTTCACCCATCGGGCGATGTATCCATCCAGTGAAACACAACAATAGAGGCATTCAAGGAAGATGCACACGGTCGAATGTACAAATATGCTGGCTTATTGACAGAGAACTCCAAAATAAAAACAAAATAAATCGTCAGCCATAATCTATCCATCGCTAGTTGCAGGCCTCCACAAACTGTAATTACGTCATGGTCTTGCAATGTAGCACTCAAATTAACTCCTGTAATTGCTCATCTCAATGCTGTACTTATTAATGACGCATGTTCAATACTTTGGCTTTCATTCCAACGTGAGTCTCAACCACAGGCCATCATCCCTCCCGAGAACTGTCCTAGCAAATCAACTTAACGGTCAATTTGATCTGTCTAACTCTCATGTGTTCATCCAGGCCATGTGTTTATCTCTGTTTCTCAGTGTAACGCTCTATATGATTCCTTGTACACTGTCATAATTTTACTACTATTAGTCATTTCATTTTCATCACTATGATTTCCCAAAAAATATTGTTCATCACAGAATGAGTTTGCAATCACCTGCAATCAATATTTTTTTGCTAGAATTGGAGACAACTGCACAGAGGAAGCTGCACACTTACTGGACTATTTATCAAACTCACAGAGTGAAGATACATCTCTAACCATTACGATTACACAGAAAATATATAAAGCATATAAAAAGTAAGAAAAAACATGTTTTCATTGCTTAAAACTCAAGAACTTTACAAATATGATTAAAAAACTGCAGTTTGCGAAATACTATTTTAAAATAAACGCAATTTCAAAGTAAAGCCCACGTTAATATAGTGCCTCTTAGCTGTGTAAGTTTCGCGAGTCTGCCACTGTGCATTTACTTTCCAGGAAAAACACAACAATTTTTCGAACTTGTTATTACTGTAGGAGGTTTTCGTGCTGCTATCTCATCAATTTAAATCCAAACCATGGCTGAAAGTTTCACATAATTTCTTGTTTAACTGCTCAAAGGCCAAACTTTATTTGTGCTACTGGGAATGTTTACACTACTACGGGTAAAGTGTCTTGTCCAAAAGCAATAGGACGTGGAAATTGAAAATGACATTGAAGTGTGCGGAGGAACAGTTTATCTCCAGTGATCCGTGGGCTTGGGCGACTGCCGCTCATGGTCCAATGCCATCTTCTGCGCTAGGGTTTTAAAACGCCGGCTTTTATAAAGCGCTGCATATTTAATTAACTCACTTTGGAACAAATTGAAAGTTTCAGATTTTATACTTTCAATAATCTCTATAGTTCTCTCGCTGCCAAGCTTCACAAACCTAACAATTTCCCCCTGTCATGAATTGATAACCAATCGTGATTTGGAGTCGCGACACGAGTCGAAAATCCTTCGTTTTACATTGTGGTCAAATGCAGCTCCTTTAGCGACTCGTGCGGCACGGTGGCGCGGTGAGTAGCGCTGCCGTCTCACATCAAAAAGGTCCCGGGTTCGAATCACGGCTCGGGTGTCTTTCTTTGTGGAGTTTGCATGTTCTCCCCGTCCCCGCGTGGGTTTTCGCCGGGCACTCCGGTTTCCTCCCACAGACAAAGATATGCTGCTGCATAGGTTAATTGTCCTGCGGACTCAATTGCCCCCGTGCCCTGTGATGGACCAACGTCCTACCCTGGGTCTAGCCCTGCCTTGCGCCCTGTGTCTGCCGGGATAAGCTCCTGCACACCGCAACCCTATGCAGGTTTAAGACAATGACCAAATCACCTGGAATGCACCCGATTTCATCATATCTCGCTAGTTAAGCAGATCTGAGTCCGACAGTACTATTATGGATGGCTATTGTTAAACATATGTTATAGGCTGTTCACAGCAGAAGATGGATAATCAAATGGATTGTTGCACTGTATTTCTATATGCCTAGGTCTATGCTACCCACTTTTCACCAATCGACACTGACTCACACAGTGAATCATGGTCTAATAATCCCGACGACCTATACAACATGGGAATGCTTTTAAGAGCTACTCTTTCGGGAAAGCCGTGTCGAGCGTTCCTCCTCTCTCTTTCAACACGTCTATCACGCAAGTGCAGCTTTTAAGAGCACTTCTCATACATCAAGCCACAAAAACCTACATTAACACAAACGACAGATAGGAGTCAAAATAATAGGTTCTCACACGTACAATTCAGTGCATGTCTCACAAACAACAATAAGGTAGCATATCCAATGATATGTTGCTTAGGTTAATTCACCTGACTAAATTGCCACCGGTGCGCTGTGATTGACCGGCGTCCCATCTCAGGAATAGTCCAAGTTATCAACCTGCTTACCCCTCCCCGCTGGACAACTAATAAAAAGCTACATAGCTCAACGGTTCCTTCCAGCTTAAGTAAAAACTGACTGACTAAACAACAATAACCAATTTCACTCGATGAATACATTCCTAAAGTTAGTGTCCCCGGGTAAACATTAAATCCCTTGAATGCCAGACCAGAATCCTACTCACCACAAACTGGAGCAAAGCCAAAAAGCTCCCACGGACAACAACCATGGAGTGAGCCTGAGAGACGGGCCATCATTTTTCCCCAACACCGTGTCACAAAGGAGTTACAATGAAAGCCTTCCTGACTTTCATCACCGAAACCATGCGAAACTCTTTCACTGCCACAGTTTCGCAGCTCGCGTGGATATCGCTGAGGTCGGCTAAGCCCCGCAGGTGCCACCGGTGTGTGTGTGGGATGGGGGTGTGAGAGCGAAGCTCATTTAAGACTTCTCTCAGCATTCAGGTGTTCTGGGATTTTTTTGTAAACGTGTTTGGTCTGTGTGTGTGTGTGTGTTGCGTGCGTGCGTGCGTGCGTGTGATGGGCCGGGGGTTCTATTCCCAGCAGTGGCAAACATCAATGGAAATCGCCTGAACCGGTCCTGGGCTCCCCCTAGGTTGACTCGGCCTTGAATGAAATTCCGCTGCAGTGTGTAAATGTCGGCACCGTGGAGACAAAGGTGATTAGGCGTGATGCTGGCTATACCCACACCCCTTGTTTATTTATCACGCTGGCCTTCACAGGTGCTCTCTGACAGCACTTGCCGCAAACTCCCTAAGGATACTATATGGGGAATCGTTGTCTTTGGTATGTGGGGGTGTATTGGAGGCGGTGTCGTGGGTGGTTCGCGCACCGCGCTACCTCGGCAATCGGTGAGATTTACAGCCGTGAACATCGGAGTACATTTCATCTGAGCCTCTCTATTGCAGCCACTCTTTGGTCTTATTCACCCTTGATTGATTAAGCACAGTTTGCAGATAGATGTTTATTATTACAGCAGAAAATACCCAGCGAGCTTGCAAGCTATGGACGTGGCATTCCTGTGACACAACAAACGCTTGAACTAACCAACGCACGTAACATATAAAATCACAAGGTAATATAAAGAACTCACAGCAGCACATTGTTGTGCTTGTGAGGATGAAACCTTAACCAGGATCATAAAGTAAAGAGTAACACAGTATTGCATGAGACAACGAATGATCAGTAAACATTATTACTCGGGAAACAAGGGCAGCAGATCGTGGGGCAAGCCACAATCACCCCCTGTGTGCTGTGCCAGCCTTAGCCAGAACTTACTAACACTCGCCCCAAGTCTACAACGCTGTACAGAGATCTTTGTATTCGTGTGGGGAGAATAGAATTGTGGAGATGATGCAATTTAATTACCAAAAGAAAGCCTTCGATGAGTCTCACATTTATTTTTAGGACAGTCTTGCAAAAGACTGTTTGGGCAATTACATTAGCGAGTGTTTGGCATGTGGGCGGAAACGCGAGCGCCCGGAGAAAACCCACCGCGCGTACGAGGAGACACTCAGCACTGCTATCTTTGGGCCACATCGCAGACCTGCACCTGGAACATCTGGCAAGTCCTGGTGTTCACCTATCCAAGCATTAATTCTATCCATCCGTCCATTGCCAGAAGCCACTTAATCCTGGACAGGATTGCGGTGAGCCGGAGCCTATCCCGGCAGACACAGGGTATAAGACAGAAATATACCCAGGATGGGACGCCAGTCCCTCACAGGACACCGGGGGTAATTTAGTCCGCAGGCCAATTAACTTAAGCAGCAGCATGTCTTTGGACTGTGGGAGGAAACCAGAGTGCCCGGCAAAAACCAATGCGGACACGGGGAGAACATGCAAACTCCACGCAGAAAGGCACCCGAGCCGGGATTCGAAGCCGGGAACTTCTTGCTGTGAGGCGGCAGCACTACTCACCGTGCCACGGTGCCGTCCAGCATTAATTAGGCTCGGCCTAATCACCCAGATCTGACGAGATCGGGCACATTAACGAGTGATTTTCTAATAGCGACAATATCAAGATCCCATTGCTGGTCACACATCACGCCACTGGTAGACATTTGTGAAACTGGGGAAATGGATGTGATGTCAGTGCAGGTGTGGAGATATTCACTTTGCCAAAGCAAATTTCCACGTTGAAAAAACCCCCCCACAATAGTAATAATTTTTAAGACCTTGGCCAAACCTCACAAATTACGCCGCTGCAGAACTATGTTGCATGATGGATGTCTGCCAACGCACACTACTCGTCCTGTCGATGGCATATTCCTTGCACATCTTTTCATATATATCTGCACTATATTAGTTCTATTTGCACTATATTTGTTGTAATACATTTTTTTGTTCTAGATCTGTGCTTTGTTATTGTCCCCCACCCCCGACCCCCAGCTTAGCTTAACTTGTAAATATAAAAAAAATGCTCGTATTTTTTTTATCCTAGTATTTTTAAACCCTTGTTGTTGTCCATAGTCTAGCTCTTTTTATGAGTTGGGTCACGTTAAAATGTATACGTTTCGTAAACCCGCCTCCACCCGACACAGCCAATCAGTAACGGGTTGTCACGTGAACAAAAACGTGCCAATTCGTTACGACTTCAGCACACCGGTATGTTGGAGAGCGAGCCCACAACATTTACAATGAAGGTACGACGTTTCGCTGATAGTTGCAATCAGCTTCATCAGGAACAAGGATCTGTCGAGCCACAACTCGCCAACACCGGGGTCTGAGAGAAACGGCATTTCGATCCTTTATGTGTCCTGTACATATGGCAGAATTTACAATAAAGTTGAACTGAATTGAATCAGGGCGGCACGGTGGCGTAGTGGGTAGCGCTTCCGCCTCACAGCAAGAAGGTCCCGGGTTCGAATCTCGGCTCGGGGTGCCTTTCTGTGTGGAGTTTGCATGTTCTCCCCGTGTCCGCGTGGGTTTTCGCCGGGCACTCCGGTTTCCTCCCACCGTCCAAAGACATGCTGCCAGGTTAATTGGCGTACTGACTAAATTTCCCCAGGCGCCCTGCGATGGACTGGCGTCCCATCCTCGGTGTTCCCCTGCCTTGCGCCCTGTGTCTGCCGGGATAGGCTCCGGCTCACCGCGACCCTGTATAGGATTAAGCGGTTTCTGAAAATGAATGAATGAATGAATTGAATCATTGAGAGCAGTCATCAGCGCGGTGTGGAAACACGCGTGGTCCAGATGTATTGTGACCCCCCCCATTTAATTGACTCCTAACATTGTTTTCCCTTTGATCATTAATTTCTGTTTTAGATAACCCTTGCTTATTTATTTCAGATTAATAACGTTTACACGTGTCATTGTTATACTGTTTACATTACATTACACACGAATCGGTATACAAAGATATTAAGTTGTAGAGACTGAAATGGGGGTCACAAGACATCGAGACCACCCCGTACAGGGTCTTATATTGGGATGTTTGGCCAATTAGACCACCGAGAGTTCGGTCTGTGGGAAGAAACCAGCATGCTTGTCATCTGGCTCCTTTCCCCAACCTACTTGTGTATTACAATGGACATCAATGACGCAAGCAGAGCCTGCGAAGAGTCCCTTTCCATTAAAGCCAGAACAGGTTTGAGCAGCGGCTAATTGGTGTTATGTTGCAATCTCCTTCAGTGACGCCACTACCTGTTATGTCATGATGACGAGCTGTCACTGAGCTGTAACGAACGGCAAGTCGTCTGATAATTGCTTTTAAGAGCCGCTCTTTTGGGATAGCCGTGTAGAGCGTTGTATATACGGTTGCCACTGGTCCTGTTTTTTTTCCTCCCCCAGGATCGTCCTCCTTCTTAAGGATAGATAGATAGATGTTTATAGTTACAGCAGAAAATACCCGGTGAGCTTGCAAGGGAGGTGAAACGTTGCGAGGGAGAGCGCTCGACACGGCTATCACAAAAGAACAGCTCTGAAGAGCAACCGTCATAATCGAGCCGTGAAAACCTACATCAATGTGTACGTTTTTATGTAAAAAATTATTAAAAGTCCGGGTTTTTGCCGGTTATACATAGTCCTCTGTCTTATTCTGTTTATCCCCACAATATATCCTGGTTTTTTTTTGTGGCTCTGAGGTGGCAACTCAAAGCCACAAACCATTTAGCTAAATCATTTAGACACCCTACGATGCCTCCAACGTCGGAGGCAAAACACCACAAATTCATCGCTGAGCAGACACTGTGCCCTATATTTTATGAAAGCATCGGCCAATTAATGAGTGTTTTTAGTTGTTGGAGGAAACCAGAGAATCCAGAGAAAACCTAAGCAGAACAGCGGGACAACACACAAACTCCACAAAGAAAGGCGCCCGGGGGCGGGAGTTTCAACTGCGCCACCCTGCCGATTGTACGAGACAGAATGCGGCGGTACAGCAGGTGGAGCCCAGGAGCTGCACGTAGCTTTGAACGCTGCCCCAAAGAGCTGTACACAAATGTGGTTTCTGAAGGACTGCACGGTAAGAGCGCCTTGTTGGTGTGGGTGGCAACTTCCCCTTTTAATTAACGGCCATGAATCACCTTCAGGAGCGGTCGGCACACCATCCGTCATCTATTCACAAAGCCGACTACCATTTGTACATTTAGTGAATAGTAAATGGGTTCGAACGAAGTGCTTTCGCGTGCTTTTTAACGTTCACATTAATTACCCAGGGCATCAATATTTTTTGAGCAGGCACTTTCAACTGATGCAAACGTTGCCCTTTTTGCTTGTTTGTAGGATTTTCCCCAAGTCGGAAAAATCGGTGCAAAAGTATGCCTCCACAGTGGCGTAACACAAATGACACAATCCGTAATTAGTCTCTTCTCGGCGAGATGGTTGCGTAGGTGTAATGCCGACGGTTTAACTATAACTCTCCACTAGCTGACGGCGCCAATCAAATCAAGTTGTCACTGAGGGGCAAAATATTCCATTCGACGTTGTTTTTCTGCCAACTGGACTACTGACAAGCGAGTAAATGTAACAATTTTATACGAGTAAAAAAAAAAATCGCGAAATTACACGAAGCCTAACCGCACAGTTTCACACCCTTTACCGGCTTTCTCATCGCCCCATTTCGTTTCCATGTAATTATTAATAAATTCATGATGAAGTGGCTGTGCGTAACCTCCGGTAAAAGCCAGCTTGCCATTCTCATCACTGCGGTCACGACGTAAATCACAGCAATTCCCATTATATCTCAAGAATCTGCGGTTTTGAACAATGGGTTTGGGTGACAGGATGTGAAGGGTGAACATTAAATCA
>JAZEWU010000017.1:2194149-2229205 GCA_036362915.1 Geotria australis
AGCTAGTAAATGAGCCACCTTTTTGCAGGCAGTGGCTGAGTACATCGCGCGCGTACTTAGACCGTGAAGCATTGGGCGTCTTGTGTGTTCCAAACTCAGTGTAAAAACTACAATAATAATAATAAAATACCCCAGCCCTGTAAATTGAGAATATCCACCTAAAAACGCAGCCTTTATTGAAAACATACTAGCCGGGTGGAACACCTACCGCATTAAGAGCTGAGGCAAGCCCACGTTGATAGTATAGTGCTACAGCGGAAATTACACTGTAATCTACAACACATGAATTATAACTCTGGCTTTGCCTTTGCTTAAAAGTTTACCCGAGTAAATCTTGACCGAATAGCTTTTTAAAAACTGTTTTTTAAATACAAAAGGAGCCATGGTAACTTATGAGCATCGGCAAAACACGCAGCGCAATGCAAGCGGGGGTTTACGCAGATCTTGTTTAAACAAATAAAATCTTACCGTTATTTGTGGCCTCAATGTAATCAACACAATACAGGAGCATTAACAAACGCATTTCGCAGGCGTCCACCGGGTGTGCGTAAGTGGATGGGACAGGCCACACAGTAGTAATTCAGTACAGGACACGCAGCCCCGGCCCAGTTGGGGTCGAGTTGCAACTACATAAACAAGGAGACGACAGCTTTAATTTTTCATAAGGTCCCATTTCCTGCCAGGGCACAGCCTTAAAATTGCATGGGGGAGCTAGGTCTGCTGTTATTATTATTATTGAAAAGTGGTACATGAACAACTACTGTGCAGGCTAACTAAACTACACGCGTGCAATGTCTTTGAACGAATGCATATTTTCAGGTCATGTGTGTGTAGCGGGCGCGGTGCCTGCCACACCACCCCTTCGTGTGCCATGCCGACGACCTTCGTACGGTGCTCGCTAACAGCACTCGAGTCTGCTAAGGCTATATCGGGGTGGATGAGGGATACATTGTATAGCACTGTACTGATTGCACTTTGAAATAAACTGGAAAATAATGGTGTTAGTTTGTCAAAACATTTGATGCCGCCCTCTGGTTGACGATGCCCCGATCGGCCTTGTCCTTAGAAACTATCTCTACAACACATGTTGTCCTACTGACATGTTATAGAACACTTTGCTTCAAGTCTTTGACTGTTGATAAATAGATTTTTTTTAATTACAAAAGTAGTTTGGCTTACACAAAATATACACGTGGCCAGAGGGCCCTAGGCCCATTGTTGTGTCATAGGCCGAATCACTGCAGGTCTCACTCTTGTCAACATAGCGCCAATCTTAAACTAGTATGCATAATCATAATAATAACCTCACTGAGCCTTAAGACACTTTTTAGGAGCGTCTTGGTTGTGGTATTTGAGGATATTCTGTGACACTGATTCTCAACGTCGGCTAACACAAGTGATGAGCGACAACCAAACCAATCCCGTGGCCCCTTTCACCAACATGCACTGACCAGAGAATGTAAAAAAAATGCACAAGGTTTTTCCTTGTTTGGCAATGAGACAAGTGTTAAGATGGACACTTTTTTTTGTTTTAAAAGGATCCAGTTTTCAAGAAGCCACACATGCTTGTGGCAAAAACATGCAAACAAAATGCTTTGATGATGTGTGTATTGTGTTTTAGCCTAGTCTCAGTGTTAGGCACGTGTTGTCGAAAGGCAAGCAGTTTAGAACAATGCAAATATCAATGCATTTAGTAGCTCGGGTCTAGCTGTTAAGTCTATATTATAGACATGCACTGACCAGCATGGTGAAGTATATCCGCGTGACCAACAATGCATGGAGAGGTCTTAATCCCGCAGCGGACTGACAGAGAGCCGTTCACCACGGACTGAATGAAATCAGGAAAAGTTACATACACAGAATGCAGACATCTGAAACATAACATCGCAAGACAGCCAATCAGCTCCGATCTCGCGAGAGCCAGGTTTCAACACGCCGGAGGAAGCTGCCAGCGAGATGCCTCGGCTCAGCAGATGGACGTACGCTTTTAAATACCTACGTGATATTTTTACGGTCCCACATAAACATTTTGAGGTTTTTTTCCACTGTTGTTACAGTGCCACCCACACCAGCACGGTAAGGCAATCACGTTTGCATTTTTGTAATTTTCTCGATCAGCTTCAACTGCTGCCTTGCCGTTGCAGTTGATGAAGTCCCAGGAGTTACTGGATTAGCAGTTAGAATTAAGAGAAATAAAATGGCTTATTAGAATCATTATGTACTCGTATAGGCTGAGTGACGTTTGCCGTTATCTGAAAGAGAATTGTTTCTCTCTAGCGGGCACTACTGGAGTGCCTGGCGAAAACCCATTTGGACGCAGGGAGAACATGCAAACTCCACACAGAAAGGCACCCGAGGCAGACATCGAACCTGGCAGCTTCTTGCTGTGAAGCGGCAGCACTAGTTCCTGCACCACCGTGCTGCCCCTCTCATAACAGATGTACAGCCAATTGTTGTCAATCGACTAGGTAGATAGATGATAGACGGCTAGTGTTACGGAAGAACATACCCAGTGAGTTCCCAAGCTCTGGAAGCGGGATTCCTGAGATACAACAAACGTGCGAATTTAAAACTGCTAGATTAGGTCATCCACAGTCGCCATGCATTGTGAGCCTTGTGGGATATTTGACCATACTTCGCTACGCTGGTCATTACTGGCTGGGGAAGGAGGAGGGCGAGAGTAGAATAACAATGGATTAATGCTGCATTGCCCTCTACTGCCCACAACACCTATTGCACCTGTGATGCGTGTGTGGTGGTCACCCATCGAAGCAGTATTCAGGCTTAACTAGATTTATTATCCGAGATCTGACAAGATCGGGTGCATTCCACGTGGTTTGGTCACAGGGCATAAGCACAATCGGGATAGATTTTTCTGGCA
Organism: Geotria australis; assembly: GCA_036362915.1. Taxonomy (NCBI): domain Eukaryota; kingdom Metazoa; phylum Chordata; class Hyperoartia; order Petromyzontiformes; family Geotriidae; genus Geotria; species Geotria australis. The sequence goes on from JAZEWU010000017.1 coordinate 2,197,031, forward strand.
TAAAAGGTCAATAAATAATTAAATATGCACGCAGATTAATGTTTTTCTGTCAGTGTTTGGTTTCTCACGCAGACTATCATATTCCCTACCGTGAGAAACATTTATAATTTAAAAAAAAAATGTTTCGCCCTGTGGCTGTAAAATCTGGGTTGCTGGCTGGGTACCCAGACATGTATCACTTGGGTCACCAACACATCACTATAGAAGCACACCTTTTAACACCTTCAAACTTGCCATAGGTGAAAACAATTACACAGAAAGCAGTGACATGAGGGGTCCTTTTCTTCATTTGTCCAAGGGAGGCTCTTTTGAGGATCCTGCCTGGAATATTTGGCCATTTTCTTTTGTGTAAGTGAACCCAGAGAACTCATGTACAGTATTTGAGGTGATAAGATGCGAATTTGGCTATATTGGTTTGAGACGTAAAAGTTGTTTTTTTTTCCACGTTAAAAAAAAACAGAACATGAATTTGTGTTCATTTTGCTTAACTTAACAGTTAAATGTGAAAATATATTCAGATATAACATAATCCAAACACACTGAGTACGGATTTACCTTAACCGTTAATTACCTGAATAGATGCTAATTGAAACATCAATGAGATAATGTATTTTACCTTTATATTTAATTGACGTGGAGATGCGATGCACATCGCACAGATTAGGATGACTTGGCTGATGAACCCTATCATATTTCAGCATTCAACTTTGATGCTCCCGCATCGATAATTACTCTTTAGCATCAAATAGAAGCATGCCACCCATGAGGTGGGGAAAAAAATAGTTATGGCACGTTAGGACACGCTCTGTTGCCTTTCAAATGATAATTTTTGCATATTTTTTTTAAAGTAACTTTGAAGTGAACACGTTGCGGGATCTGGACTAGAGCGTCAGTCGCGTCGATCGTTTTGCCAGATGGAAAGCCGCTCAATATGCGGCTCCTTTCATGCGGCGCGATCAGCTGTTATGCTCATAAACTAGCCTGGCCGAATTTCTTCACGTCAAAAAAAAGTTAATCACCCAATCATTAATAACCTACTGGTAACCGGCGTCATTTAAATGACTCCCACAGGAATGATAAAGGGTCGGCCTTAATTCATCAGTTTGGTTCAGATCACAGTAAGCGCAAATGTGCAACAGTTTACACTCCAGAAAGAAATGTTTAATCATGGCAGTACCCAATTTTTTAAAATGCTTTTAGAAACAAAACATATGTGTGCCTGAATTCTACTTTTTTATGAGGTCACTCAGCCTGAATTTTTTTTGTTTAAACATAATTTATATTCCAGAAGATGCCTGCCGGGTTTACGAGCTGTGCGTTAGAAATGTTGTCAAGATTGAAAAAAGACCAAGTTGTGACTAGAAGCCTGACGATGCCTCCAACGTGGGAAGCGAAACGTCGCGAAGCAGAGAGGATGAACGCTCGACACGGCTATCCCAAGCCGTGAAAGCCTACATCAGACAACATTGTTTTCCGCTGTGATCGGCCCTGCACAGTTCACTGTGGGCAAAGAACAGGTTTGCCTCTTTAAAGGTAAAAACCCATGACAAGTTACAGGAAGAGAAACAACTGACAATATCAGAAAATGAGAGAACTAGCGTACATGTAAATGATTGATCTTGAATGGTTTATTATTATAGTTAAACTGGCAAAAATACTGGTTAGACCTGCAATGAGAGGTGGGAGGTTAGACTGTGGGAGGGGAGAGGTGAACACTGTGAGAGGTGAGGCTGTGAGAGGTGAGGGAGGCTGTGGGAAGTCCAACGTCCCCAGCGGCCACTGCGACCCAGTGTGACCGCCGGGCCGGAAATGCACCTCTCAGCAGAGTGTCCGTGGCGCGTCAGACTGACACCTGACAAATTCATTTAATTTGCTTCACCCTAAAAAATAAATATATAAATAAAAGGCTCAAAGTTCAGCGCACCTGCTAGTTTTTGTTCAAGTTTCAGATGGCAGATTGTTTATTTATTTATTTTCGTCTGTTAGAAAGTGACAGTTTTCTGTGGGTGAAAGCTTCACTGACTGCAATGATGCAGGTTTAAAATCGTCCATGTAACTTATTTCAATATCCCTAACTTATTTCAATAAGCTTGTGCTTATGGTAGTAAGGATATTGCCTTGTCTGTGCTCTACTACCCAACCTCTGCAGCTCAAAAGACCTTGCGGAGTTCAATGAAAATGCAAGGGGCTGTGTAAGGAAATGGGAGACTGTAATTTAACCATCGCGCTTCGAAGAATCGCAAAGAAGAAGAAGCAGCCTCAAAAACAGAAATGTCAACGTCATTATCACCGTCGAGATAATCATCACGGTACTGATGTAGGTTTTGACGGATCAATGTATGTGAATTGCTTTCCAAAACTCTTATTTCGGGATAGCCGTGTCAAGCGCTTTCCCGCTCTCCTCCGCGACCTTACGCCTCCCACGTTGGATGCATCCTCAGGCATTGTGAACTTTCTGAATTGTTCACATTATCGATTCCTGCCTCGGGTGCCTTTCTGCGTGGCGTTTGCATGTTTTCACCGTGTCCGCGTGGGCTTTCACCGGGTACTCCGGTTTACTTCCACAATCCAAGTACATACTGTCTATGTTAATTGCCCCGGTGCCCAGCGATAGACTGGCATCCGTCCCATCCGGGGTATAGCCCTGCCTTACGTCCTGTGCCTGCCCAGAAATGCTTCAGCAAACATCTCAAACCTCTAACAGGATGAAGCGGATACTAAATAACGAACCACTTGTGTAAAATGTTCCACAACAATACAGCCATCATTCTCCAAAGTAATCACAGATCGGGCCAGAGCAGCTACTTGACTTGAGCCCACTGCCGCAACGGAGCCTGAACTATTACAGCAGGGCTTACTGAACTCGAGTCTCCGCCAAACAGCTGGACTCTACCGAGCCCCGTCCAGCCTGGTCACGGCCATCCCACGCAGGCTTAGCGATTGGTACCGATTCAGGGAATTCTATTTTTTATTAAATCCCAGCCCTGCCGCCTCTGGCCGCTGCTGGTCGCAGCGTGCGGAGCTTTGGCGTGAGCGACGCGCATCTCCTTAAAACATGTTTTATCCGGCAGCGTTGGCATCGCGCGACGCAAGAATAACCGCTCGGGTTTCATCGAGGAATACGCAAGGTTAGGGCCGCTGCTGTATTTTGAGAGGCTGAGAAAAAGGCCCGAAGAAGTTAAGGAGCGGAGAGCAACAAGAGATGATGAAATTTGCCATGAATGCTCCTTTGTCGCCTCTCCTTTTATTTTTGCTGCTCAGTAGATTCTTTTGAAGCCTGGGAACTCGCAGGTATCAAAGAGGGGGCGAGGTTGGGAGATGTGGACGGGTGGGGGGTGGTGGTGGCACGGGAGGGAATTGGGGGGGGGCAGGCGTTTGTGGAGCGAGCATGAACGTGCGTGCTTTGACAACATTTTTTGGGGGCTTGACAAATCTGCGCCTCAAGGTGCCTTGAGGGTGAGGATGAGGATGCGCTCTGCTATGTTGTTGTTGTTGAGGCACGGATGCGGTGGAGTGGAGAGGGGAGGCGAGAGGAGGTGATGGGGGCGGGTGGGTGGTGTTGATGCAGGCACGGACGGATGGAAGGATGGAGAGATACAGGGAGGCCGGAGTGAGATCATACACGGACTTGGGAGAGAGTAGGAGGGAGATCGACGGCCCGTGCGGAACGAGCCTCGTGGGACAAAGTCAGCGGCACCGTGCATCGCACTTTCACGCTCGGCTGCACAAAAGACTTTTGAAAAGCCCAAGTGCGTTCACGGGCACTGTCGCGGATTTAAACAGGCACACTGCTCCGCGCTGCTGCTGCTGCTGCTACTTGCCGCGCGATTGTGTACACAACTACTCGGCAAAAATGCACTGATTATTGCGAATTTAATGTGCCGTGCGCTTGTGCAGCCTCGTGTGCAGAGTCGCACACAGCCTGGCTCGTGTGTGTGCAGTACCTGTTCGCGTGTGCCCGTCCGTCTGCGTATGGCGACCCGAGTTCGAATCCCGTTCACGGCCAACACCAGGGACGATTTTCTGAAACGGTTCTGAGCCTCCCCTAGGTCGACTCACCCTCAATTGAGTACCTAGTGCGGTGTATACACATCACCACTAGGGAGACACAACGCGACCGGGCGTGGTGCTGGCGGTGTCGGCCTTCATAGGTGCTGGCTAACGGCACTTGACCCTACGGTCTGTTAAAGGCTATACGGGGATCTTTATCTTGGTCGCTGTGTGTAGAAACTATTCACGTGTGTTGAAATGTACATTTGCAGACTGTCTCGAAGCGCTATATTGCGATCACATTAAAAATGTGTTTCCAATATAGTGCGTGTAGGCGTAAGTGCAATAAACGTTTTCGCTCGAGCTATTTATTTTAAAACATATAGTTTGATTTGGACGCACAATCTGGACGCAAAAAATATGCGCGCAAAGCTATTTAAACAAATACATTTCGGTTGGAATTTGTATATGTTTTACATTACAAAGGGTTAGTCAAAAAGGTTTTCATAACAGGATATTGAAAGAATGCACACATTGCGTTGTTTTTCTGTACACTGCAGCAATTATGATGAGATATTTATGATGTGTCACATCAGATGACGACTACGCGAAGACACTGTTGGGTGGTGCACAGATAGAGTGCGGTGGCGGCTTGCAAGCCAAAGTCTGCAAGTTCAGATCCTGGTCGTGAAATGGTTCAAGACTTCATACCTCTGGAATTGATACAATTAACAACAAAAAACCCTCGTTAACGAATTGGCCGATAACATCATAATATATACGATGCAGTGTCTGGCGGGTTGGCGCCGGCTAACAGCATGACTTGACTTACCCCCCTCCCCGCCCCACCCGTGGGTTATCTCGCGCCTTTGAGTCGTTCTCTCTTCGAGTGAAAGCCTTCGAAATATAATCATGTGCCACGCGTGATAAATTGTACCATTATTATATTTTTTAAATCGTGTTCATTAGTTGTGGGGAAGCCAACATTATTCATTCATTCATTGTCAGTAGCAGCTTAATCCTCTACAGGGTTGCACTGAGCCGGAGCCTATCCTGGCAGACAGGGCTATACCTAGGATGGGTAGCGAGTTTATCACAGGGCATCGGGGGCAATTTAATTCGCAGGACAATTAACCTATGCAGCAGCATGTCTTTGGACTGTGGGAGGAAACCCACGCCGACACGGGGAGAACATGCAAACTCCACACAGAAAGGCACCCAAGCCGGGATTTGAACCCGGGTCTTCTTGCTGTGAGGCGGCAGCACTACTCACCGCTACGCCACCGTGCCGCCCGCCAACATTATTGTTAGAAAAAAATATTGCTCCCTCCACCATAGGAATGTGGAATTTCCACCACTAGCGCAGGGCTGTAAACAGGTGAGGAGTGTTGTCCCATGCTCCGCTGAGCGTGAAACCACGGAGACCTTTTTTTTAAACGGAGACAATGCTTCACATGAATTGAAGCACGATTTCACAGCTCGATGTGTCGGGCTTCTGACTCAGAACCCTGACTCACGTTGGAGCCATCGTCATTAATTTGAAAGGTGAACCGTCACGAAGGAGAGAGGAGGAACGCTCAACACGGCTATCCCGAAAGAGCAGCTCTTAACACAAACTTTCACAACGCTTCAAACTCAAACGTATTCAAATTTAACACTAGGATGGTAATACGCAGTTGGTGTTGTATTCACAGAGTATTGTCAATCAAGAATTTCTCGCGTGTGTGTGTTTACCAATATCAGTTGATGCCTTAATGGTGCTGTGGTTGTCCTCCCGACTGACCCTGCCTACCAACAGCTACCTCGTATCGTGGTGGAGTCAACACCACGGGAGGGTGGCCACTGGCATCACACAGCTGAGAGAAATGCTGAGCTTGGGGAAGACTTTATCCAGCACTGGATAGACCATGGGTAATGAAGATTATAGCAGTGGTTCAGTCAACACCTGGAACTCAACTGGTCAAGGTGGTGAGGCCATGCTTGGTGCTGGCGCCACCAACCCTCATCTGCCATGCTGGTCCCAATAACTGCCCGCTAACAGACGATGCTTACGGATAAAGAGGGGGAAATTTTCAGATATTTTGGTACGGAAAGCTATTTGTGCGGATGCATTATTTCCAGCATTAACTTGAGGAGACCGGTCTCGCATAGTTTCGGTCAATGGTCAAACACTTTAGCCGCCTTACACCGATGCGATAGGCACTGATATGGCCGCTCGCATGCACGATGGCAGTTTTATTTAAAACAGCATCTGACAGCTCAAACATGGAACGGAAGAAAAAAAACATAATCCACCGCGAGTTTATGGATGTGGACGGCAAAGGGGGGATTTTTTTTGTTAACCATAGCCGACCCAATACCTGCCTGCCGCCCCCACTGCCATGCTCCCTACATCAATCACGGGCTGACACACGCATGCACGTTTCCATATGCGATCGGTTACAAGGGTAAGCGCTGTTAAATCTGGAGCGGCTAATTCGTTTCACTGAATCACCTGCCTTCAGCAGAGTCCCCTGGAGATCAGAATAAACCGGAACACGGTTTAAACGTTCCACACGGAAGCTGCTTCCACCGTCCATGGGAGAGTCGGAGAGTGAGAGAGAGCCGAGTGAAGGGAAGGAGAGCAGAGAGAGAGAGCAGGAAGGAGAATCGGGCATCCCTGCAGACCGTTCTTTGAGCTTTCTGAATGTAGAAAGTACTCGCGTGCGGTTTTCCGGGCACATTGAAAACACGCGGCACGTTGTTGTAGGCACGTGGGCCGTATGGGAAACTTTTTTTTATAATAATAATAGCATTTATAGAGCGCTTTTCACCCGAGGGTCACAAAGCGCTGCACAGGGCTGCGGAGAAAACGACACGTCAACAACGACAGATAACGGAAAATCAGCAACACACACATGTAATTACAGTATGATTTTCAAATCAAATTACGCGTATACGCTTTAATGTAATTTTTGGAAAATATAAATGTACAGTAAAGGCCATAGTACTATGGATTCATTTAAATAATGGCGAATGTCATGGACACGTTACGGTAAATGGTATAACGTTCAAACGCACAGCTTGTGCACCTTTCACGGTTCAGTCCCTTCCACACAAAAATCAATCAAATAATACATATTTACAGAATCAATACTAATCTGTGTAAATCCCATTTTGCATTGGGTACTGCATGAAAAATCAAACCCGATTACATATCTTTTATAGGGCTCACAAGCTAAAACATATTTCGAATAGTTGTGTATTATGAAACTGTATCACACCAAAAGTCAGTCGTTATACAGTGTATACAATCGAAGAAAAATAATTCTAAATATTTAATTGCTTGGGATGCACTGCATATTTATGTAGCTATCACATCAACAAACAACCATTTATGTTATGGAGCATTTATTTTTCTCCGAATTTAACTCAACTTGTAATTTGTGGCCAACAAGCAATGCCCACTTTCCCTCAGCCAGAGCTGCCACTTTGCGTGATGTTGGTCACAACTGGGAATTTTTCTAAAAAATACAATTCATGAAAAACAAAATGTTCAAAACATCTGTGTTTTTTTGGAGCTTCCAATCTGGCAAATGAAGCACTTTTTAGGTTCTTCTGTCCAGAGGTTTTGCTGCTATTTACAAAAAAAATCAGACACCCTGATCTGAGGTCTCTTTTAATCACAATTCTAACAGCCAGCAGAGAATTTCAGGACGTGCTTTGGTGGTGAGGGGGGAGCCGTGGAGCTTGTTATGCTCAAAATGTCTTGGAAACGGGCAAATGATTCACTCACACGGGGCAGTCACTCCCACGAGAACTTCGCGGCAATGACGCTAATAAAGCGAAGCAGGCACACCGCAGCGGGTACAGATGTGCGCCGGTGTGCATTTGCACAAGATCACTCACAGCCCCGTACGCAGGTACCGCGACGCAAGCACGCACGCACGCTCGCCTTGTGGGCACGCGCTCTGCCGTGCGTGCCCACAAACCGTAAAGCACCTGCGAGCAAAAAGCACGAACGCACTCATGCGTGAGACTCGAACATGTGTTCAGACATGCACCCATATATGCTGCTGAGAAAATACTACACGGCGAGGCTTGTGGGGCCAAGTCTATCGAAAAGAAGAAAAAAAACCCCACAAGGCATAGCCCAAACAGCGTGTCTCGGAGTGCATCACACATGACACATGCAGGCTAACCAGACGAAATTAAAGAGAGCCATGTGAATTGGATTTGGACCAGCTTTTTTTACTTTTTATTTTATCAGATGCACACGTTTGTAGCTAATTGCGTGAAAGTGTCGGCGGCGGAACCGTTTTAACTGGCAGCGCGAAACAACGGCCGGATGGAAATCATCCATCTCCCCAACTGCCGTGAATTGATAGGAAATGTAGTTAAAGATAACGCACAAGTGGGTTACATCTGTACCACACCCAAAAAGAAGGTCCTGCCCGAGGCAATTCGATTCCCAATTCGGGTGCCTTTCTGTGCGAAGTTTGTGTGTTCTCTTCCTGTTCTGCGTGGGTTGCAGCGCTTTGTGACCCTCGAGTGAAAGGCGCTATATAAATTGATATTATTATTATTATTATTTCCTTGGGTTTCTCAGGTTTCATCCCACAAAAAACACACTAATTCATTAATTGGCCGATAACATCATAATATATTGGACACGGTTTCCGTTGCGTTGGCGCTGGCTGACCGAGTGGATGCCTTCCCCCCTCCCCCAACTCTCTTGCCTGCAGCACCTTGGGACCCGTGTGAAAGGCGCTGTATATTAAATGTAATAAAACATTTTAAAGTGTGCGATTGTTCTTTTAGAAAGGGAGCAAAACAAAATATGCTTACAATGTAATGTGCAAACACCACCGAGTCCAGTAACAGATGTTAGCCACTAAGGGATTGTAATAAGGGTTTGATGTACAAAAAACTGGGACATGGGAATCAGAATACCACACATTACGGTAAAACGGAGAACTCCGCGTACGAGCATCGTCTCGAGTGGAACATTCTTACAAAACTGACAACACCTGGGGGCTTTTAATGTCCTGGGAATACTTACAATCTTCTCACAATAGCTGCCTCAAGATTAAAAAAAAAGTGACGATCCTGGGAAAATCCAAGACAGGTGTCAACCCTAAGTTTTCGGTTGTATTTGATAACACGGATCTGTGTTGTACAACAAGCCACGATGGTGGATTTCACAAGGTCCGTGCGGTACTCCTGCCCGACAGAATGGCCGGTTCGCCTGAAAAGGACTTTGTGGCGCGTTTCAGCAGCAGCGCACAGTGGGCATGGAAATGGCTTAGTTTTTGGTGGCTAGATTCAATTTCAAAGTCCCATTCTGAACAGGGCTATTAATTATATATTAATTATATATGCAGGTGCATAAAAGCTGTCACGAGGGTCTTTCAATGAGGCATAATTGCGGGATTTTTTTTTTTTTTACAGAGGAAGAAAGTTTTCTTTTGTTTTGCTAACATCATAAAACAAACATGGCAACAGAAGATGTATTTTGTCCGCACGGTAGGGACGGCATAAAGACGTCAGCACTACAAGGGTTACGTGACGAGTGTTTTTAAAAATGAATAGACTATTGTTTTCCTTTTCGCTCTTCCTCTCTCAGTTATGTTTTTCAATCGAAGTATCAGCATCGTGTTGTCATGAAAAGACGACATCCTGATCGCTCACGAAGCAGCGGTGCACCACCTCGTGTCAGAGAACGGACTCGAAAGTTCACATCGCAGTACTTCTGAAGCCTCTTTCCGAGGCCTATTTACCCGCGTCAGTGGGACACCTTACACAAGCTCTGCAAAGTAAGCAAAACAAAGCGAATAAAGTATGATACTTAAGCATGATACATCCGAACGCCTGAGGATGCCTCCAACGTGGCAGGCATAACAACGCAAAGGAGAGAGTAGGAACACCCGAAAGAGCAGCTATGGAGATAAATTCTGATACCACCCATCCATTATTTTTTCTCAACCGCTTTTCCTGGTGAGGGTCGCGGCGAAATCCTGAAACTTTTTTGTTTATTCATTGGTGACCAGACCATCAACTCACTAAACTTGACAACCATGCTTGACCGCTTACTTGCTCGTGCGTCTGCACTGGCAGTGGTGTGCCAGGACAATTAACAACTAATTAATTAGTGTTTTTTTAAGTTGTGGGAGGAAACCGGAGAACCCGGAGGAAACCCGCGCAGAACAGGGGGGAAAACACACTCTCCACACAGAAGGGCGCCCAAGGCGTGAATTTCGGGCAAGACCATTCTTTCTGTGAGGCGCCACCCGAACAGAAAGTCAGAGACATTATCCAAACCGACCCACCAAAACAAATTTTGCAAAAACGTATTATCAATGCTTCACAAAACATGTTTCGAAAAGCTTTTCGCATCGTGGTGGGGGGGGAAGTTCCAATATTGAAGATACAATTTCTAACAAGTTGTGGGCAACATTCCAAACCCACAGCGGGTTGTCTGCTGTTACTCGCAAATAATATGTAAAGGGAACCTGACAGATCTGTTGTAAATAAAGGTACGCAATCACAGACGAAAGCATTTTTGTCCAAGGCATATCTGTTGATCGAATCTGTGAAGACGCGTTTGAGCACACGTACACCGATTGACATTCACGCGGCTCTCCAAAAGCAGACGAGATGATGCCCTACGCTCTCCCGCTCCGTCGTTTCCTCGCCAGCTATCCTGACATTCTCGCCTAATTAACACAGAATCTCATAAACCACGGCGAACTGGGTGCACTGAAACAAGCAAATTAAACTATTTTTTTTCCATCTCATTTAACTGCGAGATTCTGCCGTAATTTCGCCACGCCAAAAAAGGGGGCTTCTGGAGAATAAAAGTCTCGGGGTTAAAAAAACCTTTCACATCAAATCTCGCCTTCTCGCTGTCAAAACCAATCCCGCGGCCTTTTACTGCAGTTTCTGGCCCCGAACTTGTATTTTACGCTTGCACAAGTGTAAAGCAATTTTCCTGTCTGTCTGTCTGCACATTGCTGCTGATCCACATTAAACGACGGGGTCATTCGGTTCTAACAAAGCCATTTGAAGCCAAGAGTCTGTGCGACTGTGAATTATTGCTACTGACTCGCGGCAGCCTTTCCCAACAGACGAGAGACTTGGCCTATGCGGAAAATTATTTCCGTGACCGGCTAATTACTTTGTGCCGTCTTTGAACGCCGTAATGTGTAACGTCTGCCGAAATCGCCGGCTCCCGCAGCTTTTTGCTTAATGGCCAAGAGATAGAAATGACACCGCGGGTAATAATCACTCGCGTGGATGTTGTTTTTCTGATTGCGTTACACTGCTCGGTTCGTGGAGCGAGTCGGACGAGGCCACCCCCATCGCTGCCATGTATGAAATGAGGCTTTAACATAGTTTCAATTAAAAGCACAGTTCGCCAATCAACACGTAGGATTATTTATTTTTAAAAAAGACTCATCGCTACAACCTTGACTGAAATATAATAACGCACAGCCCGTTGTTAACACGCCGCTGAATGAAGGCTGTCAGATTTGTGGGGCTCGTAACGTACCCTCACCCACCACCGTCGACACACCGACACGAGCATCATCTGGAAAACGTAACAGGAAGGACAAAAAAAAAACCCCCATAGCGTTCATAAGGCGGTGTGGGTCGACGCGTGGGAAAAAAAAAAAAATCCCCCACAAAAAACACCGAACAAACAAAAAACGAGCAACTTCCATTCACCGCTCCGCGTTTTGAGGTTCTGCTTTGACATGTACTGACAGTGAGACGCCCGTGGAGTCGGGACACGCGGGGTGGTGCGGGGGGGTGCGGGGGGTGGGTGGTGGTGATGAAGAGCCCTCAGCCGGTGCGATTCACTCGCACATGGCTCTTGCCCGTTAGCAGCTCGGGGTCCGCGCGAGTGGCTCCTTCACAAGAGCCTCACCGCCGCCGTCACTGTCGGTCGCCCCAGGGACCTCACGGTCATCCATCAGCTTTAAGCCGCTGAGTAACTTTCCCTGTGGTGTGTGTGTGTGGGGTGGGGGATGTTCCCGCTTGATTAATTTACGTTCCCTTCCTTTCTTTCTCACCTGCGGCCACAGCGGTGCGAAGGGTAATGTGGCTGTCCACTGCCGGTCCCCGCCTGCACGGAAGACACGACGTTTGTTTGCTGGTTATTTTACGGACATGTCTATACGGTGGAGCAAGTGTTGCTGTGTACGTTATAACGCGTGCGAATTCCACGCATGGGGTTAAACGGCGCCAAACTGCCACACACTGCTTTCAGGTATCTTACGATGTTATCGGCCAATTCACTGACGAGTGGTTTTACTTTAGTTGTGGGAGGAAACAGGAGAAGCCGGAGGAAACCCACGCAGAACAGGGGGAGAACACACAAATTCCACACAGAAAGGCGCCCAAGGCGGGGAATCAAACTGCCTCAGGCACGACTTTATTTCTCTGAAGCGCAATGCACCACCGTGCCATGTTGTATTGGTAAACCGGTACAGACTAACACGCACTTTACTAGAGTCTACGCAAAACGAGGCAAGGAATGCATTCACGGGAGCTATGTATTGTACAAGCATGTCAATTTGCATTTAATTATATATATATATTCCTTTCCCATCTCATGCCTGACCCATCCGTGTACAATTATGCGAGATGTTTCTTGGCAATCCCGACTTGTTTGCTGAGGAACTTTCTGTTGCACGAAATTCAGGAAGCTTTCTTTGCCGAGCTCTGGTTACCGACTTGCCAATCAGCACTGTGACTGTGGAAAAGTCATTAACGCACAGTCGCGGTTTGCTTTAGCCACGCACACGAAAGAACGTCGTGCAGCAGAACGTGAGGCCTCTCTCTAGTTTTGGCCACAACACGTCCACAGCCAGCTGCATTCTCCTAGCGACTGATGAGCGCAACCAATGTGCGTCCCACAAATCTCAATGTGCGTCCCACAAATCTCAATGCGCGGCTATCCCGAAAGAACAGCTCTGAAGAGAACTCAACATATACATAAGTAAATATTGTTTTGGAAAAAAAGAGACATGAGCAATCGAAAACAAAGGTACCCTGTCCGAAAAGCACGTTTATTTATTTGAGAGGGCATGACCTGACTCGGCGAGCGGCAGAAACGTTTTGTGTCGAGACTTACGTTTCGTGGCCATTGGCGGGTTTCGCCCGCTACAGTTAATGGCAAATGAGGACGGGGGGAAGGAACCAGAGTAATGAGCATGAGGCCCCCGGTGCAAACGGCCACCTCTCTGTGCGCCTGCTCAGTGAACATTCGGTGCCAAATGTGACTAGGAATCTGGTGAGAATTATAATTATATTGCTGCCCTTAGATAGATTGTGGCGGTCGTCATCATGAAGCCACCACGTTTCGCCTCCCACGTTGAAGCCTGATGATGCCTCCAACGTGGGAGGCAAAATGTCGTCAAGGAGAGAGGAGGAAGGCTCGAGAGATACATTCAGTGGCGGATGATTTATGAATAGATGTAATTGTCCAGTCACAAGCATCGCAGGAATGTCTCGAGGCTGGATTGTATTTAATCGTAATTATGCGAGAGTAGCATCCCACATGTTCCCACCGCGAGGGCACACCTCTCCGCACCGCCAGCGCGGTTCAAACACGCAGAGAACGTTACCACCCTGATTGATTATCCTAACCTGATTAAAGTACAACGTCCCTGCAGGAGAGGTAATGAAATACGCAGGAGACACTCCGAACTTCGAATTTATCCGAATTCACACCACGACCACGCTCCGCGGCACGACCGTGTCACTGGAGAGTGTAACCGAACGCCACAGTAACTCCAGGCACCTCACACGCCACCGAGGCACATAACTTAAGACCAGGACAGTGGTAGGAAAGATGGCTCGGGTACAAAAACCGCCCAATGGCTGGCTTTGAGGTTTTCTGGGTTAAGTCGCTCTGTTGTGCCAGGTTTGGCTGCAGGGCGGTGGGCAGCCCTACAAAAAGAGCGGTGCTCTGCAGAGGCCTGTTCTCTGTCTGACACCGCACTTTCCCAGGCTGTCAAATTATCTCCGCGGCGCGTCTCGTTGACATACCGCTGACGTGGGCCGTTTAATGGGTCACACAGGTAGCCGCCACATCTTCCCACACTCTTCACGTCTCGTTCGCTGTCCCTCCTCTCTCTCTCTTTCTCTTGCAGAAAGAAAAGTAATTTCGCCTTACAAGCGAACGGCAAGGAAGATGATACATATATAGTCACACCTTGTAAAACAGACTCCACTGCATTCCTTTGTTTGTGAATTTGTGAAAGGCTACAGTTACAAAAGATTCTTTCTTTACGTCCTTTTTTCATCCTCTCCAGTAGCCTGTTAACCTTTGGTATTTCTTGAGGCATATTTTGTCTCTGAATTCCGACGCAACCGTATTACACCCACAATAAAACAAGTTTAGGTTCTCAGCCAGACGTTGATGATCAAGTGACATTAAACAGACATATTATTGTAAGACTTTGCCAAAAAAAATTGATTATTTTTAAAAAGGTCGCCTGTTATAAAATGAATCACATTCCGTACATTCATTGAACTAGATTTAAAACACATAGCTGTCTGCTACATTTCTGAGATTGTTAAATTAATCAGCTGGCTAAATACGTTTTATGCTAATGCAGAGCTGTGTAACCAGGCATCAGATCTCTGTACTGAGGCAGTGTCGATCTGTTTACTTCCCACGAGGCAGACAGATCAACGATAATTTCTCTCGTTTGAGAATCCACATCAGACACTGTGCCTCTCCGATGTATGCTTGTGCACTGTTTTGATTGCTTCTGTAGCAAAACTGGGTCTTTATTCTCTCCGATATATATTTAGATAGATAGATGTTTATTATCACTGCATGAAAATACCGAGTGAGCTTCCAAGGTCTGGAAGCGGGATTCCTGTGATTGCGGGTCTGCACGGATTTCTCTTTCCTTCATTGTTGTGTGCGTCTTTATGTCGTCGCTTTTGTTAAGTTGGTATCGCAGGTTGCTCTTGTGAGATGCTCTCGATCGACGCGGCCTCAAATGAGTACCTGGTGCGGCCTATAAACGTCGCCACTAGGGACATAAAGGCAGCGGGGCGTGATGCTCGCCTCTCATCCTCTTCGGGCCCTTTTCGGTGCTCACAAACAGCACTTGACCCTACAGTCTGCTAAGGCTATACTGGTGATCTTTGTCTTGAGATCTCACGTGGTTACCAACACAATACATTAACCAATCTAAATAAAAACACAATCTGCCTCTTCTGCTGTATGGAAATGTCCACTATGTAATGCCGTGCAACCGAGGGGGTGACACTCAGCTTTGCCATCTCCTGGCCACACCTCGCAGCTCCACCCACACCTACAACACCTGGCAAGCCCCGGTGGTCCTCCATCCAAGAACTAACCAGGCTCCACCTTAAGGTTTCCACGAACCGGCGCATTAACGGGCGATCGATCTGGCTGTCGCCCGATGATGATGATGATGATGACGGTGGAGAATATTTACGAGAGGCACGCCGAGGGTGGTTAACAGCCGCTGGTTACAAACGGATAAGCAACAAACGCTGCACGGGCAGAGTCGTGGTCGGTACGGCATGAGACCCAAATGACCCACCTGTTAATTATTTGGGCGAATGTTGCGTCTCGCTGAGGATGCCGGCGTATCGGGTTCTCGACGCGCACCTGCAAGCCACTAACATCGCCACCGCACGGGCCCAAAGATGAGAGCGCATTCTCGGCAAAGAAAATGGCACTTAGATTAGCTTTCAAGGCTCGAAAATTTGTTTTACAGTAAACTCGGCGAATTTAAGAAGTGAAACCTTAGATCGCACCGGAAGCACGGCAATCATCTTTTCAGCTCTGATTAAGATGGGAAGCCCTTTCTGTTACTGTTCGTTTGTATTGCTTTTTTGTTCTAAGGCAAGTAAAAAAAAAATGTCCCAGTCGTTTTTATTCATTAAAAAACAAGGAAACGCTTGCAGAGGTCAATTAGGTCATAGGACTAATGAAGCCTAAAAGAATGCTTGTGTTAAGCACGCTGGCAAGTTGTCATAATAAGCAAAGTGAAATATTATTAAAAACGATTTCATTGGATGTATGGTATTAGAATGAGTGTTATTAAATTAATGTGTAAAGAAAGCTTTACTAATACAGCTTATCATATTCTTCAATATAAATACACATTAAGATAGCTTAGGTACGAAAAGCATGTAAGATAATACCAGAATTCTATAATTACCCAAATAACTAATTCGACCAATGCCATTAGAAAAGTGTTTAATAGTTTACGTCTTCATTTCCTAATGGTAGATTTAACATGTATTTTTGTTAGGACCGCAAAAACATACATTTACAAAGCAGCCATGCTATATCCGTGCACCATTAGCGTATAAAACGTACCATTCACAATTTTCATAAAATATCCCAACAGAAAATAGTTTTTGGCATGTTATTAGACCATACATTAAATGCTACTCCATTCAAATTCACGTTAAGACTAATTTGACATTGTAAAAGTGTGACAAATAACAAAGATTACGTTTAACACTCCATAAAAACTGAAAACTACTGCACTTAATGTCCAGCAGGAGCCTCAAGCACCGAGTAACGGCGGAAGAGCCATGGCGTTGTAAGGCCTGGCATTCATCCAGCGTTTGATACATGTTTTCTTATTATTATATATTTCCTTTGGCAAGGTGAAATAAAACTGAGCATTCAGTTCGGAATATTCTCCATTATTTACGGTAGAATATACAAAACCATATTAACGTACAAAGACGGCACCACACATTGTCTTTGTTGGTTGTTGAGGTGGCTTGATAACATGCTGTTACAAAAATCAATCTAAATGTAATAATACATAAATAAATACAACTGATAACGCGCACGTATTCATTCCATTTCAAAGGTATTCATTCAGACAGATATTGACTCAGAGGTGCGAGGAAACAGCAGAAAGGCGGGGAGAAAGGAAGGCAGCCATGTGGTTAGCCGGCGCCAACATTTTACCAAACCGTCCTATATATTTATTATGTTATAGACCAATTTACTTCATGAGTGTTTTTTAGTTGTGGGAGGGAACCGACAATTCGGAAGAAATCCACGCAAAACAGGGGGCGAGAACACACAACCTCCACACGTAAACGCACCCAAGGCGGGAATCGAACCGCCTCGGGCAGGAATTTTTTTCGGTGAGGAGCAGATGTTACCACCGCGCCACCCAGCCGCCCAAATAGTCTTTAAATTACCTTTCGTCAGATTTTTTTCCTCAAAGAGGCTTCTGAAAGTGTGACTTCACATGCAGAACGTGCCGACCTTCGTACGCACGGCTTGAAATTACGGTCCGGGTTTGGAGGCCGTCGTGCAAGAACATTTTTTCCATATTAACTTTGACAAAATATTATTCTAGCAAATGTCATGCGGCGGCACATTTTCCAGTGTGCGGCACACATAACACGGGCATTGATGATGATATATATTCGTACGTGTTTTACGAGTGGCAAATGTGACCATTTTCTATGAAAATGTTAGCTTTTCAAAGGAAGGCCTTTCAATTAACACAGCAGTCATCCTCGTTCTATCCAATAAAACACCAGTATATGAGTTGTATGTCGTATATCAGGACAAATCCCACTCCGTGTCCTGTGTTTCTAAGGCCCCTCTGCACGGCAGGATTGTAACACTTCTCTGCCAAAGCAAACATCATATGCATGCATAAACACTCGCTTCACAAGGATTACAGTAGTTGCACAGTTACTAGCTGCAGATTGATTATTTGAAATGTCTTGCAAATGTTTGAGGGACAGAAAGCCAGAAAAAGCCACGGGTTTTTTTTTAAATTATAAAACGGTGAAGCAACTTGGTATTCAGAGAGAGAGCGAGAGAGAAAAAGCCTCCCACACAGCTTGCATCCCTTTCTGGTTAAAGTTAAATTGAATGAGTTTTGACAGTGACCCTGACGTGAACTTGGAAACGCAGACAACCGTCTCAACTTGGATCGCACTCTCCGTATCGATACAATAAATCACGACGGATTAAACAAGATAAACAAACCACGATTTACACCGCAGACTTAGATAGTTCAGCGAACGACGATTCGGAAATCTGACAATCGAGGCGTGTTGACGATCTTTAGCGGCAGACGTCTGCAGTCGGCGTTGACCCTGCACTGCCCTGCCAGTGGAGTCAGCAGAACCGGTCACATTGGCTTGAGAGAGACTCCCATTAACTCCGGTGCTGAGTAACAGGATCCCCCACTCATTTCTACCTTCAGCTCGGTCAAGGAAGTAATTAAGACAATAGAAAAAGTCATCCATCACACACAGGGCCTGATAATTACCATGCTGCCGTGTGTGTGTGTGAGAGAGTGTGTGTGTGCGCGTGTGTGTGACAACGAGTGTGTGTGCGCATGTGTGGGGAACGGTAGTGCAGCGGTTAGCGGAGCTGTGCTAAGAACCTTGATGACCCGAGTTCGATTCCCGCTCAACGGCAAACACCGGTGACAATTTTCTGAACCGGTCCTGAGCCTGCCATAGGACGACTCAGCCTCAAATGAGGGCCTGGTGCGGTGTGTAATAATCGCCACTAGGGAGACAAAGGCGGCCAAGCGTGGATAGGCCACACCACCCCCTTGTGTGCCGTGCTGGCCTTCATAGGTGGTCGCTAACAACACTTGCCCCAAAAGTCTGTTGAGGCTATCTGGGGAAATGTATTTGTGCGTGTGTCTGTCGACTCAAACCACCTCAAGTGGCTAGCACCATGTGAGGAAGCACATTGACAGCGCTTTGCTAAGAGTGCTTCATAGTTTTCTACTTTAGTGACTGCACAAGATCAGTTAGATTGTGTAATCTATGTTTAAAACACAGGCCATTTCTGTCGCAAATATAAACGAAAAGTGCTTTAAAACCATTGTTTCTGTTCACTAATTTTTTTCAGCCGTGTAAAAGTAAGACGCCAATTATGGTAGGAAAGCTCTAGAAGTCCAATGACGCAATTGTAACATTCACCAATTTTTGCCGTTTTGTGGCTTGAGATCTTCAGCTATAACAAAAAAAACACTGCCTTTATTTAATATTATTCTTATACGACGTGGGATGAGTGGCACAGCGATTAGCAACACTGTGTCATGAACCCGGTGACTTCAGTTTTGATTCCCGGTCACGGCTGACATCAGTGGTGAGTGACGTCTGAACTGGTCCCGGGCTCCCCCACTTCTCCAAGCGGCACTGGCCAGTGCGATGATGTGTGGTCCAACTATCCCCACGATTGTCACGGTGCGGGGAGACATCCAGTCGTGGACCGACAACGAGACGTCAACTAATACATACAGTCAATATTCCATTCCACTCGAATGGACCAAAATTAAAATATACATATGTTCCTGTGCTGTTCTGTTATTCTCACAGACGAGTTAACGTAAAACTCTCCAACAGAATCAGAGTCTTGATAAACGATAAAACTTAAACAATGGCATATTCCTTTCGGAGGATATTTTTCCCTTTTCTCCCCAACATGTGTGAAGTGAAAGTTAATTTTTTTTACCAAAAAAATTTAGAAACTTTATTCCACACTTTCACCTGCGTCAAACAGAGCCAAGTGTGGCGCACGGTTCCCAACAGCGAACGACTTAAATGAATCCCTGCTCCGGGCCTAACAACGCAGGCAAAGCAACGATAACGCCACCCACACCTTCACAGCCTGCTTCTCAAACGAAACGCGTTGGCCTCCTTCGTGCGCCACGTCCCCCGCTCACCACCGTATACAAACACGAAGGACGGAACGAATGACTTAATGCAACATATGCCTGCGTGTGCATCGGGGGCAGATGGCTGGGTGTAACAGAAAGGCAGCCTAATGGGTGACCCGCACCACTTAATTGTCTTTACCCCACATGCATCACTGTCACCGCGCACATGCTGTGCGGCACCGCGCGGCCCCCTAGCTCTCCGCTCGCCGAACACGAAGCCCCAAAACATATTTCCTCCCATCCTAATGGGCAGCACAGCGAGGCCCCATTGACTTGAAAATGTCTGGAGTAAATTCTGACGTCGCCACCCATTTTTTGGCCGCCTGCGCTGGCTAAGACAAATGCCGCAATGAGGCTCCAGGGAAGCCAAGTCGTTCAAAAGTATCGCTTAAAATAAAATAATAAATAGCATAAAAAGAGAAAATGAGGAGGGCATGGGTGGTTGGTGGTGGTTGGTGGTTGGGGGGGAAGACGAAAAAAAATTAAGAGGCAGAAAAAAAACCCACTAAATTCTTTGTGTGTGTATGTGTGTGTGAGTAATATTACTGGCAGGATACAGCCGGGATCAATTAAACTACATTATTCTCTGAAGCAGCTTTCAGATCAACCCCCGTGGATATCGGGGCTGGCTTGCACGCCATTGTCAAGAGCAATAAGCAAAGTCGTATTTTCTTGATTGTGCGGACTTGTACGGCAAGCGAGCAGGCAATTTTGCCTCCTTGCCAATGCCAGAAAAACAATCTGGCCTTTAAAGCAACTTGGCTTTTATAGAAACAAGGCAATTCCTTCTAATCATGTTTCCAAGGGGCTGGTCTGCTGCGGGTTTACTATGACCAAATCTAATAAACCAGCCGTCAAGCAAGCGCCGTCAGCTAACATCATACTCCAGGCCTTGAGGAATGAGGGGCATTTTAGTTTACCATGATGGCTAAATTGGTTCAGCATGCTGCATAATTTGCTCCACTAAAGCAGCTGGAGATTTACAAAATGTTACTAGACGCTAATATTACGTAATATTGTGTTAACAATCTCCACTCTGATTCCCAAAGAGGGCCTTAGGTGTCGGCAGCGAGCGGACGGACCTGAGCGCAGCGATGATCGACAAACGCAGGCGGAACGGGCCCCACCACCACTGGGCCCCACCACCACTGTGCCCCACCACCACTGTGCCAAAGTGTAAAGCACCAGTTGTAAGGTGCAAAACCTTTATCACTCGATATTTTTTTCCCCTGGCTTATTTCCGTCGGTGTAATCGGTTGGGGGAGAACGAGTTTGTAAACATTTGGCAACGCGGGGTTTGCAACCCCGAATGCCTCTCAACTTTGAAACAGGAATCCGGAGAACAAAGGCAGCAATTTTTATACATGTCTGGTCACATTTGAGAAATAATTATTTAATCCCGAGCCCTTTGTTTTAAAGTTATGTGATATCTTTACAGTACATTTGTGTTAAATTAAGCAGAGCAGAGGCAGCTTTTCAGCAGCATACATGGATAAAAAAAAAATACCAGCATGATTCCATCTAACTTAAGTCTTCAAATAAACAGATTCGTTACAGACGCAGCAGTTCAAAACATGCATAACGCAATAAAAATAATCAACGGTCATTTTTAATCACCCTCAAAATATTGAGTACTTAACCCCCCATATCACCAGTGCACACTGTAAAGCATTAAAACTACTCACTCTCGTTTGAAGCCCTTCATGCTTTGGCAGAATATAAAGATGGAAAATGAAATGGAACACACTTTGAATGGAATTCTCATCGTGAGGATTTCAAAGCCATCCTGAATTATGTCCCACATGGACACCTCTCCTTTTATGATTAAATGCGAACACCCCGCCACCCCCATCCACACCCACGCTCCTGAATTCATAACCAACTGAAGGTTTAATATTGTAGATTGAATTCCCGTTCAACATCATTTTACACTACAGACCGTGTCATTATATAGCTTACGGGTTACAATTACAAGGTGCAAAAGAAACGTCTCCGTTGGGCGCTACATAAATCGGACATGGAATTCACGAACTTGGCATCATAAGCAAACATTGTATCCCTGCCGGGATTGCCAATGTATAGAGGGGGGGGGGTTAGGTAAAAAAATTGGAACTTACGGTGTTAAAACGCGTTGCGAACGGAGCAATAAGCGAACGCTTGATGTTTCAGCCAGCCGGCACGGAATGGCAAGGGAACGAGACTGGCAGGAACCGGTTAAGGGTTAAAACGCGTACTCCCATTGTAGCGTGATCTCTGTCCACCTGGACAATCTCACCTCGTTGTTTCGCGAACGTGGCACCGCGTGGCGCTGATTGCGCTTGGGGGAATTCTCACGCACACCTGGGGGATTCCCAGATGAATAAACAGAAAACCCAACAAACTAATTTCCCTCCCCCCCCTCCCCTCTCGTTATTGTTAATTCACCTTTCGTTTGCGTATTGAAACCACGTGCTGGAACCAAACAAGTTGCACGTGCCAGTTCATTTGTCATCCGCTGAAGTTGAGACTACGAATGAACGTAACGAACCGCTGCTAAAAGGTGTTCACGTTGTTGTTGAGATGTTTAACAAGCTCTTCTCTGGCCTCTTCAGATCTGGGGGAAATCCTTTGTGGAGCAGCGTGCATTGGGATGTGGAACGCTACCCCAAGCGGTTCTTTTACCTTTCCTGGATTGTCCCAGTTAATCGATTCTCACAACTTGATATCACCCGTACAATAATGGCTCATGGGACAGCGTTGAATGGAACCGGGTTGCGTCACGGCTTTTGGGGCCGGTTGGTGACGTTGGGCGGGGTTTGGCTGTATTTTTTACCCTAGTATTTTTAAACCATTGTTGTTGTGTTCCAGTCCATGTATGTGCCAACACCGGGGTCTGAGAGAAACGGAATTTCGATCTTCGATATGTCCTGTACATCTGGCAGGATTGACAATAAAGTTGAATTGAATTAATCTTAATACGTATAGCCAATTAAGACACAGGCAATAATGTAAGTACTGTAGACTGATTACTGTTAGTAAAACAGGGTTGTAGGTGCTCAGCATTTAGGAATAATGGTGTGAGTGTTGAAACACAAAGAACGTAAATGTAACATAAGAAGAGACCTCCAACAGAAAGACTAAAACGATGGGAATTCCATCCATCCATCCATTGTCAGAAACCGCTTTATCCTGTACAGGGTCGCGGTGAGCCGGACGATGGGAATTAATAGATTGAAAAAGCACAATTGTTATATTACTAAATATGGACGATACTGTAGAGTCATGAACAAAAACACCAACACTTGTGAATCACTAAATATCATGTATAGAAGACAACGATGTCCAGGAGCTGACCATCGTGCTTCGAAGAATCGCAAAGAAGAAGAAGATGTATAGAATCCCAGCCACTAAAAAACAGAAGGTCATTCGGTCAATGTGAACAAATTACACACACGAGTAAAACGGCAATTATACGAAGCCTCCCACACGTAAACATAACATTAGTTTTATCGCAAGTGCCCGTAGGTTCTGAGACACCTATAATTATATTCCTTACACTCACCCACATCCTGCGCCATCGCTGTACACACACACACACCTCCGGGGCAGGCAAAGATAGGAAACGTTGACTGCATCTGTAAGCTTTAACGAAGTCACCTAAGGCCATACGCAGAAAGTCTTTGCAGCACATTATACAGTAGACTTTCTGAGGGCCCAAGCACACTTTTAAAAGACCCATACTGCGCTTTGCAAGCTTCAATTTGGAGTAAAAAAAAATAATAATGCGACGTCAGTCAGCGTTACAACTGACGTGGTGAGTGACAGGATGTGAACGTTTTGTGTTGAACTGGGCACTTTGCTAGGCCATTACTCAGTTGACTCTTGTCAGGTGCAACTCTGGGGCTTTGGGATTTTCCAGCATAAACTGTAAAAAGTGGGGTTTTTTTCTTCCTCAAAACACTGAAGTGTGTAAAAAAAAAATATCAGAATTTATTTTTCTCTCTGCCTCTACTTTGCACAAACAGCGTCCAACTGCCGTTTGGAAATTGCACGTTACTTGTGGTGGGCGGAAATAGAAGTTGGCCAAATGCAATCCGTATGTATTTGTGGGTTTCTGATAGTATATATTGTAAACAGTTTGTTGCCGACGACACGTCGAATTGTGGTACAGAACTCCCGTCACTCATAACCCACCATATCTGCAAATATTATTACCAGTGAAAACTGTAGGGTCCGCAAGACTCATTGAGCGGCAGGGTGTCTGGTGCAGTGGTAACAGATGCGCCTCACGGAAATCAATTCCTGCTGGAGGCAGTTCAATTCCCGCCCCGGGCGCCTTTCTGTGTGGAGTTTGTGTGTTCTCCCCCTGTTCTGCGTGGGTTTTCTCCGTGTTTCTCCTACAACTAAAAAACGCTCATAAATTAATTGACCAAATAACACCGGCTAACCGCGTGGCTCCGTATCCACGTCTCGTCCGTGACCATGCGTGGAATTTGTGCGCGTTATAAATTGTATTATCAGTATCTGCGGTCCTCTTCTTCCTGTTATCCACTGAATTTCATCCACGGATACGCTCACGGATATCCCCATGTACAATAGGACCCGCGTTATTGGTTCCGCACATTATCACAGATAAGAGGGGCGACTCCTTGACATCTGATCCTCTTTACCTGCTGTTAGATTGCAGGCCTCTGTGGATCCACTGCTGGTCACAATGCTGGAGAAGTTGGATTGGTGATATGGGAGACCCAGGACCAATTCATGTATCACTCACCACGGATATTAGCTGTGGAAAGGAGTCAAACTTAAATTACAACAGTTCTTAGTGCGAAGCGCTAACTGCGGCACCACCGCTCCCACCCCTGAAAGTTTAAATAAAGATGTTGAATTCATACGTAAGTTAGTCCATCCATCCATTTTCTAAACCGCTTGTCCTGGTGAGGGTCGCGGCGGCAGCAGTCCAAGGAGAGTGGACCAGACATCCCTTTCCTCAGCAACAGATTCCAGCTCTTCCTGGGGGATTCCCAGGCGTTCCCAGGCCAGCCAGGCCAAAATACTAACGTAAGTTAGTATTTTGTAAAATGCCATTCAACATACGGACATTCGAAAGAACCGACCCACTGAACTCTGTTTCTAAAATTAACAAACAAGACAACATTTGGTCACAGGAGAGAAAGTGGTGTCATCTCAAACAACATTTTTATTAAATTAGCTAAACATATTGCAAGGCTCCTGTTAATTTCTTTTCCCAGACTAGAACACGCAAAATATAATACAAATGGAAGGCAAGCGTCACGTCCCACTCGGGTCACAGTGACGGCCACACGCTCAACCGCATGAACAAACGAAGAAGTGTGTACGGAGGTGGGCCACTCCTACACGACGTCACCCTGAAATGTTTCAGTTCACACCGCAACGGTTTTTCGAGGTCAATGTTCGGAGGGAAAGGGCTCTGCCTCACTGGATGCCACAGCGGTCGGCTGCTTTGACTCGGCAAGGAGACGAACCGACGCTCTAACGGGCGCCCTGCAGCAGGGCGGCTTGCTCAAGTGTCGTCTGGTGCGTGTGATGTCTCGGTTTTTATTTTTAAAAATCTCCTTCTAAATCGTTTGAAAAGTCAAAAGCAAGTCCCTTTGAATCTGAAATCATAGGTCAGATCCGTAAACATATGAAGCAAAGCGATTTAAAAAACGCTTTGCAAACAACAATAACGCTGGGACATTTTGGCGCGAGTGAGAAGGGGCAATAAACAATAGTCTTTCCATACACAGCGTGACCCCAATGCACTTAAAGCAAGGCTGCTCAATGTGTAACCTTTCACTGCTAAATTCCTTCTGCCAACACATTCATGCACTTGTTAACTTGAATGCAAATTGTAAAGTTCAATTTAGTTCGTAATCGCGTGTGCCACTTTTGTTCATAATCGCGGATGTTCATTTTCGGCAAAGTGCGCGCTCAAAATAATTCCTGCGCGAACCCCCTTTTTGATTCAATCTGCTTCAAATGCTAACCCCAGCGACTTCTAGAGTTGAGCAGCCGTGATTTAAGGGAACTTCGCAAACATTTATGTCACCAAATTGGACACGGCTAAGTTTGTTGGTTAAGACGTTTTAAATTTATCCAGCTTTCAATAATGCACACAGAGCAATTCATTCTGGGAAAGGTACAAGAAAGGTTGAACAACTGAAATGCAACAAATGGTGAATTTTCCAAACAGAAGGCGTTTTGTTTTGCTTTCAATTAATGCCAGACTCAACATTTGCTGGACTTAAAAAAAAGATCGCACAATCACAGTTGAGAGTTAATTTAGTCTCTAGTGCTTACGATTAGAGATTTCAACTCAATTGCTTAACAGCGCACAGCTTCCTAACAAAAGGCACCACTGTCAATATTGTCTAATTATTAAAAATAAAATGCCTATGCCTATAAACGTCATGCTTGAATTGCATAGGAAACAGTTTGCTGCAGCAGCGAGCAAGGTAGAACATTCTAAATGCTGACAGATGCTGTCCAAGTTGATAATGTTGATTTTCTACACACAAAGGGAATATCACATATTTCCATACTTTACTTACAAAACTTTTTTTTTGCTTCAACCTTAGGTCTTTTTTTTTAAACAACAAATACGTTACTCTTAAATGCACGAAACGGATCAATTTACAAATCAGCTTCCATTTTCTACAGTAAAAGATACACGAAAAGGCGACAATTAAAAAATATATACTGACAATTCCGCGTGTCTGCCATTATCATTAACAGTCACAAATTATTAGAAGCTTTGATTTCGAGTGACGCATTTTGGTCAAACAAGGACGGATGTTAATTTTTATTTTATCTACATATTTACCCACGGTGCATTGTGACATAGTAGTAATTCGTGAAAACACGTGGCACAACAGAAGTGTGTGCTTACGTGAGTTGTCGTTTCCAACGCCGAAACACGGCCCTCCTTAAACGTCACTACCTTTTAATGTTAAGCTTCCCCCCTCCACACCCCCCTCATTTAAAAAAAAAAACAACCAACGAGTTAACTGCCGGCAGGAAGTGTACATTTGATTGTCGATGCAGCTTTGTGTGTTTTTCTGTCACAAGATATCCCAACCGTCTTGCTCTCCGAACCGGCCCTCCTGTGTTACGTACCTTCAGCAATGACGGAAAAAAATTACAATAAATACATTACAACGGTTTACATCTTCGCAAACACATTTCTATAACAGACTCCAACCCCCACCCCCGCACCCCTCTCGACTTTTCTCGTATAGCTGTCGACATTCTGATTTCTCCATCTGTGTCTGTCATTTTGTAATGTAACCCTTTTGTTACTTGAGCACTTAAGAGCAGATATCAAGCCACTGTTGAAACGATGAATAAAAAACCACATGTGTGGCTGTTGAAACACTCCGGGCTTCATCCCAAGTCCACCGCAAGTCTTGCAGACGTTCTCCATTTCTGCCAGGCCGGTTGGGACGTAAAAGGGTCCATGCAAATCCTCGGTAATATCAAGTAGCTCCGTTCCACCGAAGGTCCTTTCGTCCGGACGAAACAAAATTATATATAGAATTTTTTTTTTGTTTTAAGAGAAATCACTTCTCGTGTCCTGCCGTGGCAGAGTGAGGGACGGGTGAGTCTTGCTTCGCTCGAGCCGTCGGCCCGGGTCTAAGAGACGCCTTCACTCGGGTCCCACTGAGCCCCAGGCATCTTGAGTTCCAGGACTACGGCAGTGGTGGTGGTGGCGGCGCGATTCGACCGCCGGCACTACAGGTACTCCAGCTCCAGGGCGTGGTGCAGGGCCATGAGGTCCGAGTGGCTTGAGATGCGCCAGAACGGCATGTTGTGCTGGCGACAGGGACACAGCCGTCCGTTAGCGACGCGCTTTCAGGCGACACTCGCGTGCACCGGCATCACCGCTGCTGATCACAATAAATACAGTCCAAGGTATTCATTAAGACAGAGAATTAATTAGAGGCGTGAGGAAACCACAGAGAGGCGGGCACGGGGGGAAGGCAGCAACGTGGTTAGTCGATGCGAACATTTGCCAGACGTTGTGTCCTATATATTACGAAACCCACGCAGAACAGGGGGAGAGAACACACAAACTTCAGACAGAAAGGCTCCCGAGGCAGAACTGTCTTTCTGTGAGGCGCGGATGTTACCACGACTGAGCTCTCTCTCCCACGCGGGTTTCGGGTTGTGCTGGGAGTTGTCGGGCATCGGTGCCCGACGTTTCGCTCCACGTGACGTGAGCTTCTTCAAGAACCAGCAGCTCCAGGCACGCGCAGCGAAACGTCGGACGCCATGAGCAACAACTTGCGGCACAACTCGAAAATTATCGCGGCGTGAAGCTACGCAACAGTATCTTTCTAGAGTCTTCACGGTGGCGTCAAGATTATCGAGTCACGATTTAACCAGAAGGCAGAGCGGAGCAATTTCTCAGGAGTGTTAACTCGTTGATGCTTACAAAATGCTTTGCACTCGATAAACCAATGTAAACCAAATCGCGATCGTCACCAAATATATTTACTCGTAGTCGTTTTACTGCTAATCCATCAGTGGGCATACAGATACGCTGCACGCCATGCGGAGTAAGTCCTGTTCTATAGTGCACGTGCTTTCGGGGGCTATGCAAACAAAGACATTTTTGCAGAGCAGAACTATACGGAAAGATTAGAGCTTATATTACATTGAGTTTGAAGACTGCACTGTGCATGCATGACTGACAGTCACCATTATTATCATCAGACATGGTCTATCTGTTGCTGAATGACGGCTTCCCCCTATTCCAATGACATCAATCATGGCCATGCAATGCCACAATCCCTCACACTCCCGCACATGAACTAATCTCATCATACAACGATCAACAACATTTTAATGTTGCTTCCAAAAAGAACTGCCTCCTCTGTTTGATCGAGTTGATCCTAAGCCGCCTTAAACAACTGCCCAATATGTGGATATTTTACCGCGTCTTTCCAGCTGTTGTCCCTACGATAGCTATTTAAGTTTGTTTGGAGGACGAAAATTATTGCAAAATTTAAGAATTTTTTTCTCTCACCAGGGGTCAACAAATACGCAATTATGACGCAGCCGGACGGATTTTTGCCGCAAGTCATGGTGTCACATTAGCGACGTGCTCGACATAGCGTTT
The DNA here is from genome assembly GCA_036362915.1 of Geotria australis. NCBI lineage: Eukaryota > Metazoa > Chordata > Hyperoartia > Petromyzontiformes > Geotriidae > Geotria > Geotria australis. The sequence continues at coordinate 2,225,849 of JAZEWU010000017.1, forward strand.
TATATTTACAAACGATGGTCATCCTGTAAAAAGACAAGATAACCCACAAGAGGTGTATCATCCGTCAAGAGTGGGGAGCAATTGAGAGCCGGCATGTAAAGTTGATGAATTCGATTAATTATAAAGGGATGTCTGGTCCACTCTCCTTGGACTGCTGTCACCGCGACCCTCACCAGGACAAGCGGTTTAGAAAATGGATGGATGGATGGATATAAGGTTCGACGTGCGGCTGATGCTTGGGAGGTGATACATTATGCAATACGATCACACGAGGATCGTTTAATGTTGCAGTGATGCCAGTGTGGCCGCTAAATAACAAAATAAATGATTTCCCCCCAGGAAACCGCTCTATTCACCGTGAAGCTCAGCAGAGACAAACTTTTGTTCTTTATAGTCTATAACATGTTGACCACGTTTCTGGTTAGCATGTGACACGTTAACCACGATGTTATAAGCAATGTAGAATTATAGAGCTCATCAAGGCACACAATACAAATGTGAATTGGGGGAAAAAACACACATCGGCAGTAGTTTTGAACCATGTTTTCATCAAAGCTTACCACCTCCATCTACATCGTGTTATTCCATGAACATTGACCCTAAAATATTCGTGCTGATTTTAAGCTAACACTGAAAATCTCTGATAGGATACACTCTGAAAACATCCAAAACAAAAGTACAAACGTATATTGGAATTTGCCGATGCTAAAGTAATGTAACATAAGCCAGGTCTCTCCGTGTATTCTTTGGAACGGCTTAAAAACTTTTTAAACGTGGAAACCGATACGTTAAACTTTCGGCAAACGCCAAACTTTCACCGTTGACGCCCCACGTTTTGTTGTCTGCGCTTGGGGAAGCCACGGGGGTGGGAAAAAAAAAAAACCCCGGTGCAGGACGACGCGAGCGATTGAGCCAGAACGTAACCCCAGCGTGGGAACGCGCCCCGCGCGCCGCGCTCTGCTGCGGGAACTGACGAGGACGGAGCAAGCCAGCGCGGCACCTGTACGGGCAGGTGGAACGCACGGCCCCCATGCAGGCGCCGTGCACCGCGGGGGCTTCAAAGGCAAGGCGAGGCTGTCGATTCCTCAGCACGTTGGCCCGTGAAGGACAAAGTCGGCCGAGAGTCGGGGAATTTATAACCCTTTGGAAAATGTTATTGATTTGCAAGGGGTGCGGAGGGCGCGCTGGTTAGGGCGATGCGCTACGAACCCGAGCTGGGTTTGATTCCCGGTCGTGGCGAACGTTGGTGACGGCGGAACTGACTTCCTGGCACTGATCCCCACCTCCCTCCACCCCCCCCATCCATGTGTTTCGTCACAATTTCTCCTCTCCCTTCACCAACCCGCACTGACCAGCGTGGTGAAGTATGGTCAAATAACTCCCATAGTCGACAAGGAATGGGGGGGCCTTAATTCAGTAGTAGATTTAAAGGCTGATCACGTTATTATTTATTGATTTTATGTTACGTGGAAAGATTTGTATTTTATTTTACAACAATATGTATATAGACGTTCATTCTCCAGCATGGCCAAAGACCCTCATGAGGGGTCATGCAAACGCATGTTAGATTATTTAGCTAATTGCATCAATGGTTTATATATAGTAGGTCTCACTGTAATAAAGGGGATCAAAGTTCACGTCGCGATCCCTGTCAGGTAGTACTTGGTATTGCCTGCGAATTCTACCAAACACTTCGAGGCCGAGCTGAAAGACAACGATGTCCAGAGGCTGACCAACGTGCTTCGAAGAATCGCAAAGAAGAAGACTGTAATAAATCGCCAATATGTATACATTTTAGACCCAAATGGGAGCTCGATGAATTTAAATAAAAACACTTTCAACAATCTGGCACGATTCAGGGGTTTGTGTTTGGAATCCGTACCAGAATGTATGCCGTGTCAGTTCAGCGTTCTGACCCAAGCGTCAATTCCCTGCGATCCGTCACTAGTATCGGTCACAATTACCGTAGTATTACACTCACTCCATCGCTACACAGGAATACGATTTCTGCTGCCGTCGTGTTTATTCGAGCGCAATCGCCGTTTTTTTCCCCGTTCAGAAGAGACGACACGAGTGACGCGGCTCTCAAGAGTGTGACAGCCTGGCAGTGCGGTCGGTTGCTCCGCGACTCCTTGTTTACCTTCTTTGAGGCCTGTTCTTCCTCTACGCCGTCGCCCACAACCACATACACTACCTTCCGGCCAAACCGGGACATAATTCGCTCAAAGCAATTTTCTTTGCCTGGGGAAACACAGGGATAGGGTTATTTACCTGCTTGGATGTCTGTTCCTCATCTTGCCCATCTCCAATCACAACATATGCAACTTTCCTGCCAAACCTCGAAACTACGCGCTCAAAACAGCTCTCTTTGCCTGCAACAACAACATATTACTCAGCGACCCTAAGCACACTACATTATATGCAAAATTAGATATGCTGTAATACTTTCACTTGCAAAAAAAAACCAAGAAAATACACAAATAACAATTTTATTTACCCAGGGATGCCACACTGGGTATCAACGTGTTATAACTCGCATCCTGCTTAGTACATTTTTGCCAGTGCTTTTCAGCGTATTTTCTATACATTACAATGCAGTGATAAATGAGAGTGGCCAGAGTAAGCTCACATATTAGAGGTGAACTTTCAATACCTCCAGCAGCAAGGTTAGGAAACCTATTTGCTACCTCTTACAGGCACTAAACTCATTGTCCTGTGCGTTGGCTCTTTCACGCACTTGCCCGCTTTGTCCTCGTGAGATCCACCAATCGGCCACTTCAAAATCGTGGGGCGTACCCTACCACACACCCTGCCAATGAGCTTCCTCTCGAAGGAACACCGACGTTTGGCATGTTTGTCTCTGTGACATGTTTAGGCCTTCAAGCGACTCGTGACATTTAAAGCCAATTTTTCAATTTCATAATAGAAGAACGGTGATGCATTCAATCATGCAGTTACAATCAATAAGAGAAAATGCGAGTTTATGCAATACGTGAATATTTAAGCGGGCTGCCAACTGTCTCCAAAAGCACAGGATGTTCCTAATCGACACAAACTACTCGCCAAGAAGTCTGTAAACAAAGCAGTCTGTCCCGTGTAATTTTGAAATCTAACAAGCGTCGCCAAATCCAATTACAACTGAAATAGTTTATTCTGTCATCTTTACACGAAATTATTTATGAACCAGGGGATTACCTGCTTTTCAAAAAGCTGCAAGTAAAGTTTCGATGACTGAATTCGACAGGAGGTTAGGTTTTCTTAGCCAGTGTGTCTATATGGCTGGAAACTCCGGCGATTGCCAACGGTATCATTTTAAACAGACTTCAAGGTTACATTTTCAGTGGAGGAAAGTTAGAC
>JAZEWU010000017.1:2229241-2246816 GCA_036362915.1 Geotria australis
GACAGCACTGTGATTCTTTTTTTTACCAATACCAGTTACATTTTACGATTTTATTTTAGCTATGGGAGGAAACCGGAGAACCCGGAGGAAACCCATGGTGAACAAGACAACGTATAAACTCCACGTAGAGAGGAGGCGGTGGCTGAGTAGGAAATCAAACCCGGGCCCTTCTTGCTACGAGGCACAAGTGTTGACCCATTCTTTGAGGGCTGCACAATTAGGCGGACTAAACAGGGAGCGGACAGGGCCGTTAAACCCGAGTTACCGTCGCACGCAAGCTGCCCAGGAGACGAGCTGTTCGGTCCCTTACCTATTTTTGTTGCGCTATAAATATTCTCGATGGGGAACACGATTCCCAGGCCGTAGAGGAGCACCTTGGCCAGGGCCGGCACCAGCTGGGTCGTGGTGACCAACACGTTGATACAGTTTGACCTGCGCGAGAGAGACGGCCGGTTTCAAAATCGGTCACCGCGAAAACCAGGACGCGATGGGCAACTTTCACCGCGTGCGCTCGGAGACCGTGCTCGGAGACCGTGCTCGTCTGAACACTTGTGCGTCCCCGGCACGACACGTCCCCATTACCGTTGTGAGGTTAAGCCGGGTGATGAAAGGTCGGCGGACAGACATTCGTGTTGTTTTGATTGAGCGCCCAAAGCGCGTGACGTTTTATAAGTCCCACAGAAACCTATAACACCTGTTTAATGCCCGGTTCTTGCCCATCCATGCACTGTCCCGGCTAAAGAAATCGTTTACATTCCAGGTGACTTCATCATCTGTATATAACGGAGCAAGTGTTTTTATGAGTGTATGTCCGCAATAAGTGTACCGGCTTAAATCCTTCATAAGCGCACGTTTTATGTGCACAAAACCAAGGCTTTTGTTTTACTTCCCATTTATTGACTACTCTTCTGAAACTTCAGAGAGCCAACAATATTAACCAAAAGGACATCGGGAAGAAATCCAGGTGAACGCAGTCATGTCAGCAGAAACGTCACCGACAGGAAACGCCAGAGGAACGCGTTACACCCTTGGAACAAAATCGGCCGCGGTAGGCCTAACAGGGCCACATAAATATTTGCATGCCGCGCGCATCTTTGAAAACAGCGAGAACAAAAACGACTAAACAATGAGGGCGCGTATGGCTGGCGCGGTGTGGTGTGGTGTGATGCGGCGGGGCGCAGGCCCTGCGACCCACCGGGAGTGGACGAGCGAGAGCGACTTGAGGGCGAGCGTGAGCCAGGAGTCGGTGAGGGCCTCGATCTCGGCGCGCAGCTGCAGCCAGGCGTCCCGCTTCGGTGGCCCGAGGAGGCCTGCTCCAACAACAACAGGAAAGCGACGGCGGCGGGCGCTTACAAAAATAACTCTCGAGCGGCACCGACGCCCGTGTTTTCTCGAAAAATACCGCGGCACCCTCCGCTTTCGGGTGTTCAAACGCGGGCGTTCGGCGGGAGGGACTGAATGGAAGGGAGAAAAAATTCCATGGAACTATAACGGAGTCGAGTAAAAAAAAAATGCTTAAACGTTGATGTAAAACGCGGTGGAGAAAGAAAGTTGTAAAACGTGATTATGGTTTAAAATGTAAAATAATTTTAGGCATTGAAAATGTGTTAACGTTTTGGCAGGTTGCTAATTCACACTCGCAAAGAGCGATGAATTATTCACGTCACTGGAGCGATGGAAAATGTCGGGTTAGCAAATGTAGACTCTTTTTTTTTTACAAAATTGAAGAGTTTAAAATTTCACACTTTTGACATGAGTCAGCCCGATATCAACTGCAATAATGTGAAACCTCAAAACTCCGCATAGTTGTGACAATCTGCAGCAATAACAGATTAAATGTTTAAACTAAACACGATTAAGAGTGTGAGCGAACAAATATAAACCGTGGCAAGCTTAATGAACACGTAACTTTAGGCATGAGCGGTTCTGACACGACGCGACACTGAGGGAGCTGCAACGGGTGTTATTTCATCTCGTGACATGACCGCTAATAGCACAACGGGGATGGAGTCAAATCAAAATCATCTCCTGCTCATCTCTATTCCTCAGCCGTGAGATGTCGTCTGCGACCCACCCATGGAAAGTCCACATTCCCACAGCGAGGGCCAATCTATCCGTAGACAAATCACACGATTACTGACCAAACGTTTCAAAAAGCAAGCAATAAAACAAACGAACGCGCCTGCCGGCAACTCAACCGTGGAAACAAAAATAACGGAATCTCCGCGCGTTTGTCAGCGGCACGACGAAGCGCCACCGCCAAAAAACCTCGCCCCGCTATATTCCACGTCTTCGTTAGGGGGGCGGCGTTAACGAACGGCGGACGTGTTGAGCGTTCGTTATTTTTCGCTCGCGCCCCGCTGTCAACGCAGCACACCCCCCGAACGTATTCCGGGGGTTTTAATTCCGCGCCACGACGAGAGGGGTGCTGCCGCTCGCCTCCGACGTTGTTTTTGTAGCTGTTGTAGATCTCCTTGACGCGCCGGTAGCGGAAGGCGAGCTTCCTCATCCAGTCGACGCCTCCGCGCACGCCCGTCGCCAGGCACAGGTTGGCGCTGGTCGCCGACGCGTGGAACCCGTCCGTGGCGAAATTGTACGTGCTGCGGCGCGGGAGAAGAGAGAAACGGCGTACACGTCTGAAGTCAGCGACGCGCTCTCGGCAAGGGGCCCATGGCGACGTGAACAAATACCCCCCCCCCGTATAGCCCTAACAGACCGTAGGGTCAAGTGCCGTAAGCGTGCGCCTACAAAAGTAGTCTACGTACGCACATGGCAATGCGTCATAATTTACAAAGAGCCTTCACAAGCGACGCTTCCCTAGGTGAATAAAGCGGCTCGCAAGATCAACACGCACAAGACAGACGGTACTTCTGGGCTTCCATCCCCTTTCAGTGTGACGCAGGAACATCACTTGAATGATGGCTTAGAGAGGAAATTGCCGTAATGCTGCTTACCTAGGGCAATTTATCGTTCCTTGGTGGCCACTAATTCAAGTACTTCCAGACCTGAGCCCCTTTGGCTTATGAGATCAAGCCGCAATGCGTTATGGCTGCAGACCAACATTACACAGGAATACACTTGGGCGATGGTCCGGCTTCTACTGCCTCCTTTCAAAACAAGCGACGGATTCACAGTGGCGCATAGTCATCGCTCTTTCATTTCAACGGAATGGAAATTAACGTCGGCCAAGCCAAAGCCCCGTGTGTGGCAATGTTAGAAGGTCTTTCTTTCTCTGCAGTAAAACCCCGAGCCAATGATGTTAGATCAATTAATGCAGTTTAAGCTTGCAGCCTGCTAACCAATGTGGCAGAGATTTCACTCGTAACAAAGACAGCTGCGTGGTTATGATTCACACGGGACGATTGTTTTTCTTTAATTTTCATTGCACATTCAATGACCCCACTATTGTTGCATCAATTCTTCCTCCAAGCCAAATATCCCGTTATCGCGTGGGGTCGGTCGCTCAAGGATAATCTTTCTCCACGTCCCCTCTCTTCTCTGCCTCTTTTCTTAGTCTTCGCGTGTCATCCCACCGCATCCTCCGATCGCAGCCGCAAACTCCCTGTACTACACCTGCCCTGCACTGGTGATGGCATCTACACAGACACTCTCGTTGCATTATTCTCGGTCTCCGTTCAACGCGTCCTCAAAACCATCAAAGCTAAACCTCCCCCACACCTTCGAGAAAACCATCAACCGCTGCTAGTCACATATACAGCCGTGTAAACCAACACGGCGTGCTACATCGAGTCCACCAATAACGGTTGTGATCACAAACCAGACGCTACCCTGGCTATGCCAGCTGTTGCTGGATTTCACCGATGAAGGGCTCTGGTCTTTCGGGGAAAGCTCCGGGACTCATCAGAGCCGCTCGGGCTCCGTGGACCGGACTGGCCGTCCCTGGCTGTCGTTGTTTGCTGGACCACGTTCGCGGCCCCTGGGACTCGGTGATGTTCGTGACCGTGCACTTGGCCTCGCCGTCCCTGGGCAATGCCGCGGAGTTCTCCGCTCTTCGCTCACATGTCTGTCACTACACTCACCGCTCCACGCCCCCACCGAAACCCTCGCTTCACCTCCGTTCTGAACGTAAAGTATCTTCAGATGCGGTCGCGTTTAGGTGCGTTCTACGTTAACACTGCCGTCATATAATTAACTGCTGATTTGTCGTTGTGTTAACTCGCCGACTCGCGAAGCCTAGTGCGATTAACTGCACACGTTTTATCTACCTCCCTGTGTTGACTGTGACCCAAGGAAAAAAGTCAGCAAATTGCTAAAGCAGATCCCAGATGATGGGGGTTAAAGTATGAATGCTGGCTCTTATTAAGCCTTCAATTAGCCGAAGAGTGTGGCATGGATAGAGCCTGTATCTCCTCAGCGGCCACCCTAGCTGACTTTGTGGGAGCCCCAGAACTGTTTCGGACACCGGTTTCCACTAGTGCTGTGCAATCCCGGCCCGGAATAAAACCCATGCAACCAGGGTTGTAGTCGTGCTGGGCACAGACTTCTACATGACCAACTAGCCATATGAGCAGAAAAAAAACACGTAAACACATATACATGCACACACGTATAATCCAAGCAGAAGGAATGTGGGAGAGAGTTGTGAAAAATACCAAAGACAATATACAACATTGGTGGGTGGGTGGGTGGTCTTGAGGTAGGGCGCTTGCTTCTAAATCCACTGGGTTGCAGAATTGAGCCTCTGGCTCCCATGACAATGCATTATAGGCACGTCGTCAAGAATCAAGCATCAGCTCGCTCGGCCATGCGCGGAAAAATCCCACAACGCCCTTCTTGAGGGAGGCCGTTGTTTCTCGTTGCGTGGACGCCAATTTAATTACGCGCGGAGAACAACATCTTTTAAATTACCTGAAAGACATTTTGGTGCTGTCGTGTGCGATGGCAATAAGCGCAGGACAAAATACCAATGTTATACGTGTTATTCATAAATCAAACGACGCAGTTGTAGAAAAGCTCAATAATTTCAAGAAAAACATTAATTTGGCAAAGCCTCACCGTTTAATAACAATGTACGCAGAATCAATGTTTTTGTTCGCTAACAAAAACAACTGAGAGGACAAAAATTGAACTCCCATTGTATTCTACGTATCGCTTTGTAGAGATTGCAAGGAACAAAAACAGAAATGTAATGACAACTGCAAATCTGATTTTCTGCGTGTAGAAAAAATAAAATAAAATCTACAGTAAGAGAGCAATGATTTAGAGATTTTGAAACGAAGGAGTGCGTGCCCATTGCGGCACGCAAGACAGAGTGAACTCGTGACCGTGTGTCCGTATGTGCGCGCCTCGTGTGCTCAGTGTACATGTCACAACTGGCAATTAGTGTCTGTACCTTAAATGACCTCCCTTAGGTCCACTCAGCCTGAAATAAGTACCTCGAGCGGTATGCTGTCACGTGCATATTGCCGTTAGCGCTGGGAAACAGAGGTGGGAGGCGATAGGGTGTGTGTGCAGAGCAAGTCTACGCCACCCAAACGGTACTGGGGAACACAGCTTGCGTTTGTTTGCGTGTGACTTTTGGAACACCCAAACAGTTTGAATGTGTGTGTGTCCCTTGTGGAACACCCAAATGGGGAGAGGTAGCATAGCGGCCTGCGAACCTGCTGACCCGAGTTTTAATCCTGCTCACGGCCAACACCAGTGATGATTTTCTGGTACTAGGCCTCCTGGGTCGACTCAGCCTCAAATAAGTACCTGGCGCAGTGTATAAACATTGCCACTGGTGAGACACAGGCGGCCGGGCGTGGTGTTGGCCACCCAGCCCCTCTTGTGCCATGCTGTCCTAACATTGGCTGCTCGCCAACAGCACTTGCCCCTACAGTCTCTCAAGGCTATACGGGGGATCTTTGTCTCGTCTCGCATTGTGGAACATCCAAACCGTTCCGCTGCAGCCATAATATCTGATCGCTAACAGTATTGCTCCGCGGAGTCTGTACCGTCCAAACGGGCGGTTGTTTTGCCCGTACGCTCGGCACGCGGGAGCGGGGGTCGCGCGCGGCGTGACAGCGTGCGCGCAACCTGCACGTGCGTCGGTGCGCGGATGGGAAGCCGTCTGCAGGGACCCTTAAACTTCTGGGATGAGATGAGGACGTAGATAAGCGGGAGGTTCTGTCCGACGGCTCGGATCGGCAGCTGCGGGCTCCCCGCGGGCCCCCGCAGCGCCGTGTTTTCACAAGCGCGGGAGAGGCGAGCGGGCCCCGGGGCGAGGCGGGAGTTGGAGCGAGCGAGCGAGCGTAGGAGAGCGGTGCGGTGATAGCGCACCACCGGCGGGCAGGGGAGGGCGGCTCACCTCAAATCCTGGCCATTGTCGTCCGACGATACATCATCGATGTGCACCTGGTCGCACTCCTGTCAAAAAAAGCGCACGGAGGTCAGGGGGTCAGGTCGCGGTGGGTGCGCGGAGGGTCTCTGACCCCGGTGTCTTAAGCGCATCACGCTGCAACGGCGAGAAAATAGAGCGCGGCTCCCTGCCGTGTTAGCGCGGTGGCAAACGTCGCGAAGGCACCGTGTGAATGAATGCGAATTTAAGGTCTGTGGGGGATCAAGGCAGAAGCGTTCACGTCGCGATCCCTGTCAATTAATACTCGGTATTACCTACAAATTTTACCAAATACTTCGAAGCCGAGGAGCTGAAAGACAACGATGTCCAGAAGCTCAACAGATGCCAGAAGCCTCTCAGTCTGGAGCAAGAAGAGAGGCCAATGCCCGCCGGCTTTAAGTAAGGCCAGCGCTGACTATTATATCTCTAAATGTTGAAGGGCTGTTCGCGACTAAAGAAGAACTTGTTGCAATGGGAAACTGTCATATCACCATCACGCTTCGAAGAATCGAATCGAATTCGAAAGGTCTGTGGTACGTTCAAACGAACCGACCCACCCACACTTTAGAGTTTAGAGGGACGTCTCTGCCGCAGGTGACATTTCGCGGATTCAGGAGGGAATCCGGCGATGCCGCACGACTAGTGGCAGGACACGGCAACACTGATAAGCCGCATAAGTGTGACGATGATTCAAGCAGACACTTTACTATCCAAGAATCACAGCCCAAAAAACGAGTGCGCTCTCTCTCTCTAAGGGCACTCCTCTGCTTAAGTTGTACAGATGTAACCTGGCAAGCACACGGGATTAAAATATTACACCTCCAAAGCCAACAGATTAAAGTTTCATGTATTTACAGTCGTACATGCGCACGCACACACACACACAGTGTATCCATTCACGAGCTTTTGCTGCAAGCAGAGGGAGCACATCTATCCTTTAGCTTGCGGATTTTAAAAATTATGTGTAAAATGCCCAATGGACGCTAACTTATAAACCTAAAGTCGTATACATGTTTTTCATCCCGGTCTATTATGGCATGTAATGCGTGTACTGTACGCTATACATAGTTTGGCTGGCAGCCATTTTGAAGCCTCCATGTACATTATTGACTAAAATAATATAGCTTCACGTTATAGGACATCTTTAAACATTAGACTGATATAGAGACAAGAATTTGGTTCAGGATCTCACTGTTGATTCAGCTGGTTTGAAAAAAAAACCCAGCGGTGGTTGCATTTGCATGCGGGTGCTTTGCAAAACAGACGTATTTTGATTAAATCTATTGGGGTCCATCGTATTTTTTTAGGGGGAAGAGCACACTCAAACATAAACAGAACGGGCATGGATACAGTACCTTAAAGGTGAACGCACAACACAATAAAAAAAACCATCTAAGAATCATAATTTACATTTACTCCCTTTTTTATCTCTGCATAATGAAGACGATACTTAGGTAATAAAAAACATTAAAATACGTGAACAAACACGTTTTTTCCTGTCGCGGCAGGAGATTAAATTATGCATTTCATCCGTGCATGGCTCCGTGCAGCGCTGAACTGAATTAATTTACTGAAACAACCGCACCGTAAACATGGGACGGTGGGCCAAAGTTGCCCCAACGTTGCCCCAACGTTGCGTGTTTACTGGCAGCACAGCCGTTTATATTCTCAAGACACACGACAGCGAGGCATGTACCTAATTTCGCAACTGCCCCTCCTCTGGTGCTTAACAAAATAAAAGGCCCTACGTGATTACGGTTTCGAAAGAGCCCTTATTTTGTGCTTCCTGTGCTTGTCTGCGCCCATTACCTGCTGAGTTACAGGCTCCCAGGGAACACTTCCGACAACGGTAATCACGAGAGACTCGGGATTTCGAAAAACTTTCGACCAACCGCACGTTCGGCCAGCGGTACCGCGACTTCACTCCACGAGTCCGAAAGTAAATAATGGGAACGGAGTGCTTTCGCTCTTCATTACGACACAGGAGCTCACCGAGAGCGCCTGAAATCTGCTAAATGCCGGACTGACTGCAGCGCTCCCAAAATGAAATCCAGGTTCCGCAAAGTCTGCCCCAATAATTAAAGCCATTATCAAAGAAGCCAGAGGCTAACGCGAACATGTTCACGTGTTAATGCCTATTGACAACTTATGGTTTTATTGTGAGTTTAAGGAAGCCGGCGCAGACATAAAGCAAAAGTGTGCGATTGTATCGCGCGGTTCTCTCCGTAAAATGTTAATTTTCTGGCAACGGTACAGCGCTTTGCATACCAAAAACTTCTGAACGCCCACGGTATTTTATTTCCCGACGTGTTGTAAGATAACCCAACGAAAACACTGCTCTCGGGATATTAAAACAACAACAAGCAAGTGCGGCGGAGTTGTGCTCTCCGTTGTGTCCGCAGCCGCCGCTCAGCTCTCGCAATTAATAAACGCGCGTCGTGCCGACACGCGCTTTTCCGCTTGTCCGCTTGTCCCCGGCCCGTGTGGGAGGCCAGCAGTTTAACTGGCTCGGCTCAAAGTACGTTTCGCAACGTTTACTGTTGTTGTTTGCCACACACTTAATTGGATTTTCCACGTGTTGCGCTGCACACAACAGCGGCTTGTGGTCGTCTGGTCGCATTGTGCCACCGAGTCAAAAGGCTGTGTTCTCTAGACCGAATTGTTGGCAAGTAAACGCTGGTACATTCTGATATTACCGTGATGCCAAAAGGGATATCGGCTCATTATAGATGCTTTCTTTCAGAGAATGTCTCTTAATTAAGAGCTGCTCTTTCGGATTAGACGTTGTGACCATTTGTTCTTGTGATACCTTTATGCCTGAAGATGCCTCGCTAAGCAAGGAAGTAAAACGCTAGCCACGGCTCTTCCAAATAGCAGCTTTTATGAGCAGCCTGTGAAAACCTACATGAATGCATTCTCCCTCTCAATAAATGAATGAGTACATAAGCTTGGCAATGGGCACGCCACACAGACAATGACACAGGCAGCCGGCTGAACACATTGACTGGAAGCCAGTTGGCTTTAGTTGACCAGTATTGTTGCCATTACTGATGATATTTCCAATACACGTGCAATAATTTCGGTTTTTCATGTCACAGTTGTGACATGAAATTCCCCCGGGAAGAGCTGGAGTCTGTTGCTGAGGAAAGGGATGTCTGGTCCACTCTCCTTGGACTGCTGTCACCGCGACCCTCACCAGGACAAGCGGTTTAGAAAATGGATGGATGGATGTCACAGTTGTTTTTATGTATATTTCTGTTTGCTTCATTAAACACTTTAAACTTGACATTGTCTTTTGAATGAAAAATATGTTCCAAAATAAAATTCTGGGTAATCGCCATTTCTCAGAACAGTAGTTTCTGCACATGCACTAATATACATTTAAAACAAGCACGACATTGAATTATTTACCAAAAAAATCCGTATGTAAACGCAATTAAACACACGTCAACCAATGACCAACTACTCAAGACAAATGTTCTGACAAGCATTCAAATACTAATTTTCTTCGCAAATCCAATGGAAACGCACAAACCGAGGTGCAACACACACCACGAGCCTGTATGTTATTCAAACTGACGTCAGGGCCGGCACAGACATATTTGCTGATCGAACCAAATGAGCAACAAGCAAGTCTCCCCCCCCACCACCACCACCACCATTAAATGAAGGACACGGGAAGCTCAATCATTTTAAATCCGCAAAGTTCCACTGATTTACTCCATTAGGTTACACCCACTGTTTGGATGCCCCTGGGGCTGCGTGGATTTAAACAGTCGCGTAACCAAACAGGTAATGGAGCCGCTGGGCAGTAAATGTTTCACAATCACAGAAGCCTTCGCCTCGCGCTTCCGATCACTCAAACAAGTACGACGGGGTCTGCCTGCCCGCATTTCTGGTCCTGCAGCGCGGAGCACCGCACCGAGGTGAACGTTCCCACCGCTGAAATCGTGTGCGAGCCACGCAGCCCTGGCAGAAGCACTCCTATGCAGACACCTCCCATCACAAGTAATGGACGGGAACTCACGGGCACCAGCGAACGCACAGCGATGGTCACCGCGGTCGAATCGTAAACACGCACTGGATTCGATATCGCAAGTGCAGTGTGGGAGATCCAATCACTGCCCGTAAGCGCTGTCTATTATCCAGCATAAAGTGCGGCAGTTGCAACAATGGTAGAGGGTTTTTGTTTTAATCTGGCTGTCTCTGTCCAGCCAGCAATATAAATAGGTTGCACCATAGTCGATCGGCATGTCACCTATGATGGGGGAACGTGTGGGTTAATCCAAAGCCTTCTGAGATGTCTGGCCAGCGTGGCAGAGTAGCTCAAGGTAGCCTTCAGTAGAGGCCCTTCCGACAGCTGTGGTGTGATGGAACAAATCAGGACTGCACCTTTACATTTTACGAGCAAACGTCACCTGCCGCTGCCTAGAAAGTCAGCTACCAGGCCAAAGCCACAGGACTTTGGAAGCGATGTAAGTTTCCGCTAAAGTGACAATTCGAACTCTAATTCTCTACATTCGTATTCCAAAGCTCTCCGGGGGAGTTTAAACCACATTTGCTCGTGTTACTTTTCAATGTAATAATGTAAAAAGTTGGAACATTAAATCATATTTGCACACAGCAACGAAAGTCCAACCCATTGCCTCTTTAGCCAAAGAGGGTGATCGTTTTCCATTTTCCCAAGTCTGCAGGCACTTTATACCTAGCGTAGACGCTGTTCACATTGAGAATTCTAGAAAGCGGCTAAATCACACACCTTGTGAAAAAAAAAAGAATTAGCCACAGGAGGATAGAAGTATGCAGTTGTGCACAAGCCAAATCAAGATCACCGCTGGGTCGGGGATATTTGGGTACTGAACGCCTTGAGGGAAGGAACACAAGCCCCTTGCATTGTTTCCAGTGGAAAAGGCAGCACAATCCAATTAACGAGGCACTCAACACCCCTCAAGTGTTTGTAAAAGCAGATCCTGTGCCAGCGGCAGACGCACGGTCGAGGTGCGGTTCTTTGCCACCAGACGCTTCACAGGGCACGATGGTGATTATCGACTGGCGACAGGCGCTGGTCGAAGCTTGTGCGATCGGCTGAGGAATTATCGCTATCCCTAAACGGCAGCTATTAAGAGCTATTCTCTAATTATCGTAGTTGTCAATACAGGTGTTAAGGTGCTTAAACACCAAATAGACACCTTTAATAAGGCATCAAGTCTGTAATAACCACACTTACTTGTGGCAAAACATTCACACCAGTATACTTTAATAAAACATGCACCGTCTTTAACACTGATTGGCTAACACCAGAACCAGCCTTCTATATGTTCTATTCTCGCCAGTGTTAGACCAAATGTTGCCAGAAGGCAAGCACAAATCTCAAGGAAGATGCAAAACACCGAAGCATTAAAAGCTCAGGTCAAGCAGTTATGAGCATGGCAACCTTTTCTGCCAGTGCATATACGGATGCTGAAAAACACAAATTCTTCACCCACCCTGGCAATAACACAGGTGCGAAGATATCCAAACACCAAACGGACACCTAGACAACGTACAGCCATGACATCTCGGCTGAGAACGCCGCGGCTACCGCGTACGGGGAAAACAATCTCAGCCCGATTTCATCGCCGGCGTCGCCGCCACCGCCGCCGTTGAGATGAACACAAGCTCCCATTGTGGCGGGGGGGGGGGGTTAGAAGAAAGTCGCAGCGTTCGAAAAAAAAACCTCATCACAAACGGCACTCTTTTCCCAGGCCGCGGTTTTCACACTCACGCCAGGCATCCGTGGCTCGCGGCCGCCCGGCGCGGCACCGTGGGAGCCAGCTCTTCCCACAGCGGCTCCCGGATGCCCTCACCTAGCCGCTGACCCAGGAGACCCACCTTTCTAGCACTTCTCGCCGGGCCCCTCCGAGCTGTCAGCGCGCTAATTGACCGTGTGCTGAAATAGGGGGTCAAGGCAGGGACAGGGGGCAGCGCCGGAGGGCACCGGCGGCATTGTCTTGAACCGAGGCCACCCTCCGTCCCTGACAGGTTGGCTGCACAACGCTCCACAGCGGTGTGTTGGTTCTCACTCGGCTGAACGGCGACCGCTCGGTGGTATCGTGAGCTTTCGGCGGGAGCAACGAAAGCCTTGAGACGCACGTTTGCATCGATTATCAGGCGCACGATGGTCGCGTGGAATTGCACGATCCAGAATCTGTTTTTCGTGCGATGCGTAATGAGTTTACATGGCCCCCTACAGCTATTACTTTAATGTCAATAAGTAGCGATAGTTATTGAATGGCAGTGCTGAATAACCGACAGAAAATCTGGAGTATAGCTCACAAGATATGAACCAGTTCTAAAATGTAACTTGCAGGTAACACAGTCTTCACCCAGATACTCGGAACTCAGGACGCCTGAGGATGCCTCCACCGCGGGAGGCGAAACGTCGTGAAGGACGCCAATCCCGAAAGGACAGCTTCGAAAAGCAACTATCGCTTTACTAACAGCCACGCGCAAAACTCACAACAAACCGACTGAGCCAGGCTCCGCGCCTCCGAATCAACGGGCTCAACGCGCCCGGAGAATATGCGCGCGTTGCAAATATAAATTATTATTATCATTATTGAAACAACCCAAACGGCTCGAGAACGCAACAAGCACAGGGACCCCCCCCCGACCCAACGCACGGGAAACCGTGGCGCGGCGCCTGCTAGGGGCGTAATGGAAACGGACGTTTTGATTAATGGCCTGCGCCGGTGGAGCCGGCGGGAGCCAGCGGACGCTGTCGCCGCGTGCGCCGGCCCTGGCTCCGCGCCGGCGCAGATAAGCGGCGTCAGCAAGGGGCACACCGGCCGGCGGAGTGGCCGCCGCCGCCGCCTCAGACGTAATCAATTCCGCGTGTCGTAGCGGAGCGGGGCGGGGCGGGCGGGCGGCCCGCATGGCAGCGTTTAAAGTCTTCTGCATCAATCATCGAGAGTCGCAGCAATCTCCACGGCGAGAGCGGAAAACATTGGCTCAATTTAATTTGGATTTCCTGAGCAGCGCCGCGGCCGCATTCGCGTGAGTTTTAATGGGACAAACGTGAGCGCGCTCTAGCCGGCGATGGATTACAAATCTGAATTGTAAATGACAATCTAATACCGATTTAAACATTCCTGCCGCGAGGATTTGTGATATCACGTTTTGGTAACGGTTGCTGCAACTTAAAGGCTAGGTTCTGCAAATACATTTAAAAGCGCCAGTGGCTTTCAACTTTTTTTTTTTTGGGAGGTCAGTGAACCTCTCTCGTTGTGTGGTTACCAAAAATGCACTCAAGGTAAGCATCGTAAGACGATTGTTACACAACAGCTTTCACGACGGTGATATTTATAATAGAGAAAAGGAAACCTGAATCCCCAATACATGGTTATATTAGGTTTATATATATACACACACACACGTGTGCATATAACCGAATCAGTTGCAATAACCCCGACCTCGTGAGATCCTGGAAGCTAAGCAGGCCTGAGCCTGGACAGCGCTTCAGTGGGTGACCTCCAATCAGGCCGGGTAGTTATAGGCAGCGGTGGGGCAGTGCTACGTCGCGGTCAGCAGAGATAGTGCGGGGAAGTATGGTCAGAGTGTACTGACCAGCTTGGTGAAGTATCGTTGAACATGCCCTATGATAAAATATGGAAAGCAAAACAAGCAGGTAAACGTTTTAAAAGTGTACCCGTGGACAGTCTGCAAGGGCATGACACACCGTCAACTCACCTCTAAGTCGTTGAAGAATAAGTGCGTGTCGGCGAGATTGAAAATCATCTCCTCCATTCGCAGGCCTAACGACACCGACGTTGGAGGGTCCTGGACAAAGACAACACAAACCCATCGATCAATGCGAATCTTCACTCGGATCAAAGCCCACTCGAATAAAGTCTTTGATCAGGACACCTGGTATGACTCTGATGCTATCAGAACTTGGAAGCTAAGCATGGTTGAACCGGGATAGTGCTTGGATGAGTTATCCACATGAGCAGCAAAGGAGAGTGCAGCTAAAGCCACTGCTGCACTATGCTCCCACGTCTATACTCCCCACCGTTACCAACCCGCACTGACCAGCACGGTGAAGTATGGTTAAATTACTCCCATGATCCGCACGGCGTGCAGAGGCCCGCCTGGGCACGACACATAAGTGAGAGCTCACCGTGACTCATGACGTCGCTCGTTCAACGGAAATGAGGGTCACGGAAACAATACAGAGCTCGTGCGATAAACGTTCAGACACGACCCAATAGTCGGTGCCGAGGTCGTTGTTACCACAACAGGATACGCGGTCCTTAAATGTTGCAAAACATTAACCGCGATCGTACAATTGAGCAATATCCAGTTTAAATAATAAGTATTGTGTAAATATAAATTTCGTTTAGAGCTACAAACCTCAACCATCCGACCTGGCCAAACAACAAATTAAGTTGTCATCGGGGCTAATGTGACATTTGACTTTGGGTTTCAGCAAAATGCCACGACAAAAAAAGCGAGGAACATTTCTGCACGTTAATATGTACAAAATGTAAAAAAAAACTGTCAACAATTGCGTGTTTTCCAACGTAACCGGTTTGCTGAAGGACAAACTCAATTGGAACATTCTCCCCGTGTGACAACTTGATTGCTTTGGTTGTGTCACACGGTGGAGGGTTACAGTGCCGATGTTTTACCTAAACGATCTGACCCCCCCCCCCAAAAAACAGCATTATGAATCATGACATTTTAGTTAGTTTGTATTTAAGCTGGAAATAGCCGTTGACCTATGTAGTTCTTTTTCAAAATTGTCCAGCGGGGAGAGGAAAGCAGGTGATGGACTGGCAGGACTATACCCATCCTGGGTATAGCCATCCTGGGTATAGTCCTGCCTTGCGCTGTGTGTCTGCCGGGATAGGCTCCGGCTCACCACGACCCTGTACAGTGTACAGGATTAAGCGGTTTCTGACAATGGATGCTGGTCCTGGGCCAGGTTGTTGATGAAGAGGGGCGGGGGTCAGATGGGTGGGGGGCCGGGGGGTGAGAAGGCGGGGGAGGATGAGGACCGACTCAGATATCATTCCGATATGAGTCTCGGCCCGGAACCAAACTTGGGTTTCCATTTACTTTGCGCAGCGCTCTAACCAGACGTACATACGTACATGTGTGTTCAGTGATGTCACCTGCTAGTGTTTAAATGCACGTTAATTGTCAATTCGTATCACAACCCCTCACCACAGAAACTTCAGGCTAGTGCAACGTTGTTGTTGTTGTTGTTGCCAGTTTCAACGGCCGGTATCCAGGTTGACCTGGGTTGGCCGGTTGCTTCCAAAAGGATGGGGTACCGGAGCAGAATTATCCGGCTGGATGCCCTTCCTGACGCCCACCTCCTTTAGTCGCAGGTTCGTGCAAAAACAAACTAATCAAACCAAATAGTGTCATCAACACATCTGTTTTTAGATTCTTAGACTCAGAAGTCACCGCTTGAAAAAATAAATGGCTGCCAATTTTAACCAAGTGACCGACACTCAGCTAAACGTTAAACCCACGTGCCCCGGGCCACGGTGCTGAGAGCTACCTGCTTAAGGTGGGAACTCACACCTACGTGTACCCGTGTCATTTACAACACAAAAAGGTGTTCGATAGTTTAAAAAAAAAAAATCAATAAATAATGATGAATGTCACTTATCTTTTACGTTACCCATACATAACGTGAGAGGGAAAGACACAGCAATGGCTTTGACACGCAGGGTGGCTGTAATTTTCTATTACATTACATGTTCAAATTGAACGAAATGTTTTTCTAGTTGAAATCTAACAGTCACTAGTTGGTGATGTGTTACTTAGTGAACAACGTGTGACTTAAGAGTCCGATCCTTCGACCTCATAAAAGTTTCCGACCACTTAACTTAACGTTAACTTAATGGTGGCATGTTAACTCAACGTTAACCTAACGTGAACTGAACGTTGGTAGTGTCTACTCGGATATGTGTCGGACTTTGGGATCTTTTCGAGGCTCTCTCCGATTACTTTCAGGTTGTCCTGTTCGACGCACGACTTTTGTCTGAAGAGGCTCCGCTACACGTGAAGTGAACGGGCGGCGGTACCGCCCGATAACTCATCGGAGAGCTATTCGGTACAACCGCGAAAACCTACGCAGTACTATTCAAGGCCGTTTACGCTCAGGAACTATTTGCGCCGCGGAGCTTCAACCAGTACGTGGGTGACAGGCAGCCAGAGGCTCCCCAAGGGGGCGAAACTCGCCCCCTCACCGTACGTGTCGTGCAAACGACATCGGCCGGCCGGGACGCATTGAAACTCGACACGACAAAGCAACTGCATCAATCTCGACAGATGGCATGAGTGATGGCGTTTATGTCAGATACGACCATTAAAACCCGAGCACGTGTATTTCACCACTCGTGTTCCCTTAAACACCAGGGGATTGTAAATAACAATATCAGAGCACCACGGTCCGCTAAACATTGGACGGGTCTCACCATTCACAAACCCGCGTGAGACCAATGCGGTTAATTGCGGTAAAAATCTCCCCCCCCCACCCCCATCGATGTTCGAGGCAAGGGGTAGCTTTCATCCAGCGCTGAATGTTAGATTTATATCATAATTATCCTTAAATAGACTCAAAATAAGACATGAAATGTTCTCTAAGCTGCGGGGCTGCTATACGCACTTGACAATTTGACATTACATTTGGTCCAATCACCAAAGCAAAATATGTGCAACAATAAATACCTCAATCGGATCGTTGCCCGAATAACGTTACCAGCGGGCTCCAGGCTACCTTCCAATAGTGTTCAAGTGTCAGTAGAAATTATGTGGAGAACCAGAGTGGAGGCCGTACATATGTTCCCAGCACTCTGGGGCAGCATTGCTAAGGTCGCCTACGAATACAGTTGCCACCTGTCCTGGTTTTTCCAGGATCGTCATCCTATTTTTGCGGGTAGCTGTCCTGGGAAATCTGTATACCTTCCCCGGGCCATGAAAAGTCCAGGTTTGTGTCAGCTGTGTATAAACACACCGCTCAAGGCGATACGTGTAGAGTTATCCGCTCTTCCCGAGGTGCAAGATATCTATCGTTCCATGATATTGACCAGGTTTTTTTGTACCTCGAGAGGGGGCAACGCTAGCGACAAACGTGAGTGACAGCGTCTGATGGATGCACCTTTTTCTTCCGAAGCCAACACATGGCGCGGTATTGTTATTGCCAAACCGCAGGGACGTCACACGTCACAAGACCCGTGG
>JAZEWU010000017.1:2266290-2310722 GCA_036362915.1 Geotria australis
GCTTCCATTGTTCCCTCCTTGCTTGTTGTAGAATTATTTTTCTTTTGTGCTTTGCCTTATAATTCGTTGCTATTGCTTGACTCTCAGTTTTCTGTCTCCCCGTTGTTGTTATGCCGTTCTCTCCACAGCTCGGATTATTAAAAATAAACCCAAAAAAAGATTGTTGCTGATTTTCCGTGCTTTGTCGTTGTTGACATGTTCTCTCTGCAGCTTAGTGCAGCGCTTTGTGACCCTCGGGTGAAAGGCGCTATATAAATGCTATTATTATTATTATAACGTGGGAGGCGAAACGTCGACATGGCTATCCCGAAAGAACAGCTCTGAGGAACTAGCACCATGAGGTTTTTTTCTCGCGTTGAAACTTTTCTAATATACAGTACAGGTACTGTACAGCACGCTGGGAGTGAGATTTGCCTTTTTTCCACCGGATTTAGCGTCACATTCCACACGAGGGGAATTACTCTCTTCACCGTAAAGGGGATCATATCGTCTTTTGACACGAGACTTAAAGCAATTTAGAACGTTATGCTGATAACAACTTAAGAGTGAAACCAATCAACCTCCAGACATTATTATTTGGGGACCCAATTATGGTTTTAGGATTTCGATAGTTAAAAGAATTTACTCAACTACATTCGTGCACGATGTCAGCGTTCCCGCTCTTCTGGAACATAATGATAGATTTACATAGGTCGGCCAGTTACCATCATCTACAGTATGTGTATCAGATGTCATTTACTTGTGATCTGGGGTGGAGCGGTGGCATCCTTTGCTGTTAACCCAGCAACCTAAGTTCACTTACCCGGTGACTTGCAAACATTAATGGTGAGTGATATCTGATCTGACCAGCACGGAAATGTGTGGCCAACCAACCCCCACTGGGAGGTCTTCATCCAGCAGTGGATTGACCAAAGGCTATGCATAAACACGTGCGATCTATCAGTATTTCCATTTTGCTCAATATTATTACGTTAATCCCGGATCAGGTGCCTTTCTGTGTGGCGTGGGTTTTCGCCGGGTACTCCAGTTTTCTCCCACAGTCAAAAGACATGCTGTTGTATGGGTTAATTGGCCTGCGGACTAAATTGCCCCCGGTGTCCTGTGATGGACTGGCGTCCCAGCCTTGAATATTGCCCTGCCTTGCACCCTGTGTCTGCCGGGATAGGCTTTGACTCACCGTGACCCTGTACAGGATTAAGCGGTTTCTGACAATGGATGGATGGATATTCATTCAGCTATAAGTCATGAATTGATTCTACCAGGATGATGGCATATAGGTACACAGTCGACTCCAGTACACTGGTGCGTGGCGGAGTTTATCAGTACAAGGTTATCAGTACGTTCTGAATTACAGCGCCTTACGTTGAAGGGGAAACGTCTCGAACGAGAGAGGAGGAGCGCTCGACACGGCTGTCCTGAAAGAGCAGCTCTTCGGAGTAATTTTCATGCATCAATCCTTAGGGGAGACAAACGACTTAGTAGCCGTCCCATTTGGAGGGGGAGGAGGGCTCTCTGCCACTATGTGCCACGCTCACAGGCACCAGGTAGGAGATTGGGTTTCAAACGGGGACCGAACATCCACTCTCTCTCCCACACTCCCAGGGAGACTGCACGCCAATTAAGGCAAAGTTCCGGCCGATTTATACACAAAGGGCTTCCCTTGAAATCCACAGTTCATTGGAATGGACCAGGGACTAATGTGATTAAACCATGTTCAGGCTTAGCATTCAGGGTGCTGCGGGCTCACTACCCATATCATATTTATATAGATTATCGTGAGCCGAGTGAATGAGTGACTTGTGTAAATTAGAGAAAAGTTCCAGAAGGACTCGGAGAGCACAACTCTAAGGCTTCTGCTTATAATAATGTAATATTAAATGCAAAAAATAAAACTGTCATTTGGGTGCACAATACATTTAAAGCGTGATGGCTGATTCGTTTTATTCACAGGGCAAGCTCGCTTTCAAGTTTATTTAACATGTGTAAATAAATGATCGCAATTGCCAGTGAACCAAGTATCACTAAAATTAACTCGAAGGCTTTCATGACCAATGCTATCCATAGTGAACCTCTGTTTATGAGTTTAGGTCATGTGAAAAGGTGTGTAAGTGTTGTGCACCCGTCGATATGCCGGAGCGAACGAGCGAGCACATGCAAGCACTTACCTTCAAAGTGCTGTATGGGCTCGCTCGTAATCACTATTAACAGCACAAACCCTTTACATACAACATGTACGAGGAAATAAGCACTTCGATTCCTACCCCCGTGACTTGGCGGATGTATCGCAAGTTTAGCGAATATCAAATAATCAATTATTTAATATGTTATGATTATTGGACTGCAAGTTTCACTTGCTATGTACAAGCAGCCAAGCCAGAAGTGCATTGTTTCACTTAGCACACTAATGAAAAATAAAGTGTAGACATTCAACGTTTCAATGGCTAATGCTTTGCGATTTAAAACGTTGCTTTCTTATTAACAATGTTCTACTCTGGTTGATATACACAGCAAGCAGGATAGACCGTAAAAATACAATTTTGCATAAACCCAGTACTGTCTGACATGAGATACGCATCAATAACAAATACAGCACAAATATGGATTAACACCAATTTGAATATTTTAAAGATGCCATAAACCTACTCTAGGATTGTACACAAACGTATTTTTCACGACCCATTCTTTGTTTATGCAAATGAAAACATTCTTGAGATGTAATTTAAACCAAAATACTGAATTATGCATCCCATATGAAGTGTTTACATTATGTACTGCCAAATAAACCTGAGCTAGAAATAACAAACTGGCACGCTGACCAATGGCATCGCTTGAAAACCATCCATTTGCTCCTCGACTATGATCACAATCACCCGACTTACAACGCAGCAACGCCGCAGATACGCATCGGCTCATACTTTCGCTTAAAGAGGTGTTTTCGCTGCATAATCACATTAACTGCACCCGACAAAAAACATGCGGCGAGAACTGCACGTGCCTCGCATTTCCCAAAGTTCGAACAGCCTCGCCTTGTGCCAAATAGGCGCGTAAAGTGCAAAGCCAAACAACTGTTAAAGAGCGTTTAAGGCAGGCTTGTCCTACATCTGGATCTATTGAATTGGCAGTAAAGAACGTACAAGCACGCTCGTGAAATGGCAGGATGATGACGGCTTGCTACAGCGAGTTTGCCTCGCTCTGGCGAGCATTCCGCACAATGCTCTGCGCGCGCGCGCGTTTCTCTTTTTAGCCGAGCCGTTCCAAAAAATATAAAAATAAAAACTTCTCCTCCTCCTGCCACTGCTGCTGCTGCTGCTGCTTCACGTTCTTCCCCTCGGTAGGACGGGCCGCGCGCCCAGCGTAGCAAGCGCCCGCCGTGCCTGCTCCCTCCTCAACCCCCGGGCCATGGGCCACGTCAATCATCGCGAAACAGAACACCGCCGGGGACGGCTCGCCAACATCTACAGGGCCGGCGGGGCCTCTGGGGAGGAAGGAGCTGGTGAGTGCGCGTGAGAGAAAGCGGCGAAAAGAGCCGGTGGCTTGCGGAGGGATTGAAAAGTCCCGAAGAGCGGAGCGTGACAGACGAGGGAAAGCTCGCTTCAGACCGGGGCAGGGCCAAATTGAAATCAACTCGCGGAGCCCGTGGGAATGGGGATTTCTGGGCAACTCGACGCATCCGACGTGGAACAGAAACGCGCTTCGCTTCGGCCAGCCAGGCTCGCTCGCTCGCTCGCTCGACGGTGCTCGGCTCCGTTTAGCTTCGTTGAAAAACGGCCGCGACAGACCCCGTGTGCGGTTTCGAATTTATTTACGTCGCTGCCCGCCGTAAATCACGTCACGCTTGACGGACTTCCAGTTCACCCTCTTAATTCGAATAAATCGTGCCGAAGCTTAACGAGCGCTGTTTTGAAAAGTGATACGACGGGTAAACGTCTCCTTGCAAATGCGTGCGCGTACTTACAAACGGGCACTACAGTTTGCACGTGCTTTCTGAAAATGTGATCTTCTAAATACGTTTAGAGTGAGGGGAATGAGTTGGAGTCTATCCAAGTACACACATTTATAATTGTAAGGCTACTTTAAAAACAATGTAATAGTCGTGGCAAACAAACGCGGTCGTGGCTGTTAAAGAAAAACTCTCGTTATGCAAAATGGAAAAATCACCCGGAATATTGAAATAAAGACAGGGAAATTTGGTTTTGAACGGTGCGAGTTATTTTCCTAAACCTCCACCAACACCAGTGACCAACCGACAGCCCAACAGTGCTTGCAGATAAACATCTCCGCGAGGTGCTTTCAGGTTGTTCCCGCCTGTTGTTCGGAACAGTGTCAAGGTTTCGCTCCGCGTGCGGGGAGATTCTTTGGGAGCCGAATCATTTCCTAAAGAAATTTGCGAAGAGGTTCCCAGCAAAACCCCAAAACACATCGGACACCTGCGCCAAGCTACGCGGCAGTGCCGCTCTCAGATACTGGAAGGTCCCCCGCACCAACGGGAGAATACGCAATCGGTCTATCGGGTCAAACGCTCGCAAAGTCGTGATGCGGAAAATACACTGTGTGCTCTCTGAGAGATGCTCTTCATTTGCGAACCCGACTGCACTAACGGGCATTCCGATCACTTAGTCCCAAATAAAATAAATGCGCGGCTAATGGACGCCAGATTTCTTTGTTGACCATCAACAGGCCGCTAAACAAGACATCCTCTGTTGCCATTTAGCAACACTGCGTTAGAAGCGAATATTTATTCTGAGCACGCTATATACTAAACCATGTGGGTGTGCCGTCAATTTATGCCCGTGAAACACATGTAATATATACAGCATACACACGTGTGCCCTATTTAAAGGTGCCGGTTTATTAAAGATCCATATTTGACGCCAGCAGCTATTTCGAGGGGGAGGAAAACCGCCCTGGAAACCACTCACTAAAACACAAATAGTTGCATTTTACGGAAAGTGGCGTTACAGAACTACCGCCGACGACCGGTGACGGCGGCCACGCGGCTGCTGACGCGAGCGGTGCGTCGCCTCGCATCGTCGCAGGGCTGATTAACCCGGCCCTCGCTTCACACAGGCGCCGTGTTCCGGCAACGCACGAACGCTAAAGGTTAAAAGAATCTACGACGGGGGGGAAAGGGGTGGGCAAGCGGCGGGCGACATCGCCGCTCGCGGGGATCGGGTTCAGCTGGCGTGGACACCGCGACCTCGGCAGACAGCGGGCGTTTCAAAACAAAATGTGCGCGGCGTTACCAAGTGCTGGGAGCCACCGGACTGTTCCCAATTAATAGAGAGAGAGAGAGATGTTTTTCTCGCTCGCATTTCATTACGTAAACTAGGACCCCTCGACAAACACACACACACACAGCCTTGCACGTGTTAAGTGTGTGTGCTAATGGCAGGCGCCCCCCGTTCGAAAATGCAGATGAGCCAATGTCTATAAAAAAACCTCACCGTCAACACGTTTGCTGCTAGCCTCTCGCAAGGCACGAGCGATGGGGGGGGGGCAGTGAACACAAAAGCGGCCAAAGATTATACCGCCGTAGCAGATTGAAATACCCTGCACGCGTCCCAGATTGCGCCTCGCGTATCACTCGCCACTATTGTTACCCATCGCCCGGAACCGAACTCGGGTTTGCGGGTTCACGTTGTGATACGCGAACCAGTGCGTCGTCACGCCATCTCATCTATGTATAATAATGGGAAACGTGCTTTTGCGAATGTATGTATGTATGGACGTCCGCACTGAGGGTACCGGGTTCGAATCTTTCACAAGCGCACATTTTATCAGCACAACCCCGAGGCTTTTATGTCTCATTGCAGCTTCACATCCCACGTAATGATTACGCTTTTGAAACTTTAGGGTGCCAGCGGTAATTTTCCCGAAAGGACATCAGGATGAAATCCATGTCAAAGCACGAATGTCAGCAAAGAACGTCACCGCCAAGAGACGTCATAGGAACTTGTTAAGTGCTCGGAGCATGATCGTATAAACGTATAAGGTGTGTACTCTGCTAGCACTTCATAATTTCTACACAGTTTAGATCCAGTACACCTTTATTGTTATTACAATGGGAATTATGACAAACTTAACTGATAACTCTGCCATGTAGAATTAAAGACAGTCAGTGGTTGATGTGTGAAGTTTACGTGACCTACTCCCCAGCAAACAAGCCTGTCAAGAGTCGACGGCACTACCCTCGATATCGCTTGCGCTGTCGGTCGTGTCACCAAATGAACTTGTCCTACCACTCGGGCATGAAACGTTAGCATAGCTGGATGTGCGACAAATAACCTTTGTGCTTTCAAATGCTTAAAAATAGCTAACATAGGTTCCCAATTAAATCTTTCTTTTTAATAAAAGAAAGGTCCCGTTGCGTCAATATTAGTATACTTTGGCAAACTTAAGATCAACATCTAGTACAATTGCGCTTGCGAAAGCATTGTTACATACAGGCAGGATAATTTATTTGATTTCCCTCTGCGACATGACTCCACCGCCAGGGCAACAGGACTCGAGATTCGAATTAATACGCTCAACGGGGTCAACTCTACCCATCATGCCATCGGGGGTGGTAAAACGAATACCACTTCAGAAGGCTGCATCACAAGATGGGCATCCAAAAGAGTCTGTCCACTGTCACAGAAAAATAGAATTACACCACTACTTCATGACCAACAATGATGATGTGCTGCTACAGCCGTCGTTGACCATCGTAAGACCATCAAAACCCTCGATGTTTTGAACGTGACTTTGTACAAACTACCAGCAATGTATTACGCAATACCCTTATTCAACTTATTCCCATCGCACTGTTACACTTTTGCACTGCTTTGTCTCTTAGTAACCTATTGGAATTATTAGACCTTTTTGTCTTTTGCTATACTGAGTGTTACTGTTTACCTTATGATTTTGGTTCGTGTTTTATCGCTGCACAATTTAACGCTTGTAAATCTGTTAAATTCTGATTTCACACATTGTTTACGTTGGTAAATTCGTACCTTCGTTGCATCGCAGAAATCCCACTTCCGGAGCTTGCAAGCTCGCTGGCTATTTTCTACTATAGCAGTAATAAACATCTATCTATCAAGCAGCGCTCGCACGACACTCAAAACGGGTTGCGCCGCGTGCCATTCGGCCCAACGGAGGTGACCTGGAGTCGCGAGCGAAACGTCGGACGTCAAGCCGAACGCGGCGGCGAGCCGCAGAGCGCGACTGTAAAAACGCCGCGGTATTTTTGCTCGTTTTATTTATTCACCACGCCGCCGCGAGGTGAGAGGCTCCCTCCCTCCAATCCCCGGCCGTCGTGACAGCAGCGGCGTCCCACGACCCGCCGCTGGAAATCTGCCTCCCGCGCGTCAACAAGACGCGTAACCTGGCAGAAGTGACTCTCTCGACGGCCTAGCTCAAGCATAACAAAACTCACAGCCGCGCCACTCAGAAGAGGCCTACTACAAAAACGCACCTGCGACAGTCTGGCAAGCGCACGTGAAAACACAGGCTGGGGATGAGAGGCACCATGTGTGCTTGATCCTGGGCACGTGTGTACTTCTTGGCTGCGTCCGCACGTCCCGAGTTTCATTCCCTAAGCTTTAAAACTCCGCGTCGATATATGAGGGCTGGTTACAGCGGAAGCTCGCTGGGATTTTACGTTCGTCGCCCCGTGCACCACGATCCAGAATTTTATGTTTTTCTACCCCCCCCCCGGCTCGTATTTATTTTTGTGCTGCCGAGAAAGCCTCTGCTATTGTGGCAATATTGCTAATGTTCCTTCGGTGCAAACGGTTTCCTTTTAAATGCCAGGCTAATATACTGTACACATCACCACCCCCGCACTGCTTCCATGAGGTGCGTTTATCGAATTTCTCCGATGCACTTACGTCTCAGCCCTGCTATAAATAAGCGTTACGTCTGGCAGTGAGAATAAAACATCTAAAAATACATCCGAGTCACGATCCGTTTGCATGCTTTACCGCCATGCCATATGGAAATCTGAACAGATAGAAGATCGCTTCATTGTAAGCGTACGAAAGTGAGACGCAAAACAAATTCAAGGCACAGTCCATGCAATTATTAGGACACAACATATTGCATCATGAAATTAAGGCTTTAAGTGCATGTGCTTTTTAAGACAAGGCCTTCCAACAGTGGTTAAACGTGGGTGAAAAAAAAAAACCTCGCAAAGCACCGAGTTGGTTGTCAACGAACGTAGCGACACTTGGGCTTGAAATGTCCACAGGGACACTCAACCAACAGAGCGGTGAGCATAACGTTCAAACTTCCAAGCGATCCCAATGATATCCCAACAAGGAATTAGACCGAATGCTGAGGCCCCGTCCGCTGGGCACAAGGGGCAGTACCCATCTTCAGCCGAACCATTCACGGCTCCAACCTGGCAAGACTCGCCGCTCCTGCGGTCACGGTGCAGCAACTCCAGTAAGCGCCGCAAATACACGAAGAGATAAAGCATAATTGCGACCGATCTTGCCCTGCCCTCCCCCCAGCCAATTGTACAGCCGAGATGCGACACTTAACATTTGTAGCCGTTTATTCAAATGGCCGGATTGTCATACATCATCATTATAACGATGATGGTGAAGCTGAGATACTGACCTTGCATCTGATAGGAGTATGCCGTTTGTCCGGGCTGAGGCACGCTGAAGCCAGCTCCGTAGGTGGTGAGGTAGCCCGCCTGACCGGCAGTCTGACCCTGCAGCAAACCGCCCTCCGTCTTGATCCCTGCCCACAGCGCATCAGCTGATATTTTGCACGACCAACAAATCCACGTCGCCAACCATTATCCTCATCGCCGACGACCACAATTCATCGCTCGGTCTCTCTCCTCCAGCTACTGAACGAAGGCCTCACCCCCCGTACTGGCTCTGTTACAATCCTCAATCCGCCTCGCCTGTGCAATCTGCCCGAAGTTGATAAATTATTGTTTCGTCTCCCTTTTGCTTGCTTTTTGGACCGCATGTCTGTTGCGAGCTGGTGTTTGTAACGAGGCTTCTTCTTCTTTGCGATTCCTCGAAGCACGATGGTCAGCCTATGGACATCGTTGTCTTTCAGCTCGGCCTCGAAGTGTTTGGTAGAATTTGCAGGCAATACCAAGTATTACCTGACAGGGCGAATGTCTGTTATTCTTATTTTAAAGTGTACGATCATAGTTCATGTTCTCCCCTTAATAGTCTGTGAGCTGTTCTATGTAGTTGTCATGTCTCTCATAAAATTACAGTGATCGACTGGTAATGCATATTTTTGCACCATTATAAAATTTAAACAACAGTATCAAGAAATAAAAATATGAGAGAGTAGGCGTTTGTGATCTAAACATTTTAAACGAGTGGCATTTGTTCTATTGAACATCATGCTCTCAATAATATATAACTTCAAACGAGAAAACGGAAACGAGACAGCGACAAAATATTTTACTTCGACGGTGAACTTGGCTGAAATAAAACAACGTTCGTTCAGTCAATAGTTTAATAAGCATTTATTAACCACGTCTGTAACTCTAATGTTAGAGAAACAACTCAGCTGTTTACAGATCAGGGCTCTCAATAGTGAAACCGTGAGTTCACATCCTATTCACGGTCATCGTGGCCTCATCAGCGTCACCTTTCAAGGCAGGTAAAGTAATAAACTACCGGGTGGGATGCCAACAGTGGTTTGTCCAATGATGGGAAAATGTTCTCCGCCACTTGCTCGGGACAATCAACACGACGCAAGCAGTGCCCGACAACTGTCCGAGCACGTGGCACGTGAGTGTTTTCACAGCACAAGTTGCTTCTCCTTTAAGCTCCGAGTACATTCGGCGAACCGTCGGACATGGCGATGAACAACACGTGGGGACCTCGCGTTGCGACGCGCGCCGCAACGCGTCGGACGCCAAACCGAGCAAGAAACGCGGAGCGCGGCAACCCGCCGACAGAGACGACGACGACGCTCACCGTACGACGGCAGGCCATAGTGCTGGCCGGGCGGCGTGTACGTGCTGTAGGGAGCAGCTTGGGCCATCACCGCCGGGTACTGCGGCTGCCCCGCATAGGTAGCCATGGGCTGGGCGGGCGGCGCCGACAGAATGTGGGGGTACGACCTGCTACTGGAACAAGTCGGACGCGCAAAAGGAAAACCTGGCATCAGTCAACGTCACAGCTGGCCGAGGAGGCTCGGGGTTGTTCCACTAGATTTTTTTTCTTCCCCCCCCTTCCCCGCGCAAGTGTTTGAAGTTAAGCACGTGACCTTTAACCCCCAGACAAACTCAAAATCTTTACGCCGAGCCAAATATTCTGCGGGGAGCGAATGCCCTTGTGTAATTCGGTAGCCTGTATCCAATTAGTAATGGACAATATGTTTCTATTATTAGACTTGAGGGTTTTTAATTTCTTTCTCTCTTTGTGACATTTTTTATTGAGCGCATGTGCTGTTTTTCACGCCATACCGTCGAGAGGGATACTAATTATTAGAAGGCGAAACGATTGTAAAAGTGCACATTGTGACAGTGAACTTCTTAAATTAGATATTTGTGCAAACATGCATGACTACATGTTTGTTTTGTTTAACAAAACATAGTTTTATGTATCATTAAACTCTTAACAAAAATTGTCCGTGGAGCCTTTTAACCAAATCGCGTGGAAACTCAAAATTAGTCAATCATATTAAATGGAGCTAAACAGGGGTGTATCAGAGGTGATGTGGTTTGCACACTGCGCTTCGAACCCTGTGACCTGAGTTCATTTCCCAGCCACAGAAAAAACACAAGTGGCGAGTGATATCTGAACCACCGGCCCGAGGCCTCCACCAACCTTAACCGAAAACAAACTGACCAGCGTAGTGAAGTATGGTCAAACAACCCCCATGACCAGCAAGGCAAGGGGAGTCCTTCATCTAGCAGTGGATTGACAAAGGGCTGGACATTACATTAAATTATTAAATAAAGCAGCACTTATTTGGGACATTTGCTACTCGTTGCTGCAACCCAACTGCCAGTCCCATAATAAAAAACACGACTTCATTTCATCATATCTAAAACATGCCAACACGTCACAATAAAATTCACCAAAGCAGTTCGTCTTTACGAGCATCACTTGCCGTAGAACGGCGCTTGCAAACCACTTCACCGAAATACCATTAGTGCTTTATCTTTGCGCAAGAACAGGCCGAGGCTTGAAAAGGCGGCACAAAACCCTCAGTTGCACCGAGAGAAAAGCAAGGGCAGCCTTACTTTGATGAGTAAATCTGTGGAGAATACTGGTGTGTTTGTCTTGGACTGTAGCCGCTGCTGGCGATAGCTGTTCGGAATGAAGGAAGGGAAAGAGAACAAAAAAAAATCACAGAATTAAACAGAGTCTGGGACCTCCTTCCCAAGAGCACAACGCTGAACGATTCTGGTTTTAGCTGCCAACGGGGTCTGCGGCCTTTCATTGCAGAAAAACAGGGCCTATGTGCGAAATGCACATAGTTCAACATTTGTTTATTTTACGTCCTCATTTCTCAAAGCAATCGAATGTAACGCTAAATCGACGGTAGCATGCAGCACTTGGCAGTCTAGGGAATTATTGCGGGTAAAACAATACGGCCAACAGATTATTCCATACGGCTGTGAATTCCATTTGCCATTTAATGCCTTGTAGCATTGTTAGGCCCACCAGGACAAAATGCTAGGGATGCAGATCAAATCAACTGTGGCTTTGAAAATTCACAACACAAACAAAGTTGCAGTCAACAATTTAACAGAGCGCACGAACATGCAAGTGACATACGTGTAACTGTCCACATATGCATATAACTATTATTATTTATTTCCTTTATTTATTTTAAAGAATGTGCTCAACAGAGCACCCATTGAACCGACACAATCAATACACAAACACAGAGCTGAGCACGGGGGACCGTGGAAATTAACTGCACAGCTCCCAGAAACCCGCCAGAGACGTTCAATTATTTTTTCAGGGATAAAACCTTGCTATGCTAAGGCGCTCCTAAACGGGCGTGATCAAAGCTGCGGGCAGCTGAGGGTACGTGGCGAGGCGGTGGAATGCTCGGCGGTGACTTTTAGGGTTTGCGGTGCAATCCCCACTGATCTGCGCCGGTGTGCGATGACTTAGCGGCTATTTCCATTAACCGGCCTACACTCGGCGGTGTCGTTCTCTCTTCTCTCTCTCTGCGCCATGGGCAAATGCCGAGCCAATCCAACTGGAACTGTAAGTGTGTGATCCTCAGCCTTTGCAACAATTTACTGCAACACACTCCACTCCACTCCACCTACGTGTCGATTAAATGGGTAAATTGATCACGCAATTGTAGCTTGTTATTTAATCGGGCAGACACCCCCTCACCCTACATAGTGTGTTTGGAAGAGGCACATTGGTAATGGTGAATAGGTGCAAATAGCTACAGTGTAGCTGTATGTAACGTTAACAATTTGGATTGTGGCGCTGCCCCTGGGATCATAAATGGCCAGCACTTGTGAGTGCGATCGCAGTGTCTGCGTGGGGTTTTTAATGTCCTGGTTACTGGCCGATTTCTCATGCGTTCAATTTGTTTTCACATTCCTATTTTCGCAGCTAGAATGTGGTTTGTGTTATAACAGATGCAACACGAAGTAATATATATGCATGTCTGGGCCTTTTCAATATGAGGTTGAAGCTTTGTTAGTGAGACAGAGTCGATAATAAAAATAGACAATCAGGTGCACCATTATTCTGGCATTACTCCAAACTACTGCAGTGTTCCTATTGTTCCACCATAGACGAATCCTGCATGCATCAGAAATTATCTATGTGCGCTTCCAATGTTAAAATCTCAAGTCTAGCCCTGCTGCACTGTGGTCCATCAACCTAAACCAGGTCTTTCCCTTTATCAGAACCACCTGAAGTGGCATGACTTTGCTGATTCCAAATCCTTTATGCGGCCAATAAACAGTAAATTATGCGATAACCAGATCAGGTGATTGGGTCTCAAATAATCAACTATTATTAGCCACATATAAATAAAACGGCAGTACAGTACTACCGTTTTGCTACCTTAGATGGTCCCAATCGACGGCACAGTAGCACAGTGATAAGCACTCCCGCCTCACAGCAAGAAGTTTTGCGGTTCGATCCCCGGCCCATGTTCATTTCAGCGTGGAATTTGAATTTTCTCCCCATGTAGGTTTTAGCCGGGTACTCCGGTTTCCTCCCAAAGCCCAAAGACGTGCTGCCTAGCTTAATTGGCTTGCTGCCTAATTTTCCCCATGGTGTCCTGCGATGGACTGGCATCCCTTCCTGGGTATAGCCCTGCCGTGCATCCTGTTAATTCCGGATCACAGCAACCCTGAACGGGTTTAACGGGTTTCTGACAACGGATGGATGGAGATAGTCCCGATATCCGCTCTGGCTGATGATAAAGGGCAGCATTTGTGACCACACACCTGAACCCGAGTAGCTGTCTAACGAGGCGTCTCCTGTGGATGCAGGGATGTCACTGTTGCTCATTGGTTCTGTTTTAACTGCAGGAAAGAAAACAATGAAACACAAGAATCGCCGGCCATTAGCACCTGCACGGTCAGTCTGTACAATCTGCACGCATCTCGTGTGTATATTCTTGGTAATCTGTGACGGGTGTTCAGTCTTTCAGTAAATATAGACATTTCCACGTCGAATTGAAGTTAAAACGTTGACTAGGATTTAATCGATGCAAAAAAAAGTATTATCGCGCTTAAAAAAAACAACAGACTAAATGACGTTGTACATCATGGCCAGATCACACTGAATGTTCCGACTATCGGTTGCTCTTCAGAGCTGTTCTTTCGGGATAGCTGTGTCGAGTGATCTCCCTCTATCCCTCGCGCGGTTTCAATGATTGCTCCAACATGGGAGGCAAAATGTTGTGAGGGAGAGATAGATCGCTCGATACAGCTATCCCAAAAAAACAGCTCTGAAGAGCAACCATCATGAATCGAGCCGTGAAAAACCTACATCAGTACAGTGCTGAGTATCGTCGTACGAAGGAAGCCAAGCGGAGTGGAGCGTGGTTAGTACTTAGACGGGAGCCTACCCGGGTATACCAGGCACAATAGGTTTGGGCTACAAGGTGGGCGAACAATGGCAGTTCAGCAAAAGATTCTCAAATCTATCTGTGTGGAACTCTGAGCATTATTCCCTCACATACTGTACTCGTGGATATAATCTGGCTGCTCCGGTTTCCACCGACGTGAGACAAAACTCATTAAAGGAACTTGTCTAACAGGCCTCGCGGAAAAAAAGCCACGAGATTCCTTGAGACTTTCCAGGGTGAACAGCGTGCGCCATTAATCACTTCAGACGAGCGTGTTTTACACGGATTCCCCAGCCGCGCCCGCGTGCCACCTCCTCGCTCTTCAGGCGAGTCTGCACATCACTGAAACTTTTTCGTTGGGGCTTAACGGGACAATTGGCCCGATCGAGGTTCGGAAGCCAAGGTGCGCAAGGATAAATAAAGGACAATACTCATACCGAGAGCCCAGCAGGCCAAGCCGGTGGTTTTAATTCAAGCAGCCGTGAGCATTGTGAAGGGCGAAATGTTTGGAGACAGGCTGAGGACACACTATTGTTTATTAATGCCGCACACAGCTCCTTGACTTCATTACGACAATGGACGCTACTGTTTCCGTTATTCAGAAAGTGAAGTGGTGCCCTTACACGATTGTGTTTTTTTTTTATAAATAGGCAAGTAATTAAATGTTATGGTGTTCAGTCAAATCACTGTCCCACCCGGTATATCCCCGAACTGACAGAACCAGCTGGATGGGTCGAGCGATCTCCCTCTTTGCGAAGCAGCCTTAATCATTTATTTGTTGTTGTTTTCGTTTTTATTGGTTTGTTTTTTTGCTTTCGTTGTTGACATGCCGTTCTCTTCGCGGCCCTTATGCAGCGCTTTGTGACCCTCGGGTGAAAGGCGATATATAAAATGCTATTATTATTGTTATTACTCATGGCTGTCGTGATGATGCATCGATCGGTATATTATCATGAATTATTAAGTTAATAATAATAATAATTCAATTTATATAGCGCCTTTCACCCGAGGGTCACAAAGCGCTGCATAGACCGATGCGCAAGTTTAAGAATCAATCGTTGCGCGATAGGAATACGTTCCACGTCGTGGGTTCGTTCACAGGACTCCTCCAGCACTTAAAGGCCGTGACATTCACGGCAACGGTTAAAGACATAAATTCTTGAAACGAATCAGGAGGAGGAATCGCAACAACCACGTCGCGAGGGGCTGAAGCGTTACGCCTCAATTAATGCCGAAATCAAACCGCAGATTTATTTAATTTCCACGAGACACTCCCACACACCTCCCGATCCATTCTCTTTGGTTTCACCTGCCGGTAAGTAAAGCTTGTAATTATAATGACTTATTCGAGACAGCGGCGGCTGAAAGTAAACAGCGGCTTTTAATCTTACGTGGAAATCCACTGGGCTGTGGGGATGGTGACTAGCTCAAGAGATGCAACATAGTTGTTCCAAACTGAGGCCGGACCCCAGTGGAAATCATCAAAGTGACTCAAGCGGCGCTCGCACAAACGTGACTACAAAGACAGATGCTTGAACTTGATGTGACTAGGCTCACTAGCTGTTCCATGAGTGATGTTTCCTGCTCCAGTGGACGGTTCCCTGCAGTGGCAGTTGGTGCCAGATGCAATATAATCGAAGAGCTATCATTGTCGACCAACGTGGGCATCGCGACACCCGCACAGGAGCAAAGGCAGAACCGGTGGACTAGAGTTAACCGTGCGTCTTCCCTTTGGACGCTAACACAAACACCGTGGCACGCAGAAATATGTCGTCGTCGGTTTTAAAATAGTACCGAGAGCGAAGGAGAGAGGAGGGGCACTCAACACGGCTATGCAGAAATGGCAACTCTAAAGGGCAATTTCTCACTCCCAATAACATCGATTGAATGCAAATTATTTGTGCTTGAAACAGCACCAACAAGACCGAGAGAAACGATATAATTCCCACTGATTTTTTTACGAAAAATAAAATCAACTTGCAAATGTTGCTACTGATTCCTAACATTGAAACCGTTTCCTGGCTAGGTTAACGTGTGTTTTTTTCGTATTCAAAACTGAAAACTGCACTTACATGTGGTTTGTATGTTTGCATGGTTACACCCCGCATGTCTGCCTAAAAAAATTAGACACATCGTGTTCCTGCCAGCCACCTCCACGTGTTCAAACGTGTCACTTAGTCGATTAAACCAGAGCTCTCACGAAGCTCACGAAGCACAACAAGGTGCTGCCACTGCAGATTTCTGTTGTCCTGGCACTTCACTTCAACGTTTTATTCACTATCAGTGCCCGCTATCTAATCACAGGGCACCCAGGGCAATTAAGTCAGCAGGACAATTAACCTATGCTGCAGCATGTCAGGGGACTGTGGGAGGAAACCGCAGCACCCGCCAAAAACCCACGCAGACACGGGGAGAACACGCAAACTCCACAAAGAAAGGCACCCGAGCTGGAAATCGAATCCAAGACCTTCTTTCTGTAAGGTGGCCGTTCTACTGACTGTACGTTCCTCTGCGCCACCGTGCCACCCTTACCCAATCTCAAGAGCTAAACAGGGCAGAGTCGCGTTAGTACCTGGACAGGAGACTTCCTGGACATATCAAGTGTCGGAGACTTGGACTACGAGGTGGTGAGGGGTTGGCAGCACAGCAATGGACTTTGGAATCTATCTGGACGGAGTTTTGAGCATTCCCTCCTCATATGTAGGTTGTCTCCAGGGTAATATGATTCCTTACCACATGCAAAACGCTAATAATAATAATAAGTAGAATTAGCCAAACGACACGATGTAGGAATCTACTAACAAAGTCTTCCGACTCGGTGAGGCTGGTCTGGGTAAATAGACGGCGAAATTACTTGCACCGCAACCGGGTAAATTACGCAATTATGCAGCTACTCACATCTGCGTGACTTTTACAAGCGTCTTCACACAGACACCAAAGAGCTAACCGTGAGCGGCAAGCGCATCTAGCAGCCGGTCATGAAGACTGCTCGATGAGCGTCGCTTCATCGATCGAGCAAGACTCGCTGCGCCAATCCGTAACGTTCCAACGCACCGCGCTCTGAAAGGGCTTTGAACGGTCTGCCGAATCTCTGAACGATTTAGCACGCTACGCCAAGCGATTAACGTTGTTCCTTTCTAGAACAATTTTAAAGAGGTGTAAAAATGTGCTTAATTGTAAATGTCGGTTAAGTAAATAATATAACTTTACAGGTGATGTAATTTAGCTCAGCTAAACAGCATTTGGCAGAACCAACTGCCCATGCCACACCTTTGTTAAACCTATCAGTCACTTACTAGACCATGTAAAAAGCAAACATTCGCTTGTCAAGACAGAAACACGCAAAAAAATCCTTAGAAGTAATGTGGTTGCCAAATTAAATTTTCCAACTTGCCTACACCGAGCCGGTACATTTAATTATTGTTATTATTATGAAAAATGTATCCTCCCACTTCGCTCAATCACGCCGATTCACTCCCACATCCATTTGGCTTAAATTAGATTTGGCCCCAAATCACTGTGTAGTTCTCACAAAAAAAAAACCCTTCCATCGGATGTGGAAAGAATAAATGTCTGCTGTGCCAGGAGTTGCCATTCATGGAGGAAGCAATGACTCCCAAATAGAGGGGGTAATGAGAGAGGTGGTATAATTTTAAAGTTAAGGAAAAAACGTAACTTGCCATTAGAAAAAAACCATTTTGGCCTTCAGGCAGCAGCAGTTTATTACAAATAAATATATTGAAAACATGCTGCTTATTGTTTTATCTCTTCACTGAATGAGAAAGTGGAATATGTTTGTTTTAAAAGCTGTTTCAATGTGTGTGCGTGTGTGTGTGCGACTGTGGGTACACGTGTCCAAGTATTTTAAAATATCGCAAAACAAAAAACGATAATGTAGAGAAACTGACTTTTGGAATGCATCATCACATGCATGAGGGATTGAAGTTATTTACATTTTTTTTTATTCCAAGCAGTTAATCGGACGGGATTTTGAGAAATAGTGTATGCTGCTAATGCCGAGCCAATGACAGTCTTGGTCTGTTTATGGAAATATTAAACCGGGAGACATACGCGTCACCAGATGTAACATGTCAGGTTTTTTTTTCCAAGGGTCACAGTTCAATTAGAATTTATAAGCAATTTACAGTTAAGCAGCTCTGAATGCATTCAAATTTGTACAGATGTCCGAGCAGCTGTCATTTTTAAACGCACGCAACATTAGTATCTTAAAGAAGAAAAAAAACTACTTTTTTCCACAGCAAAAACACACAAAACCACCGCACACACACGCACACATCAGAACGCACCCTTTCCGCGAATCCAATCGGGGCGCAACATTTACCAAACAGGCTTCGCCGTGCCACGCTCGCGATAAAACAAAACCGCGGCACAAAAGAGGGCCTCTGACGAAAAAAAATAATAGAAAACAACACGGCGGGTTCGGCCTGCGTGCGAGAAAGCCTCTCGTCGGCGAGGTTAAGGGACACGCGGTGGCAGCGGCAGCAGCAGAGCGCAGCTGTCGGGATTAGGCAGCGCGGGGAGGAATGCTGTTTCGTGTAAATGGGAAGCGGGGGGGTGGGGGGGGTGGGTGGCGAGGGGCTCTATGCAAAAGCGCAGGCTTCGCACGGCACTCGATGCACGAACGGCACACGGGGGATGTGAGGCCGGTACCAGACAGGTTGGCACTCGCAGGGACTGCCTGCGAGTTACAGCTTAGAGCCCAGTCTGCTGTGTTTAGCATTGTCATGTTCTCCCCTAAAAAAAAAAATATAAATGAGAGACAAAAGAATTATA
This sequence comes from Geotria australis, assembly GCA_036362915.1. Lineage (NCBI taxonomy): Eukaryota > Metazoa > Chordata > Hyperoartia > Petromyzontiformes > Geotriidae > Geotria > Geotria australis. The sequence goes on from JAZEWU010000017.1 coordinate 2,285,116, forward strand.
TAGATTTTTTTTTTTTCCTCTGGCTTGAGATCGCTGAAAATCTTCCGTAAATCCCGGAGCAGTTTACGAGAAACACGCGAGGCATGGAGAAGCGAATGAAAGGTGCACACGGGTTACGTACACTGCGTGAATATTTTGACGATGCGGGTGGATGGTGCGTTGATTTTAATGAAGCGGATTGATGTTGATTACGCGCGAGTTTGCGTTGTACCAATGAGCGTGTCTCGATGATTGCACAAACCAATGCCGACGGTAACAATTAAAACATTTCTCTCCACAGATAACAATGTGCTTTGAAAGCTGAGCGTCGAGTCGATGAGAGCATCAAACAAGATGTCATCAACATCAGTAGTACCTTTTGTTAAACCGGCGGAATTTTTTGTTTGTTATATAATAATAATAAAACAGAAAGTTGTTGCTCTTATCAAACAATAAACACCAGGGTTAAGACATAATAATTTAGTCTATTATGCAACAAAATTGTTGCTGACGATAAACATTGGTCTACAACGCCCGTGGTCTGATGAACCAAAATGTAATTTACGTTAATGGGCGGCACGGTGGGGCAGTGAGTAGCGCTGTCACCTCGCAGAAAGGACCCAGGTTCAAACCGCAGCTTGGGGGCCTTTCTGTGTAAAGTTTGCATGTTCTCCCCGTGTGTCCAGATGAATTTTCGCCAGATACTCCGGTTTCCTCCCACAGTCCAAAGACATGCTTGCCTATGTTAAACTGACTTGACTAAAATGCTCCTGGTGCCCTGTGATGGACCATCGTCCCATCCCGGGTATAGCCCAAGTTATCTGCTAACTTGCTTACCGTGCTAGACAACTGTTAAAAAGAGCTACACAGCTCAACGGGGTTCCTTCCAGCTTAAATTATAAAAAAAACGAATGACTGACCCTTAGAGTGCACCGTAAACCGACTCTGCTCCCTCTACAACGGAATGTCGCACAAAGCGCGGTGACGACACGCCGTGCGTCGCGTTGCGTGCGAGCGCCGTCATCGGGGACTCGCTCCGCAACGATGCCAGAGAGAGAGAGAAACGAGAGAGAGACGAGTGAGTGAGAGAGAGAGAGAAAGCGCACGCACCTTCCGTCCCATCAGGAGTGACGGAGTTCGTGGTAACGGTCGAGCTGCCAATCTTCGCCCCGCCCGGAGAGTCGCTGCTTCCACTCAAATGACTTGGCGGGCTGGCTATCTCCTGCATTTCCATAGACCTGCGGCGAGAGATGCGGGTGGTTCGACGTCACCTCCGGGAATCGTGGCGAGCCGGGGAACGTTGGGGACTCAGGATGCCGTGGGGTTGTCCCGGGATCGTCCTGTGGGGGGGGGCCCGGTCACACTGTGGAAGTTTGGGGGGGGCCCTACCAGCCGATCGTTCGGGGTGCTCGTTAAATCACGGATCGCATTTGCTAATGCTGTTACAGTAAAGCCTCAATTTAACGGAGCTCTGTTCAACAAACTTCGGAAGCAACGGAACACTGTCCGCTACTTTCGAGACAGCAGTCTTGCATTGGAAATTAACGAAAGTTTAACTTGACCAGGGGGGGGAAATATTGCGCGAGTATCTCTTAGTCATCAGTGCCAATGTGGGAGGGGGATGCCGTACACCCGCAGCAACTGTGGACACTCGATCACTCTCGCAACCCAGCGAGCGATAATCCTGATTTTGAAAAAAATCCCTCCGTGGAACGACAACCGCGCGGCCGCACATCCTACGAAATCACAAGTTACCGAACGTCTCCGCCCATCTCGCGGCTCCACATTGCACCTCCCCGCTCGAAAATAACTCGCGCGGCTCTCGGCGAGCAGCGACGGCGTCCAGTCGGCGCGGATGAGCGCGCGGCGTGTGCCCGTAAGGCCGCGCGAGGGGTATTTATAACGAGATCACCTCCGAGCCGAATGCGGAGCGGACCGAGGCAACGTGATTAGCACGAGGGGGAGCTTAACGAGCCCCGGGCTACGGCCGCTGGATTTGATGTGTAAATCGATGCTGCTCGACCATCGAGCCAGAAATATTTAGCAGATGGCGGCGGGGTAAGAGCGCGCGAGGCGCGCGTGGCAAAGTGGGCAGAAGCGACGCTCGACAATTGTGGAAGCATCGTCAGCCTGACGATGCCTCCGACGCCAGAGAGGTGAAATATCGCGAAGGAGCGAGGAGGAACGCTCGACACTGCTATCCCCGAAATAGCAGCTCTTGAGGGCAATTCTCAAAGCCGAAGAAGACGAACGGAGACGGTCAATGTGCACGAACGGAGACGGTCAATGTGCACGATAGCACTGTCCGTATTTGTGTTTTTGCTCGTGCGTGTTGTATGAGCGACGCCGCGGGAGATTTTCAGGTCATGTGTGTTTTGCGAGGACGGACGGTCTGCAGCCGTGAGCACAATGTGCCAGCAGGGCATTCATGTGAATAAAACAAATCGATCGATGCGAGTTAAATAAACCAAAAGGGGCTTCCCGTGGAAGTAAACGTAAGGCTATTTTAATGACTATGGATGCATGCACGCACACATTTATTCAATTTAAAATAAATAATTCAGAATCTAACTTATGACAGTGGTAGTTTTATAATAATAATAATAGCATTTATAGAGCGTTGCACAGGGCTGCGGAGAGAACGACATCTCAGCCACGACAGAGAACGTAAAATCAGCAACAATTTTTGTTTGGGTTTTTTTCATAATCCGAGCTGTGGAGAGAAGTCTTACAACTTCTTACAAGTTACTTTGTTGCAGTGTGGGGTATATTTGTCCCAAAGCTATTTTTAAAGTATCCGCTATAATATTGTTCTTTGTGAAAATATATAAAAAACAGGCTTTCCTTTTCTCATATGTAAAAAAAAACCCGTACATGACGCGTGCGACCTATAATGCCGGACAGTATGTTTATTGTTGAAGTGTTCCCTGCAAGGGAAACGTAAATAAAGTTTAAAATAAGAAACCCCACAGATCAGTTCCAGGAGTTTAAAAAACAATTCGTATTACATTTTTCGATGGCCTTAGTGACACGACACTCAGGCTCACAAGACGAGCGAGAAACTGACTCGCCGAAACAATTTCAGAACTTCATTCGGCTGTTTGCTGACGTGGAGCCTACGATGATCGTAGCCGCGACGTTTAAAGTTCATCGTTCGCGATGATGGAACAGTCCTCTCGCTCGTGCACCACAACGTGAAACACGACGCGGAAGCTTTTTCCACCGCGTAGCGCCATGCCTGTGTATGATTTTTTCCTGCCTTAAGGATAAGAGCATTAACACATGGTATCACTCGGCTGGCTTTCAACCATGCACTTGTGACAGCAAACCAAAAAAATATTCTTTTTTGCACCGTGTACATTCACCAATTTGTGGCCCGCAGCAGCAAGCAGAAGGGCGTGGAAGGCGAAATGGTGAACAAGCCGTTGGAAGACGAAGCATTTCTGCGGCATTTTAGTTCCAATAAGGGCACACCATAACAACGTGAGCTCAAGACACATCGCGAGGAGGACATCTTTATAAACTGCCGGACTATTTCTAAACGCAAATTTATTTACAGCCCCTTTCTCAATCCACTGCTGGATGGAGACTTCCCCACACCGCGTCCGCTACTACGTTGGTTGTTGTCGCAATACTTTACCTGCTGGTCAGTGCGGATTGTTTGAGGGGGGGGAGCACAGCACTAGTGTAGATATTTCTCGCTGTGGCCCGGAATTGAACTCAGGTTGTCAGATTCACAACGCAGTGCACAGTCTAGCGTAATGTATCACCAGTTCATATATATGTACCATCGCACTACATAATATAAAATGCGTAAACTAAAACGATTGCTAGAAGTATATATATGTTTTAAAGGTAAGCTATATTTAGAAAATAACTGAAGTTGCTGGCAATTTCCCTTTGTAAATGTTAAAGCAACTAACGTTTGCGGTTCACGGGAACACAAGGATCAGCTCCACCGCTCCTTACCTCTCCTTTTGAGGCTCTGAGGCATCTGACTCGGAGTCAAGTCGAGCCTTCTTCGCCTGCAACACAAAAGGACGCGAGCACGCGTTAAGGAGCAAAATCGCGTCAGGTTCTTCATGCAAAGACAAAGATCCCCATGTAGCCTCAACAGACTGTAGGGTCAAGTGTTGTTAGCGAGCACCTATTAAGGCTGGAATGGCACACGAGGAGGTGGATGGCCAGCACCATACCTGGCTGCTTTTGTCTCCTTCGTGGCAATGTTTACGCACTGCACCAAGTAATAATAATAATAGCATTTATAGAGCGCTTTTCACCCGAGGGTCACAAAGCGCTGCACAGTGCTGCGGAGAGAACGACATGTCGACAACGACAGAGAACGGAAAATCAGCAACCATCGGGAAGCTGAGTTGAACAAGGGGAGGCCCTAGGACCGGTTCAGAAAACTGTCACTGGTGTTGGCCTCAAGCAGGAGTCGAAATTGTGTCGCCGGGTTCACAGCACAGCGCACTAACCGCTATGCTACCGCTCCCCACAATCCATACTCAAATACACACACACAGCCTCAACACAACGACTGCTGCGGAGGTTTTCGTGGTTGAGCTGTACAGCTCTCCGGTGTTATCCGGTTGTATCCCGTGTTGGTCGGTGGGATGTCCAACGTGAAATCAGTGCCCAAGGAAGCTCCCAGCACAGACAGCACGCCGAACAACGCGAGGTAACGCGCTGACAAACACATCGGAGAGCTTCAGCACTGCCCAAAGGCACAGCCTTTTGCTGCCACCCAAAGTCTACACGTGGGCAGGACTGCAAACATCAGTACAGACAGTCCCCGGGTTACGAACGCCCGGCTTACGAACGCCCGTACTTACGTACCGACCTCCGTAAAGCCTATTATTTAAAAAAAACCGCGTTACATGCAAATGGTTCGTACTAACGAACGGGTGGACTACTTTGCGCGACGCTCAAAACACTGCGAGTTTTCAGCGGTTTATTATTATTACCGTATTATTATATTTAAGATGTTTTAGGTAAAACATACGCTATAAACTAAGACAATCATTTGACTAATTGACGCTAGATGTGAACCGCACGTAACTGTTCCGACTAACGTACAAATTCGACTTACAGACAGACTTAAAAACGGAACTCGTTCGTAACCCGGGGACTGCCTGTAAGTCATTCACATCGCGGGTGACCAGAAAAACGGAGGCCAACCCGGCCTCCGTCAAGCAAGCGAGACGTCGCCAGACCGACACGCGGCCCGAGGGAACGTCCGTCTTGGACATGGAGCATTCAAGTCCGTCTGTGCGCAGGAGCCAGGCGGATTATTTTATCGTAGGACCGCGAGAGATTGGAAAGGCCCTCATCCAGCAGTGGAATGATGATGCAAGGCCGGTGATGTTAAGATGCTATCAACTCCAGCAAATCCGCGTGAAATTTGACCACCTTCGCCGTGGGCTTAATTAAGCCTGTGCCTATCAAAGACGGTCACTGCACTGAGGACATTTCTGGCCGATCATGGCACTTGTTGTCACTGGGATAAATATTGCAGCCTGCTGATTTGTTTTACTTGCACAAGGCTACGGGGGGGTGGCGGGGGGGGTGGGGTGGCGGGTACAGATTATCTATCGGACGATGAAACCAGCGATTATAAAAAAAACGCTTCTCTCTCCCCGTCACGGCCGCCAAGCTTTTACACTTCAATGCCTGCTCCTCTTCTTGTCCTCGCTACTCATGGGAGGAATTAGAACAAATGCAGACTGATCGGAGACAACGGCCTTAAGCTTATAGACAAAACGGATTAGAGAATTGCGTTTAAGAGTTGTTCTGTCGGCATAGCCGTATCGAGCGTTCCTCCTCATCATCCGGCCGACGCCTCCAACGTGGCTGGCGAAACGTCGCAAAGGGGAGAGGAGGAAGGCCCCGATACGGCTATCCCGAAAAAAACCAGCTCTTAAGAGCAATTCTCATACGTCGAGCTGTGAAAAATATACATTGATACAAGGGTGGATTACTCACTGCCGGACAGTTCACGAAGAGGACGTGAGTCGACTAGGTGGCGTTCAACGATCGGCAATTCTGTGTCTCGCCCCGTGTGGGCCCTGCACAGTGTGGGAGCGTGCTCGTAGCCTGCAACGAGCAGTACTTCAGAGCGTTCATTCCGCGTCGCGAGCAGTACAGGCAGTCCCCGGGTTACAAACGCCCGATTTACGAACGTCCGTACTCACATAACCAGCCTCCGTAAAGTCTATTACAGTAATACCCCTCTTTACGTCATTCTGCCTACGTCAAATTCGCTTTTTTTCAGTTCAGCGAACGTCATTACATCCGATGTTATGTCACTCAGCAACGTCACCTACGTCATAAAAATTACTAAAATGTGTTTTTTGTGTTCTTTAAGGTTTAGCGATAGTTATATTATTTCGCGAGTTATTTACGCTAGTTTTACGGTGTTTGTCCTCATTTTAAGTAAATTTTAAGGCATTACGTCCGGTTTACGTCAAAATAGGGTTAAGTCACTGCTTTTGGAACCAATTAATGATGTAGGCGGGGTATGACTGTATTTTAAAAAAATCGAGTTACATACATTGGTTCGTGCTAACGAACGGGCAGACTACTTTGCGCAACGCTCAAAAACACTGCGCGTTTTCAGCTGTCCGTCGGCCCGAGGGAGAACAACGCCACGCCGTCGTCACGAAGACAAACATTTTGAGTAATTGACGCTAGATGTGAACGGTACGTAACTGTTCCGACTTACGTACAAATTCGACTTACAGACAGACTTAAAAACGGAACTCGTTCGTAACCCGGGCACTGGCTGTATACATGTGACTGGTATAATCTATAAGGGAGCAAGTGTTTTAAGTTATATACGTGTGGGTTGGAATCTTTCGTGAGCGCAGATTTTATCTGCACAACACCAAGGCTTCAATGTCTTATTTCAACTTTACTCCCCACTTTAATGATTACTCGCATGACACTTTAACACAATTTCAGCTTTAAACTCCCACTTGTGCACTCGTACCATCCACCCTCTGAAGCACTCATCTACCTTCATCCTGACGTCAGAGGAACGTGTTACGCACTTGAAACAAGATCGCCTGTAGAGCGGGTACTCGGCTAGTATTATGAACGTTGTAAAGACGTAGCTGCCAGAGCCGGATTAGCCACCATCAGATCCACCACGTGTGGAGACAGAACCAGTCAGTGGGCAGCTCACTCCCGAGTCCGCTCAGCGTCGACCCAAGGTGGGAGGCCGGCGGGTGGCCGAGATGAACGAGCGACGCAGTGACGCAAACTTATCAGGTAATTAACCCTAATGGCCCCGCCTCTTGTAAAAACAAAAATCTCCGGTTTTGCTAAGCGACGGGCAGGTGCATAGGTGAGTGTGCTTGGGAACCGCGTCACCAAGCAACCGAAAAACACTCGGCAGTCTGCGCTAGATCGTGACTTCACGTGACCGCGACGCTGCGCAACGTATTTAAGGAACTGGATTAAAATGGTTGCTCTGGGCAGCTTCTGCCGGGACGCGCGATACTCAAAGCTGATTTTCATGCGATCCACACGACGATCGAACGAGCGTTCGATTACGCACCACGGCCTAAACGAACCAGATGCAGACGACGCCCGTGCCAATGTGGTGCTGTGGGATAATCTAAATTCCCGAATTGACCAAACGATGCTGGCTTGCATTCCTGACTACGATCAAGGCGCAACGGCATCCAGTCGAAATCTTCCCAACCGCCGGTTGATTACTGCGATTAACGACGCGAGGCGCAAATCGCTCCCAAAGCGGCGCACACACGCGCGGAAACAATACACCCGAGCCGGTCTGGCCGACAGCTACAGACAAAACGATGTTTGGATCTATTGTTTACCTTCTTCTTCTTATTCGTCTTCGTCTTAATCACCGTTTGATTTAGATTTGCGTGGACATCATTACACACTTGGACCATTAACTCAAACCACATCAGAAGCGATTTGGTGGCATTGGCAGCGTGCGCCTCACCATTAATTACTCCCCCGTTTTATAGAAGGAGCCGCGCGCGGGGGGGAGAAGTGGGGATTTTTTTTTTGTTACATCTGCGGCGCTAATTAAAACTACATCTGAGCGATGGCCGACGCGCGAGTGGGCCGCGGAATGTAAATCAAAGAGAGCGCGGGTTTGGACGGCGAACAAAACATGCCGGCGAAGTGGGTTGGTGGGTGGGTGCGTTGGTGGTGGGGGGGGGCTGCACAGCAGTCATCGGACGGCACATAAACAATAACCGGGCATTTGGTGATGCGACCGTGACATGCAGGAACGCAAACTCCACCTAACGCCAAGATTCCCCACCGTCGCCGCCGCCGCCGCCGCAGCCGGGTTGGGGGGGCCTCCAAATCAGGCGCTGACGTCGCGCGCCGCTGGGAAACAACAGATACCCGAGCACCCCACGGCCGACGCCACAGCCGCTCGCGAACAAAAAAAAAGCACCGCGGAGCAACATCGAGAACGGAGCGCTCGCCGTGCGAAATGGACGCGGACTTGAAAAAGTCGGCGACGAAAGTTGCTGTTGAACGATACGGCAAAAAAAGTGTATCCCGTTAGAGACAAAGAGCAGAGTGTAATTAATAATAATAATTTTACGTTTCCATAACGACTCAGAGGCGCGAGGAAAGCGCAGAGGCGGAGGAGGCAGCCAGGCGGTTTGCCGGCGCCGTATTGCCACACCCTGCTTCCAATATATTCTGATGTTATCGGCCAAATAATTTATGAGGTTTTTTTAATTATTGAATGTTGGTTTCGTTGTGAGGGTTGCGATTTTTTTTGTCGATCGGTTTACGCCGACACTGCTGCGCGACCCGGGTCTATGTGACCCAGGTCTCCCTTTGAAAAGGATGCGGTTCGCCCGGACGGGATCTCACCTGGTTTAAATAAAGTTGATAGAAGGGGCTCGCTCGCATGCAAATGCACCCCCCAGCTATGCCCTATTACGGTGAAAAAATTGACAATGGCCAATTCATTTTTTTTATTTTTCATTTCAGCGGACCGAGTTTCCTAACAAAGACAAAATAATAACCATCTCCGTGTGGCTCACAAACAACACGCCATAAATCTCACTTACGACGCGATTGGCGCATCTCTCACACGCAGGCACAATCGATACCGGCTGCCCGTAACTCACGGAATGTCATACAAGGGCACAGCCACGGAGCTTCCTTCAGCAGCCACTGGCCGGTCGCGCGACGCACTTGAGGTGATAAGCACCCTTGCTTTACACTGGTTTAGATACAGACCGAGAAGATATTTTCACTAGGGTTATATATTTTGTTTATTGCAACAGGGTCACGCGCACAGGACAGCCGCAGTCTGCACATTATCGCCGTCACATTATCCCCGTCATCACAGGCGTCATAAACAGCCATGTTCTATCCGCTGCTGTATGAAGACCTCCCCGTGTAGGAGTCACCCCTGATGGTGTTGGGACGCTAAGAGGCATTTTACGCCGGCACCCGAGCCGATATTGTCACCCAATCGCCACGGAATCTTCAAAGGCAGGGGTTGTCAACCTTTCGCACCTCAAGGCCCCACTTGGCCCATTTGTGTATGGTCTCCACGGACCACTAGATGGCGCTCGCGGCCCACTGATGGTTCACGACCCACCGGTTAAGATTGGCGGCTGAGAGGCACGTTTCAGATTACCAGCCATCAACCTTTCTGGAAATGTGTCCTGCTCAAGCCCAATTACTAGGTTAACAGTCAATATGATGACGTTAATTTAATTCGTCCCGAGATACAACGTAGCGCACGTTTTAGCTTCTGTTCCATTCTCTTTTGTCAGTGCCCTTGCTTCCTAATCAGTGTCGATAATGTGCCAGCGTGACGTTTCGCTTCCCAAGTCGGAGGCATCGTCATCAGGCTCGTCGAACGTCGCGAACTCGAGAGGGGGAACGCTCGATACGCCTATCCTGAGAGAACAGCACGAGAGCGATTCTCGTACATCGAGCCGTGAAAACCCACAGCGACACGCAACCGCCGCCACTCTCGAGCCCGCGATTTCACCGAACGGATCCGCCCGACGACGGGTTTGCGAAAGCGTAATCGGGCGGTGGATAGAACACGGCCGGTGATGACGATCGTACGCGCTAGCGCGGCCCGTTGGCGCGCCGAGGAAACGGAGCCGTCCCAAGCGGCGCGGCCAGGCTTTTGCCGCGGGGTTTGACGACTTCAGATTAGGCCGGTGGCACATTCGCCCGCGGAGAGTTGGGTTTCGGCGTGCCCCAGGGTGGTGTCTCGTTTATCTTGATGAGAGCGCCAGAGTTTAGGGATATATTTAGGGCGACGCGCAAGACACGTGCTGATTGTTGCTGTTGTTTCGGCGAGCAGCGCCCGAACCGCGATGGTCGCTTTTTTACCACACTAATTGCGCGATTATGTTGTGCAGTTACACACTCGCTTTTGAGCACGCAACGCTTTGTGTTTTCAGCGCGTAAAGGAATGCTTTGTTGGGCATCACACCCCCACACATATTCCAGTGTGTAATAAGGACGCCAAAATTATGGTCCTTTTTTCTCGATCCGCTGCTGAATATGGGCGTTCTCTGACCATACTTGTCATTACGGGTTGGGGGATCTTGGATGGGTCCAGGGCCGGTTCGGATTTCACTCTCCGATTGTCGGGAATCGAACTGGAACCATTGGATCCGGTGCACTATTGAGCCACCACAATCAACGTTTAGATGCGTATTATTATAATATGGCAAAAAGGTTGTTTAAACATTTCCCGATTAACTACACACAGCCGAACTGCTTTAACGATGTTAAAAACGTTAAATGTTTACAATTCTTAAGTGCTACATTATACCAATTTGCAATCTTAACTTAGATTTTAATATTTATCAGCCTGCCACACCTATTGCGTCAAACACAGTCCCCTACAGCCTTAAAAAAACTCTTAAAAAGTCAACTCTTCACCGACTCACAACAAACCGACTGAGCAGGGCTCCGCGCCTCCGAATCAACGGGGTGCAACGCGCCCGGAGAAAATGAACGCGTTACAAAAGTAGATTATTATTATCCTCTCTCTCTCTCTGGCCGCTCTATGTATGAGCTGTGAAGAAGGGCCATTGCCTGAATCGTCACCTATTACATAATTTTCATTTTAAGGACACGGTGTTCCTGACGAATGAGTGATTTCTACTGGTGCCCACTGCCAACGCTTGTATCACCAAACAATGTAAACATTTATACCACTTGAGCAATTCATCAACACTCAGAGGAACAGCTGATCAGTTCACAAACACACGTGAAACAGTTTACAATTTTAGACAGTCGCCTAGCCTGAAACTCCAGGCAAACAGTCAACGACACGGATAGAGTTCACATATAATCAAATCCGCATTAGTTAAACGCGCAAATCTATACGAATCTCAAATGGCGATTGAATGGTCAACGACAGCATTAACGAATTGTTAACACCGTCCCATCAACACAGCGCTCGCACCGCTGATACACACAGCATATAAAACACGATCTCCGCGGAACTTGGCGTTAGCTTTATCTGCTTAATCCGTCGCTCAGAGAACTCGCGCGCGCGTTACGAGCCTACCTTGCAAAAGACAAGCAGCAAACTTCAAACTCACCTTGCGCTCCCAACCTAAGTGAAGCGACCGGGTGCGATCCTCACCCCCCCTACCCCACCCGCCGGAGCCTATATCCTTCGGTTAAGTCACTCAAAGCTGGCGTGCAAGTCTCCTCTCGCACTGCCAACGCGGCTAAGGACTGGCAACGCTCATTCCGCTGGAGAGCTGAACCTGGTGTAAACAAGCACTCGGGCTGCCGCCCCGGTTAAAACAAAAAAAAAACCCCTTTGCACGGACCCTGGCTCCGATCCGCTATTGCCAATCGCAAACAATTCGTAGCCTTGTACCTGACCCATTACGCAGACTCTGCCCGCGAAGCTTTCAACACAAGGCTTCTGGCCAGCATCTTCGGAAAGCAATACAAGTCAACCACAGCAGGGACTGGCGCTTTGATGTCTGGGAGAGCGAGGAGACGAGGGAGGAGGAGGAGGGGTGCGGAGGGAGAGTGGGAAGGCGAAGCTCTGCTGGAAGAGCAGCAGGAGGGTCTGGGGGCAGCGACAGGGTTGGGGCAAGCGAGCCGCCGGGTTTTCCCTCCCCCAAGCTTATCTGCCCCGTTGCTGTCACTGCAGCAAGGATGTCCGCAGGGGGAATTTTTTTTTCGTTCGGTTAAAGCTTGTCAATAATGGGAACAGGAAATGGGGAGTTTGCCAGCTGCAGCGACAAGGTAAGGGAGTGAGGAAGGGCTGGCCTTCGCTGGCTCGCTCCAAGGACACACAAGACATCCAGCCGTGTACTCCGGCCACCGGTCTCCAGTCTCCAACGGCGTGTGACAGTGTCCAGATTGACTTCTTCATCATCTTAAGTTTTCTGCCCAAGGGCAAGCGCCATAGCTCAAGCTCCCTTCCCAGCCCGTGTCTGATCCCGCTCGGCCCCTCTTGACCCGGCCGCTCCTCACTCTGTACGCGGCTTCTTCAACTGAAACTACAGGAGGGCGCAGGCGGTTTCCCCTTGCCGTCCCCAGCAGTGCTCTTTAGATTACATAAGGTATTTTTTTGAGACTGCGTTGGCAGTGGTGAACCCGGCACAAATAGCAACAACCTCAAACAAAGTAGTCCGTAACGCGGCCGAAACGAAAGATAATTTTAGGAGACGTTTTGGGCAATGGCTCTTCTATGGGTTAAGGTTTCACCCTTGAACAATGTAATGTTGAAAATGTGTTGTATTACGTTGTGATTTTACATGTTGGTTGCGTTTGTTAGTTTGAACGTTTGTTGCATCGCAGAAATGCTCTAAAGAGCTTGCAAGCTCACTGGATATTTTTTGCTGTAATAATAAACATCTATCTTGTACATAGCATGTAAAATTAAATGCTATGAAGACACTGTTCTATTAATTTCATGTGTTACGTTGATCTTCATCTTCTTCTTTGCGATTCTTCGAAGCGCGATGGTTAAATTAGTTTTCCATTTCTTTACAGTTTTTTGCATTTTTATTGAACTCTGCAAGGTTACGATGATGTGCTTTGATGATGTGCCATTTCCCAAACCGGCGTCTATTATTCTTTTTCTCCTTTTAATGGCAGCGTTGCTTATTGACAGATGCACAGAGTTGTTTTTTTACGATTCCACCATCAGTGAATAAAATTGGCTTTACACGTTTTCAAATTGTATGTGTATCTCGCCAAAATAGCGCATTCGTGTTTTTTTACCTGGTGTACATTTAATATGAGGTCACTGTCTACATTAGAAACACTTGTTTCTAGAGACCCTGGCTATCAATATTTAAATATTGTAAGAGCATTGGCGTATTATTATTATTATCAGTGCGTTATTTTATCCAGAGACAGCTTAATACATACTGTTGCTTTAGTTATCTGTACTATTTGTGCAATACGAGCAATCTTTAAAGACTTGCTTTTTTGCCAATCTGTTTTTGTAAGAGTTTTATCATTTCAGACAGGTATAAATGTTCATGTGAGGAGTTTTTTTCTAAGTAGAAAACAGTAAAAAAAAACTGAATGTGTAAAGAGTTGAAATATTTAACTACTAAATAATTTACCCAACAACTAAATTACTTGATGTAAACTTATTTTAATTAAAGAAGCACATGCTTTAAAATTCATGTTAGCACTTTTCTTTCTCCATACAACACAGACACACAATCCTTCCACGCCGAGTCCACAAGATCAAATGACTTACAAAAAAATCAGAGCCGCTCTTTAAATAGCCACACGGCTACCTAAATAATTACACTGCTAGGTAATGTTGGGTCAGGAGTAGCAGAGACCAACTACGCACGCTTTCTACTTTAGTTAAAAAATAAGTCACAAGATGTCTTAACATTATTTAGTCCTTACATTGAGGGAATTCAGAAATTACCACCACCTTGATGCATGATAATTGTATTTAAACCCAGCGAGCATAAAACCGCGGTTAATCACATCAATGTTTCCTAGCTGTGAACTTTTATCGGCGATTGGAATTAATGCTATTGTATGTTTACGATGAATAACAATAATGTTTACATTTGCTGCATATTAACACCGTTTACATTACCAGTGTATCACTGCACTAGCGTAGGCATTTGTAAGCCGAGTGCTCTCACATAACGACCAATGTAGTTACTCTCGGCAGCTTTCCGACGGTATTCCTAATATCAGAGATGTTCCGCACAGGGTGCGCAAACCATTGTCGTGAATTGAGAATGTTACACATGTTACGATATAACTATGAAGCACTAAGATATAATAATAAGACTACGTAACAGCTCTTTGTCAACACAGTTCTGGATGAAGAAGGGGGATATTTGACCATACTTCATCAAGACGGCCACAGTACGGGTTGGCATCTTCTTCTTCTTTGCGATTCTTCGAAGCACGATGGCTAGCTTCTGGACATTGTTGTCTTTCAACTCGGCCTCGAAGTGTTTGGTAGAATTCGCAGGTAATACCAAGTATTACTTGACAGGGTTCGCGACGTGAACGCTTCTACCTTGACCCCCTACGGGTTGACCAAATATCACCAATGTTGGTCGCGAGCAGGACTCAAACTTAGGTAGAAGGGTTGTTAACACAGTGCGCTAACGGTGGCGCCACTGCTTGTTATTTGTTGCAGGGTTTGTGTGTTCGTGTCTGTGTACGACACACTAGAGCTGTGTGCGGAGCATATTATTTTCAACGATAAATATGATATCGGATGCACATCTATATGAAGTCCACTCACACATGACTTTAGTTGTTCCAATAAAACACGTGTGAAACTAAATCCTTGCATAATCAACGGTAGCACAAGGCCATGTTCATCCATGATATTGCACGGGATATTCCACGTTCTTCTTCAATGAGGTTTTTTTTATAGAATATATTTATACGAAGCTAGAAAACTCACAGCAGCAGAAACTATAGGTTGAGATCAGTTTTAACTTCGCAACACCTACTGTGCACGCACCTGACATCAGGGAGAAAAGCAAACCGCCGAGGATGGCTTACTCAAACGTCATGCAAATTCTTATTATTTAAGTTATTAAAAAGCCATGCAAACTATTAAATTGCAACACAGTATTAAATAACTGATACAAAATAACACAGCATACGAATCAACCATACCAACAGATGAAAGCAATATTTCACTTTTTGTTTGAAAAAGTTTTGCCCGCTTCCAAAATATGCAATTTACGACAGCTTTTGAGTTTAAAGCCGTAGCTTGTGTGTGTGTGTACTGTACATATTGCCGTGTGCATGCACAGTTTCGTGCATGCAAACAGCGAACCCATCGCAGCGGCATCACTCTGACACGGCGTTGGAGGAGCTTCACCCCACCTGACATGGCGCGCGCCCCTGAGCGCTCACCAACACAGCTTGTTTTAAAGAGAACATTCTGTCACGAATGTAATTCAAATATAAAACCGATATCTTGTGACAAGCGAGGCGAGGGTTCATTAATAAATGCACGGACGATATTTATCTTATGACGCCAACTCCGTAAGAGCAACAATGCAGCCTAACGCCGCTAAATAGCTTTACTTGGGCTGCAGCGTTCGGTAATTGTACCAGGTTTGAGCCATTATGACATGTCTGTCGACGTGAGCTTCGCTCAACTCCCAGCTCCACGTCCGAGCGAGGGAACGATTGGCGCCGTCTGCAGCAGATGACTTCACGCGGCCTGCGCGTTAATTAGTCCGCGGAGCAACTAACCCTGGGCGGTGGCGGGAGCTCCGCTGCAATGTCACTTGTGTCAAATACTAAACTGAACCGGGCAACGACAAACCTGTTTAATAATAACGATAATTTATCACATTCGTATAACGCCTTTCGCCCAGAAGTCCCAAGGCTCTGCAGGAAACCGCAGAAAGGTGTGAGAGAGGCGGCAATGTGGTCAGCTGGCGCCAACCAGCCAGACGCCGCGACTTGTATATTATTATTATGGTATCGGCCAATTAATTCATGAGAGTTCTTTCAAGTTGTGGGAGGAAACCCCGGAGAATCAGGAGAAAGCCCGGCGCGGAATAGTGGGAGAACACACAAACGCCACGCAGAAAGGTGCCCGAGACGGGAATAAAACTGCCTTGTGCAGGACTTTCTTTCTGTGTGGTGCTGATGTTACCGCCGCATCAATCCGCACAGCCCGTGCTTAAGGGTGATCCTTCAGCTGGGTCAGTTTTGTGGTCTCCGTTGCTGAGGGGGAACGTAAATAAATGTGGCCGTCTAGGCATTTTGACTGGTGTGATCAGATTGTATCTCCTATGCATTCGTCTTAGGAGCGTTCCACCACAGAATACCCAGCGAGTGTCACAAAATAGCACATTGATTTATAAACACCGTTCATAGTTCTGGGAAGAATTGGTCCTTTGCGCAAACCATCTGCTTGCTATATTTTCATAAATCGTAGTGTCTGTTTTCTCTCACTTCTGTGTCCTGTCATTTTATGCTTTCGCCAATAACATGAGTATAAGTAAAACATGTGTTGAAGGATGTAATAGGATGATTCTGTTCAGTATCATTCATGCTGTGTAATGCACCAGACGATACACGATGCCTATTTCCCTTGCAGCAATGCTACTGAGTATTCTGTATTTATTTTCTATTATTTGGCCGCTACAGTAATCGTCATTTTAAGAATCTACAGCAGGAACGTACAGGAATATTGTTTGTCAAAGATTTCTGGTAGACTTGGGCGATTATATAGGTGTGCATTTAAGTACACACAGAGTTACAGCACGTTAAATATTTACATTGATGTGTAATATTTACCCAGATATGTAATATGCATTTTATGTTGTTATATAATACACATTAAAATAAATAATATCTCTGGCAGTGCTAAGGTATGTTTTACTTATTAAACATTGGTTAATAAAGTCAGTGATTTGGCCAAAAAGTCATGAAGCAAACATTGAAAAACAAAATAAAACGCATTCAGCTTGTTCCATCAGCAATAATTTCAATATGTACTGCAAAACAAAGACAAAGATCTCTGGTACAACCTTAATGTACAATTCAGGGCAAGTGCTGTTAGTCTTCTTCTTTGCGATTCTTCGAAGCACGATGGCCAGCTTCTGGACATCGTCGTCCCTCAGCTTGGCTTCGAAGTGTTTGGTAGAATTCGCAGGCAATACCAAGTACTACCTGACAGGGATCGCGACGTGAACGCTTCTACCTTGACATATGACTGCCGGTACGGCACACAACGGAGTGGGTGACCAGCACCACGCCGGCCACCTTTGTCTCCCCAGTGGCAATGTTTACACGTCACACCATGCATTTGATGTTTGAGTCGACCTAGAGGTGGTCCAGGACCGGTTCAAATAGCCGCCACTGTTATCGCTCATGAGCAGGAATTGAACTGGTGTTGCCATATTCGTAGCACAGCACGCTAATCGCTGCACCACCGCTCCCCGCTGCATAAACACACAGAAGCAGACGCACATACGCGCACAAGTATGCGCGGGCGGAAAATACAAGAGCGTGAAACAGTTGCTCGCCGGCCGCGATGCAAAAACCACAGTCGGTAAAAAGCGTCAATTTCCGCGCACACGATGCACGAATTACAAAACGAGGAGGCCAGCAATGTTATTTGTTTTTCTTCCGAAGGCCAGATCACGCAGATATTATTGTCGTCTGCATCAGAGCGTTGCGTTACGGCCTCAATTTTTACCATTCCTGAC
The DNA here is from genome assembly GCA_036362915.1 of Geotria australis. Taxonomy (NCBI): domain Eukaryota; kingdom Metazoa; phylum Chordata; class Hyperoartia; order Petromyzontiformes; family Geotriidae; genus Geotria; species Geotria australis. The sequence goes on from JAZEWU010000017.1 coordinate 2,302,785, forward strand.
GGTGCGCAAGACAAATGAACACCCACCCGTGGCACTAAGCACTTGACCTTACAATACCAAATTATGCTTCGCTCAGACAGCTAGGCACGCTGCCTGCATTCTGTACACACGCGCCGAAACGGTTCTTCGCGCGCCCGGGGTATCCGCCCGCCGCTCGCCTGTTTATTCAGCGCGTTATTAATGTGCCGCGCTCGATCGCGAAACACTTGGAAAAGTCTGCGGTGAGCGAGCTGTGTGTGCGCGCCCCCGCCCGCCAGCCAGCCAGCCAGCCCGCCAGCCAGGCCGCCAATTTCCTCAACGCACGGAAGACTTGCCGCGGAAGGCACCGCGCCGCTGAGTTCCACGTTCACGGCTAAAGGTCCACGAACGTCACTCACCGACAGCTTCCACAGATGTACGGAATAAATGTAGATGCAGCTGCGTGGTTAATATGAAGGAAATGCAGCTGCTTCTGCTTTAATGTGAGACTGACAAATGTTAATGGAATCGTATTCTTCGGATTGTGAGAAATACTTCCAACCAGCCGCTCTACTCCCCCGCACCCACCCCCCCATTTCAATTCAAAAGTTGGGGGTGCGTCGTATAATCCAGCAGGCAAGTGACCGGATTTGTGGAAGTTTAAGGACAAGTTTGGGGTGAGTCTTACTATCCAGAGCATCGTATAACCGGGAGAATCGGGAAAATAATTTCGTGAATAATCCTGATGAAATGAAGTGTATCGCCAGATGTATTTTGTACCCCCACCAATTATTTCGAGTGGTGAAAATAAAAGGAACGTCAAATTGTTAATTTCAAATATACTGTAATGCGAAAACAGAGCGAAAACGCGCAACTAAACAGAACCATATTGTGTGCAAACATAAAGTATTTAGTTGGATTACGGCCACTTAACGTCGAAAAAAATACACGTATATAGTCGAAACACTCGGGCCCTTATTCAGTGAGAGTTCGCAAGTACAAAGTTGCGCCACTGGCAATGTTTCTGGTAACTGGGGGTCGGGCGCTGGGATGGCATAACCGGCGGAACGAGAGACGGCAGACACAATCGTGCACTTACGTTTGACGGGAGAACAGAAAAACTGATTCACAACGTGTTTGCGGTGCTCGCTCAAAGCAACCGAGACAAAAAAAGCCTTGGTAAAATGTTTGTTCTCACACGTGCACACCTAATAATAATAATGTAAGAATACATAGTAAGGAAGTGACAGGCAACGTTTGCACTTTTTGCTAATCACATTCTATAGAGTGTTTTACGTGTACCTATCGATTGTTACATTGCGTATTACTTAATACGCTTTTTATAGAAATCAATCACCGAGGAAATGTTTATCGTTTGGAAGAACGCGTTCACGTTTAAGGGCGTCTTCTCGCAATCAGAAGTGTGCCTACATCTCAGCACCGCCATCATCGTTAACAACGCTCTCACCACACCGCGACCGATATTACAATTAGAACGAGCTCTCACATCCACGATACTCTAGACTCTAGAGTGTAACTTGTCAACATCGTTGGTTAAATGTCTCGTCCGGGCTACCAGACCTAACAACTGCTGTTAGTATATCACTGTATGAAGGTGAAGAGCAAGTTGTGTTGAGTGGTGGCGCAGTCCTATGAATTTGATTCCCTGCCGCGGTTAACATCAGTGGCGAGTGATATCCGAACCGTTCTTCCACCCCGTGCCCAACCCCCCCCCCCCTAACCCTTGTCAACCTGTTATGACCAGCGTGGTGAAGTATGGTCAAATAACTGCTACGATCGACATGGAATGCGGAGGCCTTCACAAGCGCAGTGGGGTGTCTGAGAGTTGTAATTAATTAATTATCAATATTAAATTGAACTTAAAATCAAATACATAAGTTCAATGTCACTTTATTTTGTAAAACAATGCACGAAGGAAACAGGTCATTTACCTGCAATAAATGCACGTAAACAATGTACTGATATAGGGTTTTGATGGCTCGATGTATGAGAATTGTTTGAGAGGCGCTCTTTCGGGATAGCCGTATCGAGTGTTCCTCCTCTCTCCTTCGCGAGATTTTGCCGCCTATGTTGGAGGCACGTTGGAGAAGCCTGAGATGTCTTTAACGTGGGAGGCACAGCGTCGTGACGGAGAGAGGAGGAACACTCGACGCTACTATCCAGAAAAAGCAGCGGAGAAGCAATTTCCACCTTAAACGACAAATTATTTACACGACATCTCAAGGAAGTCGAGTTAAACCAGCAGCACTAACAAGAGTACGACAGTTAAACGCAAAGTGAGAATACCGTAAGCGAACGAGCACCTTGAAATCTCAACCTGACGCCAGCTCACCCGCGCCGACACATCCAGCAGCGCACCCCAAACACCACGGCTGCTCGTTTTCACGCCGCGCTAACTAACCGAAAGGGACGAGCAAAAGTTCCAAAACCGCTCGTGGCCAGGCTCGAAGAAAAAAATCAACAATAATCCCCGCAACCTCCTCTCTTAGACCACAACTGGGGCCTCCTCTAGCGCCATCAGTTGATTCCACTTTAATTGAAGCCGGGCATCCTGGTCCTGTTTTTTCCCCCGTTCCGTGTTGTTGAAAACGTAAATAAAAGTAAAACAAACAACGCGTGCGTCTCTCAATAAATAGTTTTAAGTTACGTTTTTCCAGGCCCCGAGGGAACACGAGTGCAATTGTGATGCTGCGATTTTCTAACGCTGGAAACTATCTCGATAGCCTGAGATAAGTTGAGTTTCTGCGATCACGCATAACTCTGCCGGGCATAAATGTCAGAGATGTAACTGCAAACTACACTTTTACAAGTCGCGTGCACGTCACAACACTGGGCGCAAAGACACTCGAACCACCATTCACTGTAACTGTCAGGCGAATTAAAGTCACGGCAAACGGTGTTATTCCTAAAACAAGACACTTAAAATGTGCAGACGCTGAAAATGTTAACACGAACCACGTTTTAAAATGAATGACGATTTACGTGTTGCTATGCCTTTATTCTGCTGACCTTTTAAAACTAACTTAAATTATGAATGTGCACCAAGGTTAAATGTGCAACTCATTATAAACACATAGCCGCTCTCTATTGCAAGCGGAGGGATGTTCGGCACGCCGCTCGCAATTACACGCGAGCCGCACAAAGGTCCGTGTGTTTCACTAAATCCGAGCGCGGAAACGCACGAGAATTAGCGCCGAACACATTGTGCGACGGACAAACAACCACAAAAAGTTGCGTCTAAATCGTCCCACTGCACGACGCGCTGCTAATCCAGTGGCCGGTCGGTCGGTGCTCACGAAAGGGATAAATAATAAACATAACCGTGACAAACTGAAACGGGCCACAAGCACCAGCTCCGCCAGCTAATGAATGGACCACGGACAGTGGAAACACATTTAAACTATCGCTCTGCGCGGCTCGTTCCTGGCTGCGTCGTCAGGGCAGCTGTGAGATCGACGGCTCGCCCGCACGGCCGCCCCTGCTTACCGTTCGGGATCAAGATCCGACTGCGCTCCGCAAGCCCGCGTTTCCCCAACGCTTCAGCCGCCGCCGCCGCCGCCGCCACCACCACCCACCACCACCGATGTCGCGTTAACAGTCCATTCCACGCGCGCGAAAAAAAAAATATCCCCGGCAGCTGAGCGCAATTTAAAAAATTAGCCGAAAAAACGTCCACATGGCGGTGGACACGGCGAGCTGCGCTAGTGCCGGGCACTCGAGCCTCGTTAACGCCGCGGGAGAAGGCCGGGCGGGCGGACGGACGGACGGACGGGCAGGCCGAGCGTGGCGGCCGAGCTGGGAGACCGGGAGGCCGAGGGGGGGGTGCAGAGGAACGGGAGCTGCGGGGAGCGACCTCGCTCCGGCGCAGTGTGGCCGCGAATGAGGCGGCGCTGGAGCTCGGCGGGGCTGATAGCGTCGGGCGGAGCGGGGGGCAACGCGGCGCTCGCAGGAAGAAGCCGCCCCCCACCCCACCACCACCTTCGCACTCTCCCTCCGCAGCACTGCGATGCGGCGGCGCAGACCCTAACCGACGGAGCTAATCCCGCTAAACAAAGGAATCAAAAAGCTTCCTTCAGCATCATTCATTAGCGTAATCCCCGGGACTCTCCTGCCATCGCCTAGAGGGGCCCGGCAGTGAAGCACCCCCTTTGTTGTTCTTTAGATTGATTTGCTGTCACCCAAAAAAAAAAAGGGGGGAGAGAAACGAACGTGGCGAATGCTCCTGGTTAGTTTGCTCGATCACAGCAAATTTCAGGACAAGTGATTATGCAAATTCTAGGCGGTGCAAGGCATTTGCGTGGGATGTTACTTGGGACGTCGGGAAGATTCGTGCTCAGATCCTCAACAGGCGCGACCATTACGATGTCCCGTACGCACGGCGCGTGCACGCGTCCGTACGTGCACGCATGCCGACGCACATCCTGCAACGCTCGCTCACAACGTACAATATATCTACGAATGTATTCATCATATTTATTTTCAAGGGAAAACGGGGAAACATATGCTACGGATTAAACACTATTCAAAGGTAACGCGTATAACTTTCAAGCAAGCCAGCAAACTATTTTTTTTTCTTCACGCCAAATTGAAAATATTTAACGATGACCGCACCCGCCACAATTGTGGTGACGAAGATGACCGGCATCACCACGGTCGTCACCACCATCATCATCATTATTATTATTATTTGAAAAGATCCTTTACCTTGTAGAGCGCTTACAATAATGTCAGTTCACGGAACCTATGTTTGGGAATCTATTTCAAAGGCGCGACAGAAATAAATCTGCGTGTCAAGCATTCATACGCGATGCGTCTGCAGGGGCTGCATGATCAACAGCATGCGCGCACTATAAAAACCTGCCCAAGACATTCGGAATATCTGCGCCGAGTATCTCCGCAACACGGCTATTGGCGGACCCTGGGGACTGAGCTCGGAGCGATTCTCTCGCTCTCGATCGGACAGACGAGGGAAGCACTTGCCAACGTGCGTACGTCTGCGCTGGAATGGAAAATAAAACTGGCATCTTGTTCCCGTCGACGCTCTTGCTCGCACGCTCGTGACACGACAGTACGCGGAAACGTCTTGAGAATTTAAAAAAAAATAAGCACGAAAGCCGCTCTAAGTGCATAAAATTCAATTTGGTATAGGCCATGCGGACACAATAAACTCGGCGCACATTAACCGAGTGTAACTTTAACCTTTCCTTAATAAATAAAACTTGTCAGCAAATAAAAGGGCTCTGTATGAATATATAAATATGCTCTGACCAAATCGTATCAGCCGAGCTGCAGCTCGCGTTTTGGGAAATGGAAAACATGTGCAGCGAGAACTCCGTGTGCGGGACAAATCAAGCGAGGACAGATCTCGTGTTGGCACCGTTTTATTCACCGCGTGATTGCACAGTTAATTGAGTTAAGAGATAAGAAAAACCGTCGCCACTTACGCGTAATGCGTAACGCTGTTCATATTTATATTCTGGCCGTTCACGTCGGTTCGATAAGGAAATCTGCGCGGAGCATTTAAACACTCGCATGCTCACGAAACGTAAACATGCACGAGTATTTGAAACGCTGTTAAGCGCACGTACCGGGAGTGTATCTAGGTTTGTGTAAAAACAACAAGAGATACTCAAATGTCCGTCACGACGTTAAGAAGTCACCGTATTCGCTCAGTGCCCCGCTTATTTCAGGAGTTGCACACCCTACGCAAGCAAAATAAAAACTCTAGAACGCAACGCAAACGCTCAAAAATAACGCGTGGATCACTTTGGAATTTTAAATCAATACTACACAACTTAGAAGGGAGTAAAAAAAAAACCTGCCGCCAAACAAACAAATAAAAACACCCCTTCAACACATTTTACAACCGCAAACGCTGCCCCACACGCCGCTCCCGCTTCCCCCGAAAAACTGGCGACGGACCGACGCGTCTAATTAAGCCGTAATCGCGCAACGAGCTCGCCGCTCGGATACGGTGACCCCCCGGGCTCGCAAACGCCGAGTTTATAAACAGACGAGCGGCAAACCCCTCTTCCGCTTTTCGAAGCTGGGTGAAATCTCGCCTTACCTCGAGCGGGGCCGAGACGCGACGGTGGTGGCGGTGTCGGGCGGGCGGGCGGGCGTGCGATCGACTCCGGCTATCCTATAGCCTCCGGTGCCGCGAGCAACATTAACACCCCGCGAGCCAGCGTCGCGAGCAGCTGAGCTAACCGCTCGGCGCGTAACCCAAGCCCGCCCGAGGAGCCCCTCTTGTCCCCCGTGGCCAGGCCAACAGGGAGGGCGGCGGGCGACGGGCGGGAGGGAAGGGAGGGAGGCAGGCAGGCAGGCAGGGGTGGCGGATTGGCGGGCGTGGGGAGAGGAACGGAGGAGGGGAGGCACGTTTGCCGCAGCCGCTCGGGCCGCCCGCCTCAAATATCAGGGCACCTATAATTTCACCGTCACGCGCGCACTCTGCGGCCCACGCCGCGGGAAGCCCCACCATATATAGGGAGTGGTTTTGCGGCGACCGCGAGCAGTGACGTTCTCGCCGGCGGCAACGGCGGCGGCAACGGGGGGTGGGTGCGGGGGACGCGCCGCCTTACGAGAGCGACGCCGAATTTTTTTGCGCTCGGGGATTCGCGCGCCCAGGGGCGGCGTGTTGTGTGTGGCGCGGCGGGCAGAGGAGCGGCGTGGCACCACGGGGAGCCGTGGCACCGCCGGGAGGCCGTGGCCACGGGGAGCCCAGGGCACCGGGGGAGCCGGGACACGGCGAGGCGAGGCGAGCCGGAATCGCGGCGTGATGCGCGTCGGTGTCGAAAGAAGGAACGAAGCGAGCGCGGGCGGGCGGGCTGGCAAGCGTTCATCACGCGCGTGTAAATTAGAGTGAACCTTGGAGAGAGCTGTGCTTTCGTTGTTATGAGTGTGTGTGTGTGTATATTGCTGACAGTGTAGTGGACGGAGTTCGATTCCCAACTCACAGCTAACACCGGTGACGATTATTTCAACTGGTCGGACTTGGGACCCGCCTAGGTCGGCTCGGCGTCAAATGAGCACCTGATGTGACGTGTAAACATCGCCACTAAGGAGACAAAGGTGGCCAGGTGCGGTGCTGGCGACCCCACCCTCTTGTGTGCCGTGCCGGCCTTCATAGGTGCACGATAATAGCGCTTGCCCCAACAGTCTGTTAAGACTATACGGGGGATCTTTGTCTTTTATATATATAGTTGGGCAGCGTTAACACAATAAATAAAATGGCATGTGGATGAAATTAAAAGCTTGTGTCGGCACATAAACAGGGCTGTAAAGGTGCCACGTCCCCAGGGTAAGGAATTAGGGTGTCAAAACGATGGCAAAAGAATCCACGCGCACCAATTCACCATCAGCTGTGCGACAAGAAGCGCCATGCATCGCTAATTCCTTGTGAACACACACACACACCTTCCTTGTTGAGCAAAAGTTGTTTTCTTTATTAATATATATCCCACACGTGCCAAAGCAGCAAACTAAATATTTACAAGCGGCGCAGGACGCACGCACGGCCTCGTCGGATAAATTGACGTCTATTAATAACCGCGACACAAATTCGCGACTGAATTATTATTATCATCATCATTCACACAAACCACCCCCCGCCCACCCCACCCCGGCCTCCACCTGCAACAAAAAACTAGAAGCAGATCGGTTAAAACAAAGCGGGGTAGAGCTGGGCACGGAAATAGCCCCCCCTTTGATGCGCGCTTTTGAAGCAAAATTAACATTTTACCCGTGTCACGGTGCTGAGGCCGGACAAAGCCGGCAGGAAGAGGGCACGGCACGCTTGAGGTGAGCCTGGACTGCAGGGCTATTGTGGCCCGGCACAGAAACTCGATCCGCGCCGCTCACTCGCGCCGCTTTCCCAGCACAGCCGCCACGCTCGCGGCCTTTGTGACATTCTGCCGCAGGGAAACCCGCCGCCGACTCTTCCCCTCCCAACCCAACCCC
>JAZEWU010000017.1:2318769-2330869 GCA_036362915.1 Geotria australis
CAGCGACGCAGGGTCCATCATTCAGGATTCCTGCGTACTCCGGGCCTGGGACCAAGGCGGGTGCGGGTTTAACCCCCGACGCCACCAGGCCATCTCCCGGCGAACAGAATTTCGATCCATGTCCAGCAAACCATCGGGACCCCCTCAGACACACCGGCGGAGGTGCGACACGACTGGGGGACGCCAAGTATCCGCAGGATGACATGAGAGATACCGCGTTGTCGAGAGATCAAGATGTAGTAGGTGGTGTTAGAGAAACGTACACGAAATTCGAGCTGTAGCGAGATGAGAGGGGATCAAGGTAGAAGCGTTCACGTCGCGATTCCTGTCAAGTAATACTTGGTATTACCTGCAAATTCTACCAAACACTTCGAAGCCGAGCTGAAAGACAACGATGTCCAGAAACTCAACAGATGCCAGAAGCCCCCCAGTCTGGAGCAAGAAGAGAGGCCAATACCCGCCGCCTTTAAGGCCAGCACTGACTATTATATCTCGAAATGTTGAAGGGCTGTCTGCAACTAAATAAGAACTTGTTGCAATGGGAAACTGTCATATAACCATCACGCTTCGAAGAATCGAATCGAATTCTAAAGCGAGATGAGAGAGACATGATAGGGAAGACAGAGGTATTTCTTCAGCTTTAAATCTTAATTCGCTTGATACAGATTTTCTTTAGATGTTAAATGTCTACGGTGGTTGTTCTTCAGAGTTGTTCTTTCGGGATAGCCGTGTCAAGCTGTCTCCCTCGCGACGTTTCGCCTCCCACGTTGGCAGCATTCTCATCGGGCTAAACGTCGCGATGGAGAGATGGAGAGCACTCAGTGACACGGCTATCCAGAAAGAACAGCTCCAAAAAGCAACCGACATGAATCGAGCCGTGAAAACCTACACCAGGACAAAGTCTACGGTATTTCATGGACACGTATAATATTGATAAATCGCGAGCACCTTGAGCTAACTGGGGCTCTAATCCTTCGCTCGGTTTTCTTTCGTACAGTGAAGCGGAGAGCCCGTGTGCCAGGGCAGTTCCCGTTGCGTTGGCTTTTTTTTGTTCGAAGCTAAGTAAAAATGTTAACTGCGTATTAATGTCAACTATTAAACGTGTCAGGTTAAAAAAAATGAAACAAAAATCCAAGATGTGCCCCCCTTCCTCAAGACAATGTGCTGCGACGAGAGGATTTGTGAAGACAGGCTATTATTATTCGTTTCTGCATCATAACTGTGGATGTTACACCGCGATTGCCGGTATCCCCCACGCTACTGGCACTTTAACCTCGAACGTTTAATTTGGATGCTTTCAGAAAAAATCCATCTTTTAAATAATGTGTTATCGGTGTCCGGGTCCAGTGATACTAAAACGTGGTGAAAGCTATTCTTTGAATTCCGTCAAGACAGACCACGTAACGAGTTTTAGCGCTTTATCACAACGTTACATTTTAGATATGACACCCTTAACTTGTAATAAAAAAAACAGGTTATTAGATTATTTACTTGATACTGTGGGGTCGGGAGGGGGGAGGGCGGGTGTAAGAAGAGAGAAAAAAACGAGCACAAAAACTTTCTTGGAAAACCCCCATGACTAATTTCACAAGATAGTGTTTCACATATGCTGTTCAATTTAGTAAGTCGAATGTAAAAACCTTGGGAGAAAAAGCCCATGAATTCCATAATTTTTCGAATGCTTTGTTCATCATAAAAATCACTTCATATAGCGCAAATACGCATCACGGTTAATACGCGTGGTTCCACAGCGTATCCAACAAAACATTACAACCGCTTGTTGATACTGTATACACTTACATGTAAAACGCATAACCGTTTCCTTTAGAGTTATTTATGAATCTTGTATATATTTTAATTATTCCCAGCAATTCGCATGTTTGTTGTGTCGCAGGCGTCCTGTAAAGAGCTTGCAAGCTCACTGGGTATTTTTCTGCTGTAATAATAAACATCTATCTATCCACAGGCCACTCTGTCAAACTTTTCATTGAGAATTGCTCCCAAGAGCTGCTCTTTCGGGATAGTCATGCCGAGTATTCCTCCTCCTCTCTTCTTCACGACGTTTCGCCTCATCATTAGCCTGATGATGATGCCTCCAATGTAGGAGGTGAATCTCATGAAGGAGAGACGCGGAACGGTCATTACTCTGTAGAGCAGCTATTGAGAGTAATTATGTTACATCGAGCCTTGAAAACCTACATCGATACAAACCTTTCATTGTTCAACCTAATTGGGGCGCAATTAAGGCGGCACACAATTTTAAGAAAAGGAGCACAAACACTCGCACATGCCCGCATAGCAAATCCATGCTTGGTAGTCAGAACACGACTCAAACAAGCAAATTCTGCTATACTTTCTGTAAAGACACTGGATCCTCGGCCACAAACGATGCACATGTGCAACAGCAATTTCCAGCATCCCGTCTTAGGCAGGAGGATCGTATGGCCCTGGTAAACCACAGGCTGTGTGTGTGTGTTCTGCCACACACACACAAATGTAACTTTTGCCCAGATCAGCAGGTGTAGAGCCTGAGTCACCTGACTACAATCCGTTCGTTCAGTCGCTTGCTCCTTCATTCGTGACGCATCTCAAACGCGGAACGATTCGACAGCTTCAGGAACTGATGTCTGTCCCCTTCTCAGTCGCTCTTGCCGTGAGATTCTGCAGTCATCGCTGCGAGAGGTTTTGAGTGCGAACGCTTTCTATTGCCGGTCTACGTCACCGCGTTTGTTTCTCGTATTTATTTACCTTGCGTCAATGTGTTGTTCGCCTCCGTGAATAGTCTTTAGTTGCAGATCATTTTACAGATTAATCTGTATATTATACTTTATTTTCTTAATGTGCAAGTGTTTCCCATTTTTCTTTGTGCCTCGTATTTAAATATCTCAGTCTCCAATCACAGACGTGTTGTCTCAACGGATAAAAACAACGCTGATAAACTATTCAAGCACTCCGAATAAAGTTGATCAATTTCCATGTTTGTCTTTCTTGCAAATTACTCTGTCCTGATCTAGTGAGTTCTCGCCTGATTAAATAAACCAATCATCACCAAGTTCATAAAACGCGCTTCACAAGCATTAGCGCCCAATTGTGGGGGGAAAAAAACCAGACTGTGATCCCATAAACGATAACAGGCAAGTGGAACCCGTTCTTCCAGTGACGGAACAAGTTACACCACTAATTTTTACTGCCACAGCTGTTACAGCTGCGGCATGCACGAGCACAAGCAATTTCGAGAAGTGCTCTTCAGAGCTGCTCTTTCGAGACAGTCGTGTCGAGCGTTCGTCGACACGGCTGCTCCGAAAGTGCAGCTCTTCAGAGCGATTCCCCTACATCCAGCGGTGGAAACCCACCACGGTACGAGCAATCTTGACCTCCACACAGCCTCGTCCGATTTTGGCAACCTGTGCGGCACCGCGCCAGGAACCTGTTCCGTGCTGTCGACGCCGTCTAAACGTGGCCGCGGGACAGCACGCCTGCAAAATTGTCCCCTGGCGTTATTATTGATGACGGCACGGTTATTAGTACAGAATAAAATTACCCGGTGAGCTTGCAGGCTCTGGAAGCGGGATGTCCGCGGTACAACGACAAACGTACGGACTAACCGACGGCAACAGTGTGCAAAATCAGACGGGGCGACAACGAATTTAACAGATTTACAGCATTAAATTGTGCGAGGATGAAACATTAGCCATAATAATAGTGTAAACAGTAACACCTACAGTACTGGACGGGAAAAAAACCTTCAATAATTCCAATAAATTAATAAGAGCCGAAGACGTGCAACCGTGTAACAGAGAGAAGGGAGAGGAGCTGTAGAGAAAAGACATCACGCAGAGAACTCGGAATTGTGAAAACTGCAACGATACATCACCCAGCCACCGTAACCTTTAAACCGAGAGGACAGCATTATACTTTTCAAAGTGAAGAAGAGCTTAACAGGATTACTGACTCGTGACTTTATTACATACGGAGAACTCACAACTATTAAGCTTTAAAATGACCATTTTTAGGTGCAGCAGGAAGGACCTGTGCTCTCTTTGGGAGCATTAGAAAAATATGGGCACAGGAAAAAAAAAAAGTAGACAGATGAGAGTTGTATCATTTTTCAGCAGTCTTTCATGTGGGAGTGTAGCTTACATAAAAAAGCTGAACATTCATTTTCATTAATGTATTGGAGGTATCTTATTTATTCCACCCCCCAACCCTCCACCTCCAACCCAGCCCGGGCCCTTCATTTCCCATTCCATAATTATATTCGCGGTAAATCACATTCTTCTGCCGACATAATCGTAAAGTTAGCGACAAGGCATTTGTGCTCTTCTTCGGATATAAAAACCCGGGGGTTTCCGTGAACCCCAACCGTTCACTCCCACCAATTCCCCACCGATGTTGCTGGGGGGGAAGCAAAAAAAAAAATGATACCGTCTTGCCATTCAGTTTTTTTTCGTCCTGCCGCTTTAATTACCGCAGCAACAGCGGCAGCATTATCGTAATGAAAATCCCATTAAAGCTCGGGAAGGCGACCGGGACAAAAAAAAAAACCCCGACGAGAAGGCGCTGTCCCAACAGATGGCGAGGGGCCGCGCAGCGCCGCACACATGAGCAGTCTGGAATAATGCCGTGGTAGTCTCTCTCACGCGCCCCTTCGCTCTCGAGAGCCGCAGAGCCGCGCGAGCGCTCGGCCCACCGTGCCGGGGAGCCGGGGGCCCACCTGAGCGGCTGTCACAGCCGCGCAACAAACTCCGCCGGCCCGGCGAGACCACCTACTCAGCACCCCGCCACCCCCCCCCATCTCACCATCCCACCCCACCACCTACCATTTCAACCCCCCTCCATCACTGATCCACCCTTCCCCCCCAAAAAATCCCTACTTCCATGGATAGAAACCTCGCAGCCAACCTTCCAGAAGTAAAACTTAACCTCCCCCCACCTCCCCGCAACAACTCCGGGGGATATTTTTTTTATTTTATTTAAACCCCACGGAGCACATTCATGACTTGGGAGAGAGAAAGAACGGGACAACTGTTGTATATCCTAGGCTGTCCATCACGGCTCGGTAATCTCGAGATGATTATCAGCCACTGCATCGTTTCCTCCAGCGAGTGCCTATTCGGACAAGAAAGGGCCTTATCATTCTGCGGATTTCACTGACAGACTTGGAAAGTCGGATTTTGGGGGGGGCGTTGGTGGTGAAATGGGGGGGCCGAGAGTTTCGCTGTGCGGGCAAGCTGTGGTAGAAGAACAACTGCTGCACCCTCTGCTGCATTTCATAACTGTCCCAGGCGGTCGCGAGCATATTCGGTGTCGTTATTGTTTGGCGGGGCAACCCAACACGATGTGGCCATTGAAGAAACGTAAAATCGCGCCGAAAGCATCTCGGGCACGCTGCGGCGTCTCACCGCGCTGCGTTCATTACATTCATCCGAAGGCCTCGCTTGGCGAGGCTGAACTATTTCTCTTTCGGGATAGATCGACGATGCCAATAACGTGGGAGGCGACGCGTCGCAAAGCAGAGAAGAGGACTGGAGGACGAACACTCGCGACGGCTGTCCGGAAAAGAGCAGCTCCCAAGAGCGATCCTCACACGGCGCGCCGTCAAAACCCACGTCAATACGGGAGCCCGTATTGCGAAAAAGTGCGGTCAGTTATAAAAACCTACGTCATTATGTCACGCGTGTTTTCTCGTCGGGCTCGTGTAAACAACAAGATTGCCAGCAGGAGCAGCGGCGGGTCCACGGCGCTGTCGTTTGGGGTCATTGGCAACAGGCCGCAGTGAAATTCTTAGAGCCCTCTCTGCATCACTCACTGCGCTCATGAACACGGATACATACGCGCCCTATATATATATACTCGTGATCTGTGGCCACCTGTCAATCCATTGCTGGATGAAGGCCCCCACTCCCCAGGATGGGCCCGGTCGTCGGGATTGTTTGGCTAGACACGTGGCACGAAGGGCAGCTTTTTAAAAGATACCCTGGTTTCATGCGTTGATGTCGATTTTCACGGAACGATGTTTGAGAGTAGCTCTCGAGCAGTTCTGTCGGGAGGTGGAACACTCTGCCATGGCTAGCCAGAAAGAGCAGCTGTTGACAGCGTTTCTCATGCAGTGGTTTAAGGCGAGACGGACGACTATTTAGGATGTGTCCCTGACTTGGGGTTAACGTTTGAGAGCTCACAATCAATCGTGGTTGTGAGTCCATAGCGAGGTTCACAAAGCCCTTGTTTTGCCGTGTCAAGGGACCTTTAAAGCCGGCAAGCATATGGAGATGGGTTTAACGTCGCCCGGAAAAGGTTGGCACACTCCCAAGCTCCGTGCATGCCACGCAGCAATGAACGCCATAATTGGATTTCAAACCAGTGAGACTCTATATTCAGTCCATCAACTTCGCATACGTGTACGCATCTCAAAACGCGTTACACCGGGGAACGTGCCAGCTTCGCAGCGGATACAATCGGCGCGACATCTCATTATCGTGTAAACACGTATCGCCTATTTTCAATGAGCGGTTTTTTTTTTTCTCATCTGTACAGTGTTTATAAATCGCGCAATCCAGCGGAGAGAGACAACTGCCTACGCCGACTTCAAAGTTACGGACGGACGAGCGGAAAACGGCGACGTGTCTACGACGGAACAGGAAATACATTTCTATATCATTTTAATCACCCCCCTGCCGGCTCCGACCCGACTGATGCACTTTAAGGCACAAGCTGGCAAGCTTCTAGCCGTGAGTGAAACGAGGAATGACTGGCATTTCCTCGCCTTCAAAAAATAAGTCAAATCCAAAGCCCGTGTTCCACGTACTTGCGGGAGCTGCGAGTGCACAGCTGGCAGAAATCATGCCATTGTTTACAAACGAAGCGAGGCTGCCGCTCGAGCTTATTGATTAGCGGTACCGCGGCGCGGTAGCCATTCGCCGGGCGGCCCGTAGCTTTTTCGTCTTCGCTGCGGCTCTGGCCCACCCAAAAAAGCGGCGTCCGTTTAACAAGCTCGCGACAAAGCTCGCTCGCTTAATAATTCACGGCGCGAAACGGGAGTGTGGTGTGTGACTAATCCCGCGCGCTAGGAAAGAGATCCCGAACATCCTATTCACGACACATGTCAATGTGACACTACTCGAGGTTCCGCGGCCAGGACATGCCGCCGGCTATTTTATTATTTTTATTGTATGATTTATGCTCTGCATCGTCATCTTTATTTATAATGCGCAATTCACAACACAGGCCTCGGTTTACGGAGGCATGAATCGTCAGTTCAGGCTTTTGCGCCTGGCAGGCAAGTGCTGCTGTAAAGCACCTAGGTGCTTGCATTTCAGCCGCCTGGTGTTTTTAAATTAGCAGCCGTCCAATCTAAAAGTGCAGCTAACAGAGTGTACGGAAAATTTTCGTTTACGCGGATTTGGATGTTTGACCGATTCCTTGAGTGTTTGTGTTTTTTTCTTCCTGGTTTTAGCACAACACGTTAATTGCATTTGGTGTGATATCAAGATGCTTGTGAAAAGCAGTAAGTTCATCCATCCATCCATCCATTTTCTAAACCGCAGTAGTTATACCATTGAAATTTACTGTAGGATTTTGGCAGTTTACATACAATGATTGCACAACTGAGTTTGTTGTAAACTTAAAACAGATGAGATGCCACGGTGTTTGGTGACTGGCGACTAACAAACACTAATCCCATCAACGAGACACCCAGATCGTTATTTTCAACACCGCTTCGGCAAAAACAGAACCTATTTTTCTTTTGTTATTTTTTCTTTTTTACAAATCGTATTTCGGAGCAAAGGGAAGTTTAAAATTATTGTTTTTGGTTTGTTCACGTTCAATTTTTTTTTTTGCAATGGCACAAAGAACTACTTGTTACACAGCTAAAGAAACACATGACCCATGCAAAAAAAGCAGCAAGAAAAACAAAACAAAAAAAAAGCCACACTTCTCCGTAGCCAACCATGCGCGAATGGGGCCACGTAACAGCTCCAAAAACAATGTTTGCGAGTCCTTAACCGCACTCGCGTGAGGCCTGGCGCTCCTTGAGCCCTTGCGACGTGCTGCTGCCGCTGGGCCGTCGTTTCGCCCGGCGACCGTTATCCGCCGTTCCGAGCCACCGCAGATGTGCTCATTAGCGAAGCGCTCTCAGGAATGCCACCCACTGTAAACATTCCTCGCTTTGGACAATATTCCCCGCGGATCAGTGTGCGCGCGATTAATTAGACGGCCGGGAAAGCCGGGAGGGGATGTGCTCGGAGGTTAAATCGCGCGCTCTCTCTCCCGTCGCCAAGGCCACTCGGCGCACCGCTGCAATTATCATTTCCTCTTTGCCGTGAAGCGTGCGAATTTGTGTAATCTATTAAAGGCGACTTACGGTCATTAGGAATTAATACGCGAGTCGAGAAGCGCTTGTATTTTTTCAAAAAACAATTTCAAGCAATTCCTTGGAATTTGCTCAACATCGCGGCCTAATGTAATGCAACAACTGTAACTAATGTACTAAGCGGCATTGACATTACCGGGTATTAAGGCAAATATGGGTGTACGCAAAATATCCAATGTCGCTTGTATTTGTACCGATATAGTGTGATATAAAAGTATAAATGGCAGTGCTAAGATGAGATTCTCAATTAACCGCTAAAGGTACAAGGTATTTGTTAAAGAACGGAGATTGTTTACATTAGTGTACTAATTCTAGACGGTTTACGAGTCCAAAATAATTAATAATCAGTACCTAATAAACGGATGCATTTATATTTTTTTGGTGGAGGGAAAAAAACCTCACGTTTAAATATTTCGGGACATAGTATTTTTCCTTACACTCAATGTTGAGACGCACGTCAGCAGTAAATGATTCCAAAATTAACATTTTGTTACGGTATACATTTTCGAGTACGCTCGATAAAAAACTGCAGTTCATAAAGCACAGCGCTCGCACGGCACGCCAAACATTTCTAAATCGTAGCAAATCGCATGTCTCGCCGCGGCGTACGCAACAAGGACCGCTTAACATTTGCGATCCCACGCTTGGGACAATGAGCAGGTTTTGACCTCGATTTTAAAAAAGATCTTCTCTATTTTCCATCGCATCTTTTTTGTTTTCTTCCCTCCGAAGCTCTGAGCTCCCGAGTTTAAAACTCGCTGACTCTGGAAGTTCAGACGCTGTTCTAACGCTGCGGCTGTGTGGCTTGTGGCGGCAGCGTATTTTAATAAGGGGCATTTCCCCCGAGCGGCCCGGAGCATGTGGTCGCGACTCGACGCCGCGAACCAAGAAAATAAACTCGCGGCAAGTCTTCAGCTGTGAATCGGGGCGCTGAAAGACCTGCTACTGTACGACACACTGTAAGCACAAAGCGCTACTGTGGGATTTTCGCACACACACACACAAGCACCCCACCGCCGCGCTCCAATCCACCCCCCGCCCCTTGCTCGCTCGCTCCTTTTCTCACATTTCGCCTCTTTATTGAATCAATATGTAAGCAAAGAAGTGAAGCGCCGCGCAAACAGATCTCACGCCTCATGTCAAGTGGGCCGTGTTGACGGCAGCAAGCTTGTACAGCGGCCCCGGTGGCGACAGAAAGAGCTGCTCGCAATAGGGAAGGTTGCGAGTTTAAATCCTGGTCGGGAGTTGACTCAGCCCGTAACTCCCCCAACCCCACCAGGTCATTAAATTGAGTACCCCTTTGTCAACAGTGGTAGTCCTATAGTTGGACCCGCCCCTGTCATAGTAATGTGGACTTTTCACCGTCAGCTCGGGGCTGTAAACGGGAGATGAGCAACGCATCAACGTTAATTTGAGAAGGAAATTGCTTCGAATATTTTTTTTATTTTCAACATTGGTCTGTTGGCCTGACAAGCACCCACTCACTGGCCGGTCGTTGTTAAATAGTTAAATTACGCCACAATATATTTTTAAACGTTCACAAAGGTTAAATGAACAAACTGCGAATTATAAAAGGAATAAGAAAATACATATAAAGGAAAAAATCCTGTTATCCGCAGTGATTTGGGCGATCAGTATCACGATTACAATTGTCCGTCGGATCATGCACAATTTTGCTCCGTGAAAAATAATAAAAAAAACCTATATATTATAGGATTAATTTGCCGCATAACTCATCTGCAAAAAATATCTATATCTAATAGAAAGCCGTGCTGCACAACGTGACGATAAACACAACCGATACAAGTGACTGAGATGAATGTGCATAGTGCAAAGAACAAGAGCAGAGATGACAGAAGTTTTTGCAAACCCCACAGCTCCCACGGATAATATGAATCACGAGTAATAGGGTCGCGGATGAGAGGATGTCTCTAAAAGTGAGGTAGTCTATATATATTTATGTTAAGCCATAATGTATTGAAGGTGTGAGGCCACGTTGCTTTGCGATTAGGTACTGCCGAAGCTGACCGCCATGCCCATTAAGCGTAACGCCTACGCAGAGATCAGCCAAAACGGCGACTTAAAGTGAGTAACGCAAATCTGCCTCATCGCCTCCTGCGTGTCAACTCAGCTGTCATCGAGACGCTTGTTTGGTTATTTTATGACGGCGGAGGGTTTTCGTGGGCGCCGCGAGCTGAACGCCGAACGTGTTTATACGCGAGCGCATTACAACAGAAGCAGGGACGCGGCGCTCAGAAGCTTTCGTAAGCGCTCTAATTGTTTATTTATTCGCCGACGCACTTAATTTGCCTCGTGGAGCCGTCCAAAGTGAACACTCGCAGAAATAACGCATCCACGCCGGCGAAGCTGGCTCGAGAAAACAAACAGGTGTGACGCTTTCCACGCGTCAGTTACTGTTTTATTTGTTGCTCTTGGTTAAACTTACGAACCGCGCCGGCGCACCTGACCGGTACAAAACCGCGGGTTGGCGCGATATATAAATATAGCAGAAAATATTTATCGCCGTGAAAAAAAAACACAAGTTTGGAACCGCGGATAAAACCGACCGACCCATGATGTGGCCCACCGCAACGGCTCAAACCGCAGCGCTCTGGAGCAGAACGAAAAATTCACAGGGTCTGCAAAAAAAGTGGCCGGGAGACTTCATGAATAATTGATACAGTCTTCTTCATCTTCGTGCCACTGGCTCTTAATCAATAATTAATGCTAATCTGATTACGGTGCGGGATTTCATTAGGCTAGAGTTTTAATTAAAACGGGGACAATGGTGCCTTTGACATATGAACTGAGGGCGAGTCAGCAGAACGCACCCAGGAGAGAAGAGCCACACAAAGGTGGGACGCGTCAGAGGTGACTGCATGCAGAATTCATGGCCTCGGAGAAACAAGGGGGCACAGGCAGAGATCGAATGGCGGCACTGAGTGCAAACCTTGGAACCGATTACCCCTCCACCAGCACTGCCCATCCCTCCCCTCCCTTCGACGTCTCCCCCCCACACACACATCCCACAACCACCCCCACCCCCACAACCACGCTTCGCCTCACTACGATTTGACAAGATCTCACAAGCCGGTTTGCAAGGTGGCCAAATGCCGAATTGCGAGAAAACTGCAAGGGCGCTTCGATATCGCGGCCTGAGATGTCTCCGCCGATGTGGAAACGAACCAAGAGAAATGAGATTAAGTGAGCAATGTTTTATAAACAGTGGTGGGGGATGCAAACAATGATTTTGAATAAAAGTTTGGTTTGTACCTGAACGTCCAATGTCCACAACAACATGCTCGAATGTTGTCAAAACATGTTTTTTTATATTGATGTATTATTAGTAATTGCATCTGGGAGGAATGATTTGCTGGGCGCGGGTTTCACTCGATGGCAAAGCGATTGGATCGCGATCGTGAAGTCAACCTTGTACTCCAGATAATTAGGGTTGAGAATTGCTCTTCAGAGCTACTCTTTCAGGATAGCCTCGTCGAGCCTTCTCAAGGCTAACTAACGATGCGTCTAACTAACTAACGATGCGGCTAACTAACACGGCTATCTGAAAAGAACTGCTCTTGAGAGCAATTCTCATCCATTATTATATTGGTGGGCGGCACGGTGGCGTAGTGGGTAGCGCTTCCGCGTCACAGCTAGAAGGTCCCGGTATCGAATCTCGGCTCGGGGGGCCTTTCTGTGTGGAGTTTGCATGTTCTCCCCGTGTCCGCG
>JAZEWU010000017.1:2351224-2362894 GCA_036362915.1 Geotria australis
CCCCGCACTTTCGGGTCACTGACTTGAGCGTGACCAGCCAAGCAGGTTGTGCAACGCGTGAACAGGCGCTCGATTTACGCGCGCTAAATCTTGCGACAGGCCTCGGCCGCCGGTGCGAACGCATCTGACATCATGAGTGACACTCAATTAGTGTTTATCAATAGCGGCTTGCGAAAGCGATCGGCGTAGTGAAAAGGCGTTTTTCCCCCCCGCTGCGAGAGAAGATATCGTGAATAAACTGTCGGAGTCGGCACACCGCGATGTTGACGATTTTGAACGGCGCATACTTGTGCCGTTTCACGCGGTGCGTTTCTCAAAGGAATGCGCAACACGAAGAACAACAAAAATTACAGAGAATATTGAAAATAAATACATTATATGCTAAGCCGCACGGGTCCGTTCTGCGTCAGTGGCCCTGGTTTTCCGGTTGGGATGGACTTGTGCAATTTGTGCAAATAAAGTGAGTTTTGTTATTTTTTTTCAAGTAAACTGCGCTTGGGGAGACGAGGGAAAACGTCTTTTACTTAAGCCTGGCTTAAACAAAAAAGTGAGGCGCATTATCTCTGACGGTTATAAATTTACGGACCGAACTCAGCACAAGGTTTACGCTCACGAGCCAAACTTGAAAGGACATGCTGCCCTTTTGCTCAACGTGTGCAATGCAACAGAACCGTGAATGTATCAGAGCAGTGAAGGAAGTGGCTGCAACCCCCGGTTTGACCGATACAACGTCAAACAATGAGAGAACACCCACGTGTCGGTTGGTGCTCTCGCATGTTACGAACACCAACCGATTGCAAACCAGCCATGCAAAGTTGGCCGAAACCATCTTAATATATATGACGCAGTATCTGGTGGGTTGGTGCCGGCCGACCGCAAAGCTGCCTCCCACCACCCCCACCCCCCACCTCTCTTTGGTTTCCTCGCATCTCTGAGTGGTTAATACCTTCGACATTGAACAAATACTGTGTGTGTCATAAATTGTAAAACAGGGTTTGCAAACTACACGCTGCACTGAACAAGAATACATAAGTGTGGCAGTTTGCCCAAGAAGGACTAAAATGATAAAGACTGTTTTTATTATTATTCAGGTTTACACGGCTCGATGTATAATAATTGCTTTGAAGAGATGCTCTTTTGGGATAGCCGTGGCAAGTGTTACGCCTCGTGTCACCTCTTATGTTGAAGAGGCCTCCAATCCCAAAATACCAGTTCTCAAGAACAATTCTCAAAGCTTTTTTTGTTGTTATTATTTTCTTGAAATCAACGGCTCAGCAGGCAACCGCGCGTGTCATTGACGATGCGACTAAAGTGCCTTTAAAGATAAGCTGCCAAG
Organism: Geotria australis; assembly: GCA_036362915.1. Taxonomy (NCBI): domain Eukaryota; kingdom Metazoa; phylum Chordata; class Hyperoartia; order Petromyzontiformes; family Geotriidae; genus Geotria; species Geotria australis. Next base: position 2,352,561 of record JAZEWU010000017.1, read on the forward strand.
AGACACTCTGGGGCAAAAGTGCCGAAAGACACAAGCTGGCACTGTTTAACAAAGTTACACATTGTTTACGCAGGAAAGCCGCAGGAATCTTAATTAAGAGTGTGCTGTATTCGGATTCATCGGTTAATTCCATTGCTGTGCGTGTAGCGTGTTGGAGGAAACCGGATTAAGGTTTGGAAACTCAACACAAAGGGTCCACACGGATGGGTTTCCAGAACTCACTTACATGGCTGCATCGCCGTTTCACGATCACCTCAGTGCTCAACAGGTTTGGCAACTCGACGAATCTGCGTGATCCACGAACCCACCCACACATCAGACTTGCCGGATTACAGGCGGGCTCCCGCAAACACCTCACAATAAACGCAAACCGGCCCTTCGACCTGGGATCATTCCACATTTATTTTAAACAAATGTAAACAAGTGCACAACAACATTGGATTCTACTGCTCTGACCTCTACCACCCCAACGCTTGTTACGCCTGTGTTTTGCACACGGCGGTGGTAATCCAGCCTAAATAACTTTATACGTGGCACCTTGCTGGAACAACCTCCAACAAGTTCTACCTTCAGAGCTCAGTATCCGCATCTCGTCCTTGGCCAGCAGCGTAACTGTGCGCGCTAAATACCGTGTTATTAGAATTGCTCACTATTGGAGGAGGGGGGGGGGCGGTTTGTTTTGTTTTTTCCTAACTCGGCGAAGATTTCGACGCAGCGATGATCCGTACAGACGTGGCGTAGAGGTGCTTTACTCACGGGCGAGTCACTCGATTCGCGAGCAGGGTCCATCGTCAGATGAAGAGCGTTGACCCTCCGCAGCTGACGATCACGCCTCCGTTACTCGCAATGATAACTACTGACCTGCAACACAGGCGAGATGGAGCCAGGACCTGAGCCGATGGAAGCAGTAGCCTAAAACGCCGAAGCACAAGTATTAGCACAGTGCCTGTTTGTTATTCCACTTCTGGATGAGGGCCTTCCCACACGGTGCAGCTCACAGCAGTTATATGGCCACGTTTCACTAAGCTGGTCAGTGCGAGTGGGAAACTGGAGGGCCCCATGATTGGTTTAGACATCACTCGCTCACCGATGTTACCCGTGGCCAGGAATTCAACTGAGGTAGTCAAGCAATAATTAAATACACAAATATATATTACAACACAAGCGTAGTATGTTTTTATAAATCTGTCGTGTAACACACAACTTCAATGATTGGGAATGGCGGATATTTTTGCAAATTACTGTGTGTATTATGCAGCATTGTTATGCATTACCAATAACAACACACACCAAGATATACTTGCACAGATAAACAGACACAGGCTTTTAAGGGTTTGGCCTGGGACAACAACGGAGTGTGTTTTGAAAAGTTGTAAATAATCAGCTTGGGGTAGCTGTTCGATAGCCACAGATATGCAATCTCCCATCGTTGTGTACGGAGCAATGAACCCTTTTCACGTAAAATTACATACTATTTAATTTCAGTTGTGTTAAGTAAAATAAACAAATAATAACGAGCTGCTTGATCGGATGGGTTAAAATCGGCAATGTTTTGAGAAACACATCATTTTGACTGGTTTTAGTCAAAAGCGGATTTGTTAAATTGATGGTGTTAAACCAGTTCATTTCCCTTCCTACTGTGTCGTAATCCAACAACGAATATAAATCACAATGTAAATCCTTAATTTTCACTGTCGAATCATTGCATTTTACAATCCTCCCAGCAGGTCCCTTCGTTCAAGCTGCCCCAACATAATCGCCATGGAGCGATCAAGTGAACGAGCACAACTTCCACCATTTAACACATTCATACCCCACAGCTGCGAGTACACAATACGGGCAAATCGACTTTATCAAACGACACTTTACAGGGCGTCTTCCTCGTTCGGGGAATAATGCCGGCAACAGTGGCGGCTGCGGCACGGTGGGGAAAAAACACCGTGGGCATCACACATCAAAGGCTCCGGCGGTCGGTCGGGGTGGGGAGACAAGCGGGCATTACCGGTGCAGGTGATGTCAATATTCGAACGCTTTTGCCGGAGAAAGGCCCGATCCACGGGCGCGCCTCACCTAGCTCGGAGCGCCACAAGGCACGGCGCGCGCTGCAGGATACATGCAACGCTGCACGCCCGGTATGCTCGCTGAGAAAAATCTTACTTGCGAGAAAGAGAGAGAGAAAAAAAAAATCGCACGGTCAGCGACAGACGGCCGCAGGTGTTCGAGAATTAGTCGCGCCCAGCCAAGACCGCGCTCGGCGGGCGGACCAGACTGCAGGTGAACGCAAAGCGGGCCGCGGAGCCCAGGGAGAAGAACGAGTTTAGTATTCGTCGAAAAAGGGGGCCCCGTTGGTTGAGCGTCTCTGATTTTTGTTGTTCGTCGTAGGCTACGTCGCTCGGGGCAAGCGCGCGTTCGTCGAAGCGGAAGTTCGTCTGTCTGTAATGGTGCTGCTGGTGGGGGCGGGGGTGGGAGCTGCTCGCTTCTGATCGCTTTGAAAGATTAAAGTGTGGCGGTCATTTTGTTTTATGGTCACATGGCAGACACTGTCACACGCCGTAGTGTAAATATGCCAGGTTACGCAAGCCAGAGTAAAGCTTTTGGGGATTTGAATGCAAGTGCGAGCGGATTGTAATTTCAACTTAACATTTCACGGGTTGAAATCCACGACACTTGTAATGTGTACTGGGGACGTGCGGAATTATTTTCGACGTTTCGTGCCCGCAGCTTTTTCGGGAACCGGACAGCACGCGGTGCGACACGAAAACGCATCCAGAGAGCTACAATGCACAAGCGCGAATAGACAACGTTTATATCGTGACCCTCATAGTAGAGTCGCTGCTTCTTCGGATTGAGAGGAGCCAGTTGAGGTGGTTCGGGCATCTGGTAAGGATGCCCCCTGGACGGCTCCCCAGGGAAGTCTACCAGGCACGGCCCACTGGGCGGAGACCTAGAGGCCGACCCAGGACACGCTGGAGGGATTATATCCTTCAGCTGGCCTGGGAACGCCTGGGAATCCCCCAAGGAAGAGCTGGAATCTGTTGCTGAGGAAAGGGATGTCTGGTCGACTGCTGCCACCGCGACCCCCACCAGGACAAGCGGTTTAGAAAACGGATGGACGGATGGCACCGTTCGTGTACACCGACGACGCCGCACAAACGCAACGCCGCGCGTACGCCTCGCGCGGCGGAATCGCCAACAAAACCGACGTTTCTTCTCACGGCGGCGTTGATAGATTTATTTTACACGCAATTAAGACTTCTGCATTATCACTAATTAAAATTATTATTAGACGCGACAGGTCTCCGTGCGTCGCGCGCGGCCCGCTAACAAAAGCGCTCATGTTTTACAAGGTACGTGACGTACGCGAAGCAGGTGGTTAATTTGCGCCGTGACGCAATTAGACGCGGACGGCAATTATAAGAGCGGCGGAGGGGGGGGAGGAACATTTTTGTAAAACAACTATGGGCTGTTGATTTGCTATGCCCAGGGTGATCCCGCGTTTTAACGCGAAACCGAATTCGCCCCTTTAATGTGGATATTGATGCGAGCGCTGAACCCACGGCCAAAGTAAACTGCAAATGCCAGTAATGTCAACCGCAGCAATTGAAACGCTACACGCGAAAATACGGCCGCGACATTCTGCCGTGTCGTTTACACTGCCCCGTATTGTACGGGCGCTAAGACAGTGAGCCTGGGCAACTCTGGCTGCGCACACTCAGGGTGGTGCAGTGGTAACATCTTTGCCTCACAGAGAGGCAGATCGATTCCCGCCTCGGGAGCCTTTCCGTGTTGAGATGGTGTGATTTCACCACTTTTCTGTGTGGGTTTCCTCCGGGTTTTCCGGTTTATCCCAAAAACGTTAAACACACATTAATTAATTGGCCGCTAACATCATAAAACACAAGACGCAGTGTCTGGCTGGTTGGCGTTGGCTATCCCCGTGGCCACCTCCGCCCCACCTCTCTGCGGTTCCCTGCAGCGCCTTGGGGGTCTCGGGGTGAAAAACAATAAATAAATGTGATATATTTATTGTTATTACGTCTCGGAGAGATTGCTGAAAACTTAATGATACACATCACTTTCGTTAAGAACCGTTTTCTATCCGCTGCTGGATGAAAGATCTGCCAATGCCGCCTGTGTGTCTCAGTTCCTACGACGCCAGAACCGAGTTCGCTTCCTGCACTGAAGCCGGTTCCATCGCGCCATCTCTATAGGGGTCGTCCGCTTGGGCACGTTCTCTGCTCCTGCTGCCGTCAGCACTCTCCTGTATTGGCCATCGTCCCTCCTGGTGACGACGTGACCTGCCCAAGCCCGCTTTTCTATTTTCGTTGTGCACAATTATAGACGGACAAACGAACGAACGCATAGATACAACGGTCGATGACATTCCGATAGACATCGGAACCACGGAGTCACTCGCATCGTTCAGGAAACGTCTCAGGGCACATCTATCCATCCATTTTCTGAAACCGCTCAATCCCGTACAGGGTCGCGGTGAGCCGGAGCCTATCCCGGCAGACACAGGGCGCAAGGCGGGGGGGATACCGAGGATGGGACACCAGTCCATCGCAGGGCACCTGGGGCAATTTTACTCAGTAGGCCAATTAACATGGCAGCATGTCTTTGGACGGTGGGAGGAAACCCACGCGGACACGGGGAGAACATGAAAACTCCACACAGAAAGGCCCCCGAGCCGGGATTCGAACCCGGGCCCTTCTTGCTGTGAGGCGGCAGCGCTACCCACTACGCCACCATTTATACAACCATTATTTTTGGTGTGTCAAAAGACAACAACAACACCTTGATACCAACATGGGCGACAGGGTGGAGCAGTGGTAACATTCGAAAGAATGGTCCTGCCTGAAGCAGTTTATTGCCACCTTGGGCGCCTTTCTGTGTGGAGTTTGTGTGTTCTCCCCCTGTTCTGCGTGGGTTTCCTCCAAGTTCTCCGGGTCCCTCCCACAACTTAAAAAAAAAACATTAATTGGTTGGTTGGCCGATAACATAATATATAGAAAGCGGTGTGTGGCAATATGTTGGCGCCGGCAAACTGCCTGGCTGCCTCCTCCGCCTCTCTGTGCTTTCCTCGCGCCTCTGAGTCGTTCTCTCTTCGAATTAATACTTTCGGCATTGAATCAATATGTGCGTGTTATAAATGTAAAAATATTATTATTCTTAATAAATGAGTATTGGTCCTTTGGTGACCCAGAGCCAGAGATGGAAATTCCACATTTGCCAGGATGAGAACCAGTCTGTCCATACAGCCACTGGTACTTAGAGTGGCAGGAAATGTTCCGGGAAATGACGTGCGTTAGGAGCGGTCACGTACATATTCGCAAACAAAAAAATCCCGAAGGTTTGTTATGAAATTGCCAAGGACGCATTCATCACCTCTTGTTTATCTGCGCGGTAAAAAAACCCTACGAATTGAAAAAACTCACCTTTGTTGGCTAAAAAAAGCTTTATACGTTGTGTCCTTGAATGCTATAACCTGTCACCCGTCCAAAAAAGGAAATGAAATCGCGGGCGTACCGGGAGAATGTTTTGATTTAAAATGTTGTGGTTTTTGCGCATTTGTATACTCGTTATCAAGCACACAATGTGGGGAAAAACACTATTTACATAACAAGGCAGAACACAAATGCATAACTTTATTGAATCTTGTCAAGTATTGTCACCAAGAATAAACGTTAATAATTGAAAGATTTTTTTAATCTGCTTCTTTTGTGATACGACGCATCAGTTGAGTTATGTTTTGTTTATGTATGACTAGGCTACTATAAACAAAAGGCAAAAAAAGGATTTGAATATCACAGTGGGAAAAAAACCACAATAAGCATTTATAGTCTTTTATATACTCATGGATGAGACCTCCCTCACCATGCGATGCCAGTTAATAATATTTTTTAACCATACTTCACCACGCTTATTGCTACAGGTTAATGGAGGACCAATGGATGTTGATGGAATGATGACCAATGGATGTTGATGGAATGGCAGCCAGGGAAGAGAACACACCCGGTTCGACACCCACCACAGAGCGATGATATCAGACCCTGTGCAGCACACCGAGAGGGGGTGGTGGCGTGAGGGTTTATCCAGCAGTAGACAGACAATGGCTAACGATGACCGAACAATATATACTGTAGTCGGCTTACGTTGTTGGAAAAATGATTTTTTTTCCCTAACTCTGAAGAAGCATATTGCCTGAAGTGTCAGCCTGTTATACAGTTCAACGTTAAGGCAGTGTTTATAATTAATGTGGCGATTGTTATTATATATTTGGGCTCAACATGCCTGTTTAACCACTCCACTCCCACAAACAAGACTTTACGGTCCAGGCTGTGTGTGTGGGAACCGAGAACGGAACCAGTCTGCGAGGCGAGTAACCCACCTTCTAGCTGCCAAGTCACAGTCAACAATAGGTCTCCGGCCTTCCTACCTGGGGCTGAACTATGACCCGTACGGTGCAGTGGGTTCAAACCACAGACAAGAAACACGAAGAAGTTTTAAGGTCATCATTTCACATCGCCGCGACGTATCCAAATATAGCGTTTCCCTCCACTATTTTTAAACGCCCGAGCGTTTAGCGTCTTTCACAATCGCAATGGCCAAATATCCGAGGGCCACACAATTACATTTTCATCCACTTTCCCCGTGACTTACCCTTTGCGACATTCGCTCACTCCCACGACGGCCAGCGGTTTCCTTGATAACTTCTCTCAGTGTTTCAGTGTTTACGTGGCTCAAGAAACACATTAGGTGTTTGTACACTTAAAATAGTAAAGTGAAACACGAGATAGGCAGGGTGCAGCGGGGGCGGAGAGTCAACTGGCGGCGTTAAACCTCGGCCGACTACGATCACTGGTCCTCGGTGAATGGGTCTGGACTTGAGAAGCGCAGCAAATGAGCAAAAATGTTGGATAAAAACATCAAACGGCACCTTTTATCCAGGTGCAAGGTAACAAAACATGTACATGACTGTGCTGGCAGAGACGCGAAACCACAGATTGAAAAAAAACACCACTTTGTCAATAACAATGGTGCCCTCACGAGGTAAAAGAAAACTATAAAAGAGGCGAGGGGCTCTAGGCAATAACTTCTTCAGAGCAGGGAACAACGGTGTTGATCGACCTGTAAATCCGTCACTCACTTATCTGCTGCGATGAAAGGGCTAGTCTGGATTTTTAAAAACACACCAATGGTGCGATACATATGTAACTTGGGCTTTAGAAACGTACTGTTTATCATACGTCGAATGTGGGGTGTTGCCTCTGTATGATGGAATACATCGGTGTGGCTTCTTAATCGGTTTACTTGCCGACATGACTTGCGGTAAACACGTTATGATTATGATCATAGCTTAAGTTTTAAAGGACTTGAAGAGATGTGTTAAATTCGTCGCGTTACCTTCTGATTCTATATTATTTATGTCGGTTATTTCGCACGTTTGCTGTTTCGCAGGAGCTTGCAAGCTCGCAGGGTATTTTCTGCTGTAACATTAAACATCTACATCACAACACCAAGCCACCGATCCACCAATGACAGGTGATCAGCTGATACACAAACCGGCAGAGGCGTTAAGATATACTGTATACATTTTAAGGACTGTATCTTCACAAGCACGTTTCTTCTCCCACCCAAACGTGCCTCCTCTGGATAATAATAATAGTTTTATATAGCGCCTTTCACCCGAGGGTCATAAAGCGCTGCACAATGAACGGGAGTTCCAGATTGTCATTTGCAGTGACACCTTGAGAAACCCGGCTTCAGATACCAAAGTCTTACACGAGTGTTGCGTTAGCTCGTAACGCTGGGCATCTTGTTGAACCCAGAGTTTCATAAAAAAAAAACGGCGTGGGGAGAGATTATATTTGTTGACATCCGCCGCGCTTGGCTGACGAGGCAACCAATTTGTGGGTCCTTTCCAGACGCGCGCCGTCCACAACTAAACCTTTCAATATCCACATCGCCAACTTGCTCCTGCTACACTCACCCCCCACACTCGTATGTTCACGGATACCCGGGGCACTCACCCAAAAAAAAAAAATCGCGTAGGAAAAAATAAATTAAAAATTACCCCCTCGCCCACCACGCCCTTGCCGATTCTAATCTCTGGCACAGGGGACACAGCGTTTTACGAGTGCCAGCCAAGACCAATCAAGCACTAACAGTAATTCCTGTGAACTCGCAAACGAGCGTTTTGGTCCACACTCCGAAAACCGATGGGCCTCGTTTGAGACCAGCCACCTCTGTGGATCGAGCATTTGAAACGGGGACAACGCCACACGATCGGTTGAATGGCGAGGCTGCGTGTGGAGGCTTTAATGTCGGTTAACGCCACCGTTTGCAAAGACACCGTCGTGAAACAGCACGTCGCATCAATACCCTTTGGAGGGGTTGTACAGGGTGCGCCAGATGTCTTCTTACCCCCATTAAATTTTCAAAGTCAATGTTCTCATCTCACCGCATTGTCAGAAACCGCTTAATCCTGTACAGGGTTGCGGTGAGCCGGAGCCTATCTCGGCAGACACGGTGCAAGGCAGGATTATACCCTTCTCAGGGCACCAGGAGCAATTTAGTCAGCAGGCCAATTAACCTTGGCTTCCAAATGGGTGTGTAATGTAATGTAAGCAACATAAAAACAATGACATACAGTATATACACTTTTTTATCAGAACTAAATAAGGGTTATTTAAAGCATAAATGAAAGAGAAAAGTAAAAAATATATATTAGGGTCAATTAAATGGGGAATCACCACTGGACCATCCTGTCCAGAGTCCCTATAGCAGAAGTCATTCTATCTGCATCGGTGTGAGCAAGCACTTGCAGCCCTGCACATTTACATTTATTTGAAACCGTCAATGCGTGTAGAGGGACTTAGCAGAACCTGTAGCTAGTGTTGACGGGCTATGGGCCGGCAAGCCAGAAAGCTATAATTACGCCATGAACCCACACACACACGCTGGGGCATAAGCATGTTGCGCAATCCGGCAGTGTTGAGCATCTTCTAAAGTAATGCTGTAGGTCTTCTCGGCTCGATGTATGAGATTTGCTCTCCATAGCTCTTCTTTCGGCTGCTCTTTTGCGATAGCCGTGTGGAGCGCTCCTGTTCGCCTGCTCTCTGCCTGAGCGAAGGAGAGAACAGGAACACTCGACACGGCTATCCCGAAAGAACAGCTATGGAGAGCAATTCTCATCTTCTAAAGCATGGGAAGGTAGAGATGTGGAGCGAAAGTTTTCTGGGTAGGGGAAATCTTTCTGAAGGCACCATCATTTGCATCGGGGCAATCCATCACTCTGACAGACACGCATAGCAGTTTTGTGTGGCAGGACTATGTAGATTCAATAATTTGTGCAAAGCTGCGTATTTTTTACTTGTTTATTGGAAAAATGTGTGCAATGCTACGTGTAAATGTTTTATGTTGGTTGATTTACTATTATTTAGATATGTATTTTCCATTTATTTTAAATTATTGTCGTCAATTCGCATGTTTGTTGTGTCGCAGGAATCCCGCAAAGAGCTTGCAAGATCACTGGGTATTTTTCTGCTGTAATAGTAAACATCTAAAATCTAAATCTAGTGCAATTTTACAACATTTATAAATGTTCACCTGTTCAATCTTTTTCAAATTAAATAGTTTCGTATTTACGTCTATCAAGTTGTTTTCTCCTACCGGTGCATCTTTCTCTGTTGTAACCTGCTTACCCCTCCCCGCTGCACAACTATTAAAAAGGTCTACATAGCTCAGTGGTTCCTTCCAACTTAAATAAAACCTGACTGACTGATGTACTACAGTGCTACTATCGGCTGGGCACAAGGTATGCTATGATACGTTTGTGTGTATCGCGTATTATAGGCTTCTATGTACACAACAGACTAGCAGTGATTACAATACGACAGACGGAGCGAAACGCAGCACAGCTGCATTTATGTACAGTTACGTTGTGGTCATTCAACAGAGATGGTTGCACAGTACATGGAATCAATTATTATTATTATTAATCGATGCAGGTACATTACACCAGCAACGCGAGTGTATGATTACAGCACCGTGTTCGGCAGTGAATCAAGTTGTTGATTGAATAGGCTACCTGCGCTTAACGCTATTATAACCAATCAATAGTGCTCCATCCATCGTCAGAAACCGCTTAATCTTTTGAGCCGGAGCCTATCCCGGCAGGCACAGGGCGCAAGGCAATTGTTAGTATTTTGTTGTTAGTATTTTGTTTTTGTTATCCTAGTATTTTTAAACCCTTCTTGTTGTGTTCCAGTCCATGTATATAATACCAACACCGGGGTGTGAGAGAAACGGCATTTCGATCCTGTATACGT
>JAZEWU010000017.1:2362965-2375378 GCA_036362915.1 Geotria australis
GTTTACACACAGCGTGTACTACTGGAGTGACACTTGCTTGTGTCACACACTGTGTGTGTGTGTGTGTCACAACAGCGGCCGACTTCCCGAGCACATTGACACACACTTGTATCACAGACACAGGTTGTATCACAGGCATACTTTTATCGCGTTGACACACTTTTCCACTGACACACGTCTATCACAGACATCTGTATCACATACCCACAGTTATATCGCATTGATACAAGTGTGTCAATGTGACACGTGTATCACAGCAGTTGTATCACAATGACACACTTATATTGCATTGACACACTTGTATCAAAGACTGTCACACTGACACACACGCATCACACCGACTCACTTGTATCACAGACACGCGTGTTTCACAAACACGATCACAGCGACACACTTGTATCACAATGACACAAACCGTATCGAAATTCACTTCCTTTAAGCTGCGTGCTGCGCGCTACAACAGCGTCGCAGCGCCCAGCACTAACTCCATAGCGCGCACACACGCTCGTACACCACATACACTAACCACACACACGCGTACCAACACTGCAGTTCTACAACAGCCTTCAACGGTGAAACCACTACACCACTGCTCCAGGCGTAGGCCCCGCAGCCAAGCCTGGCCTAGGGTTGACATTACACGACCGCTGGCGTTGTGAACGGAGGTGGCGGCTAGCAGGAAAACGCGACAACAGCACCACCACCACCACCCGCCGCTCACACTCGCTCATCCTGTTAGTAGTTAGAGCCCTGAGCTGTGTCGGCGGGATTCGGGGAACCCTAGCGCTTCCAGCCGGGGGGGGGGTGGGTTACTACACGAAGACGGGAGGTGATGCTGCTTGCTGTTGCTGCTAAAGTGTTGGGTGCCGGCTTGTTGTGTGTCGTTTACTCACAGTCCGAGCTGCCCGCCCGCCTCCTCCTTCACTCTCATCCTCTCGCGTGCGTCTCTATGCGATGCTCGCCATGGTGCAGCGCCCCCCGGACTCGCTCTGGCCGCGCCGAGCCGGTGCAACCCGCCGGCCTAGCCGATTACGCATGGACGGACGGATGAGATAGATGGTTATTTTAATACAGCAGGAAAACAATGCCCAGCGAGCGTGCAAGCTCTTCTTTACGGGACTCCTGCGTTGACACAACAAACATGCGATTTGCTGACGCTAATTCAAATATGTACAAGATTCGTATGTATGCATCCATCTATTTTCAGAAACCGCTTAATCCCGTACAGGGTCGCGGTGAGCCGGAGCCCATCCCGGCATACACGGGGCGTAAAGCAGGGGCACACCGAGGATGGGATGCCAGTCCATCACAGATTCGTATACTGTATAACCGAATTTAAATCAACCAACCAAAAAAAATGACACGTAGCATTGCACACATTTTTCAAGTAACTAGGTAAGATTAAGGTTGTGCATTCAGTTAGTGGAAAAAAATATATAAGTATATCAAAGGTAAAGTTATTCAACTTTAAGAGGGAATAGTGCAACAATTGGAACCCTCAGAACACGAATCAAGATTAGCAATTACAACTAGGCAGAAATTGTAATTCTAACATGCAGCAGCATGTCTTCGGACTGTGGGAGGAAACCGGAGTGTCCGGCGAAAAGCCACGCGGACACGGGGAGAAACATGCGCTGCCGCCTCACAGCAAGAAGCACCCGGTTTCGAATCCCGCCTCGAGTGCCTTTCTCGTGTGGAGTTTGCATGTTCTCCCCGTGCCCGCGTGGGTTTTCGACGGGCACTCCGCTTTCCTCCCACAGTCCAAATACATGCTGCTGCATAGGTTAATTGGCCTGCTGACTAAATTGCCCCCGGTGCACTGTGATGGACTGGCCTCCCATCCAGTGAATAGCCCTGCCTTACGCCCTGTGTCTGCCGGGATAGACTACGGCTCACCGCGACCCTGTAGAGCATTAAGCGGTTTCTGACATCGATGATGATGGTATCATTTGCGGGCCGTTTCAAAGCGGTACCCCCCATGTGGCGCCGGGCTGTATGAAACAAAGTCGCGGGTCGTGAGTTCCCCATAATTGCTTTGTGGGACGACGTAAGAGAGACCAGAGAAGCCCATTCGTAAAAGGGGACAATACGAATTTTCCGCATAGACAACGCCTTTTAAAACCTACTTGCTGCACTGCCTCCTGGCGGCACCTCTTTGACCTGCAAGTGAACGTTTCACGCCGACCGGAACCCTGGGCGGCACGGTGGCGCAGTGGGTAGCGCTGCCGCCTCACAGCAAGGATCACCCGGGTTCGAATCTCGGGCTCGGGTGCCCTTTCTGTGTGGAGTTCACATGTTGTCCCGTGTCCACGTGGGTTTTTGCCGGGAACCCCGGTTTCCTCCCACAGTCCAAAGGCATGCTGCTGTCTAGGTTAATTTGCCTGACTAAACGCCCCGGCCCCACGCCCGGTGCCCCGTGATAGACTGGCGTCTCATCATGGGTATAGCCCTGCCTTGCGTTCTTCGTCTGCCGTGATGGACTCCGGCGCCCAGCGACCCTCTACAGCCGCTGGTGGGGTCGCGACCCATCAGTGGGCCGCGAGCGCCACCTAGTGGTCCGTGGAGACCATATCCAAGTGGGCCAAGTGGTCCTTGAAGTGCAAAAGGTTGAGAATCCCTGCTCTGCAGGATTACGCGGGCACTGGTAACGGTGATGACTTGAGCCAGCGCACATATGTCCACTGCATCCTTGAAAGTAAACTTGTTGAGCGCGTTCCGTGGCGACAGGAGGAGGTGTTCTCGCTCACGGACGCGACAATCCCACCACCAGCGTATCCACCCCCTCGGTCTTTCAATCCACGTTAACCGTCCCTTATTAATGAGCCTCATTCGTATCCATCCTTGGCGGACCTAAAGCACTCCGGACTTTCTCCCTCGGACATCAAACAGCTGCGGGTTATTAATCAGAAACAGGTTTGCCGCTAAACGTCTTCCCGTAATTACCGTCATTAATCACGGACCTGTTTTCGTGGCTTTTAAAGGTAAGCAGGGCCCCATACATGAGGCACACGCTCTCGGCCTGGAGGCAATTACGGCTAATTCAGCTTTATAATGGTAATTTTCACACAAGAGCGCTATTGTCCCCGATGCTATCCATTAAAGAAAATCACTTTGCAAAACGTTCTTTTTTATGAACATAAAGTTAAATAACAGCTGGTTTTAGACACCATTTTGCTTCCACCTCCTTGCTTTGCTAGAAAAATAACAGACCACTTCTTAGCTTAAACGCTGGGTACATACAAAAACACACATTAGCGACTTAAAATTGTTTAAAAATATACAATTAAATGTGCCCTTTGAGTGAGCGTTTGGCCACAATGTTTATAGTTATTTTTTGAATTTCACGTGGAAATTAAACATCACGCGCGCAGAATATAAACACACACGTGCGCTAAAAAAAGGTCTGATTTGCACATTTTCACTTTAGCCAGTGCGCCAATTTTAATTGTGATTTTTTTTTTATTAATCAAAGCAGTGCTTCGCTTTGTCCCCAGAACCACAAACATCGGTTGGCGGCTTATTCGCTTTCTCCACTGTGAAAATGTTAATACACGTCCAATGGCTTAGAAATCCAGGTGTGACGTTTATGCATTTAAAGTGATGCAGATGTCTGACGCTGATGGCAATTCATTAATGTAAAAAATACAATTTATAACGCGCGCAAATCCCGTGCAGGGTCAGGGACGAGACACAGATACTAAAACTGAGTTCCAATGTAGCACAGAGTGAACTTGATGTAGCTACGCAACCGTATCTGTAACAAGCGCCATTTAAAGTATGAGGTTGAAAGTTTTATTTTTAATTGGTGCACACTAGTTGCTTAAAAAAAAAAACTTTGGACATTTTTGACACCGCCAAAAATAGGAAAACACTGCTCATTTGTGCGGAAAATTGAATCGCCTCTGTTTATCACTTTCACGTGGAAATAGTTTATTCCTCTCCCGCGCGTGACATGGCGTACCGTGAAAATGAAATACGATTACAAACTAGCTTGAGTTCCAAAACAAAGTTTTTATTTTGACCCGGCTGATGTCATGAGAACAAGATTTTTTTTTTTTTAATTACCTGCGCTATAATTGTACATGCCGTAAGGTAATTTGTTATTTAGGCCTCGCGTTGCTTCCAGCGCCGTGATTATGTTATATGACAAACATTCGAGGGCTCACAATTAATTACCGGCATTTCTCAGAACATTACGCGTTTTTGCAAAAATATATATATATTTTTCGTGTGTGTCACTGGTGCCCTTTCTTCTAACGTTACGACTCCTACCGCGCACGCTGGCGTGAGCCCACGAGCGTTACCACCCCATTAGCAAGCCGTCTGAACGAGCACCTGTTTGTTTTGGAATGCCGACAAATAGGTGTGAATGGCATCACTGTGGATGAAAGCTGAATTTACAGTTCAGGCCTTTAAGCCGCTGAGCTCCTTCTAATGTCTTGGGAGAAACCACGGTGGCGCTCCCCTGGTCCCTGAGGTGTAACAAGGGTGAGATTTTTTATTTTTTTGCCACCACCTTCCAACGCTTGGTAGGGGAGTAGAGTGGGGGGGGGGTGTTAATTATTCTGTCAAATCTGCTTCATCCACACATTCCCCAGTGTCGGTCATTCCCGTTTGCTTTTCACGTATAGCCATACGAGGATCCAGGAGAGACGAGAGTGTGTGTGTGTGTCAAAGGAGACCTCATCATCATTATCAGTCGCCGCTTAATTCTGTATCGGGTCGCGGAGCATCGGAGCCTATTCCGGCAGACACAGGGCACGAGGCAGGAATATACCTATGATGCAAGGCCATTGCAGGGCACAGTGGGGAAATGTAGTCAGCAGGTCAATTAACCTAGGTGGCTCAATGGCTTTGGACTGTGGCAATGACAATGATTGTATATAAATTTTACTCATGTAAATCTTATTCAGGCGCAATACAGTGTCTCTGTTTAGGACCAGTTCAGAGCCCGTTAAGATGAGGAGTCTGTTTTTCAGGCTAAAGGAAATCCACTCTGGTAGCAGCGAGCCGGCTCGCTGCTACCAGAGTGATTTGGAATACAACTCCATCCATCCACTGTGAGAAAACGCTTAAACCGCTTAAACCTGTACAGGGCCGCGGTGAGCCGTCGCCTATCCAGGCAGACAGAGAGCGCAAGGTAGGGCTATACTCAGGATGGGACTCCAGTCCATCACAGGGCACGGGGGGCAATTTAGACCACAGGCCAATTAACCTTTGCTGCAGCATGTCTTTGGACTGTGGGAGGAAAGCGGAGTACCCGGCGAAAATACATACGGACGTGGGGAGAACATGCAAACTCCACAGAGAAAGGGACCCGAGCCGAGATTCGAACCCGGCTACTTCTTGCTGTGAGGCAGCAGCACTAATCACCGCGCCACAGTTCTTTCTGGGATAGCCGCGTAGAGTATTCCTCCCCTTCGCGACGTTTCGCCTCCCACCTTGGAGGCATCACCAATTCTCATTGCAATATTTAAATTATTGAATGTAACACTATTGATCGGGCGGCACGGTGGCGTTGTGGGTAGCGCTGCCGCCTCACAGCAAGAAGGTCCCGGGTTCGAATCTCGGCTAGGGGGCCTTTCTGTGTGGAGTTTGCATGTTCTCCCCGTGTCCGCGTGGGTTGTCGCCGGGCACTCCGGTTTCCTCCCACCGTCCAAAGACATGCTGCCAGGATAATTGGCGTACTGACTAAATTTCCCCAGGCGCCCTGCGACGGACTGGCTTCCCACCCTCGGTGTTCCCCTGCCTTGCGCCCTGTGTCTGCCGGGATAGGCTCCGGCTCATCGCGACCCCGTACAGGAGTAAGCGGTTCTGAACATGGATGGATGGATGGAACACTATTGATTGTATGAGCAGCACACCTTGCGGGGCAGACTGGGCGGCACGGGCGATGTGACGCTGGCATCGAGACGCATCGCTCCCGCGTCACCACACTGCGGGGGATCAAGGTAGAAGCGTTCACGTCGCGATGCCTGTCAAGTAATACTTGGCATTACCTGCAAATTCTACCAAACACTTCGAAGCAGAGCTGAAAGACAACGATGTGCAGAAGCTCAACAGATGCCAAGAAGCCCCTCAGTCTGGAGCAAGAAGAGAGGCCAATGCCCGCCGCCGTTAAGGCCAGCACTGACTAGTATATATATAAATGTTGAAGGGGTGTCTGCAACTTAAGAAGAACTTGTTGCAATGGGAAACTGTCATGTAGCAATAACGCTTTGAAGAATCGAATCGACCACACTGCGCCCTCTGTGCAGTGGCACGCGCGTGCTCTCACTGGAAAATGGACCTCGTCCCTCATGAGCCACGCACACCCAAAGTATATATATATTCAAATATGAATGAATACTAAAAAATTCCATATTTTGAAATGGAAAGCTGGTAGCCGCGCTCGGTGAATGTACAGACTGCACAGTTGTTTTGGCGCGGAGATTTGTAATGCCTCTTTTGGATTTCTATAGAGGTCGGCTACTGGAGCAGAACTGTTAGTAAGCCCTGGGGAACTCCCGTGGATAGGGCACAATGTTTTCGCTTGGCTCCTGACAACGTAAACTAATCTACCGAGTGAAAACCCCGGCTTTATGCAGAAACTACAGACCGAAAGGGAATCAAATATCCAACAGCGTAAACACTTAATCCTATAATGCCACCAAATATAACTTTAAGAATCTGCGCCAAAGTATATGGAGTTAAACAAATAGCATTAGTTACAAATCTTGTATTAATATTTCATATGCGCCCTTATTTCATTATTCACAGCTACGGAATCATTTCACAGCGGCTTCCGTTGCAGATAAATTACATTGTCCTCTTTTGGTGCAACGTCGTGGCACTGCGGCAGACACCGGCAGTGAAAAACGCAAAGGTGCAAACAAAAATTGAGTTTATGAGTTTTATTCACGCTTCATTAATTAATATCGCTTTTTGTTCTCCAGGCAAATCAGTCGCTAATTATTTAAAATGCACAAGCCCCGGTCTCCGCGGGCCACATGGCAAATACAGTACAGGCCTTGCTGCTGCTCTTTATACATTTGCAGTCCAGGCACATTCCACTGGTCTTACCTAGTTTCCTTGATGGAGCCTACAGGAACCCTCTGGTGGCTTGAACCACCACTGCTGCCTTCCTACGCAGAGCCACGGTGAAGGGAGCCAGGCGCTGTGTTTACTTCGGCAGAATGCCCTTTTACACTGGAAACGAAAAGGCATCAGAGGGGTTTTTTTTTTCCTCTCTCTTCTTCGCAAGGGCACAGCATCTGGGGGAATAGGTAGGTAGGTGGAATTTTTTTTCAGGGCCTTATTTATTTTGTTTAAAGGAAAAAAAAATCAGAGAAGTGCACGGGGGTCCTTTTCAGTCTGGGGAACCAGAGGTTGATGAGAAACAAATAGGCATGGAACGAAACAAATAGACGAGCTATTGCCTCTAAAGGGAGGCGGGTTGAAAGGTCTGGCCAATTACAGGCATCCTGCCACCCCCAGCTTTAATCAGGCGAGATGTGAGCCTTAAAGCCAGGAAATCTGCACCTTCCTCGCCAATCAGGACCACGAGAGGGCCGTAGTCTGGACCGAATTACCGCGCCCGGGTGAAAAAGTCATCGAGTCAAAAGCTGTTAGCACTCAGGACCTAAAAATGAGTCGCCAACAATTGCCACCCTTGCCCATGCCACTTCCTGAAAAGTGGCAGCTTTAATTCGCACAACGGACCCGAAAGCAAGTCACAAACTCTGCACGCGTGTGTTTTTTGTGTCATCGTAAAATACAAAGATTAATTTGGCCCTCGTCTACACCGTCCGATATCAACACCACCTTTTCTGTTAACAATTTTTGTCGGCCAAAATAATCAGTATGCTGTATTACTAACAAAATTAATATAAAAAATAATATCCATCAATCCTAAAAGATATATGAATTCCCTTTAGTCGAACCACTTTAGACAAATGGATTTTGTTTTTGCTGCAGCGCATAAGGTGCTGTTTGTGTTGCATTTGAACTGTTCTCTCAGAGGGAATATTGCGGCAGTGTGGAGAGGATTTAAATAGGTACTCAATAACGGGGTTATCTAGCGTTTGATATTTCCCAGGAATCCATCATGCAGAGCTTGCAAGCTCACTGGGCATTTTCTGCTGTAATAATACACATCTATCTATCTATCTAATAACATCACTTGTACCAATAGGCTGTTATGAGCTATGTTGGAGATTTTTGTTTTTGGATATGGTAACGCGATGTTTCCCTCTATGTATCAACAGATATTTGGATAATTGTCGGCCTGACTGCGATGGACTTGCGTCCCACTCTGGGTATAGCAATGCCTTGCGCCTTGTATCTGCCGGGATAGGTTCTAGCTCCCTGTGACGCTATACTGATGATGACGATCAGCCATGATCTATGTACTGCTGAATGAAAGCCACCCCAGACATGACCATCTCTCACGGTTACGCACAACGCCATCCCATCTCGCTCCTGCAGACAAACTGTTCTCATCGCTCCATCTCCTCAGCGGCTGTCCTCTCAGCCGTGTCTTCCCTCCACGGGCCTGCCACTTTGTTGTAAGTGGTCGATAAACATATTAGACAGGATGTGTGTATTTTACACGCTAAGACGATGATTGTATGTCAAGTGCTTGTCCCTTAACTCCTTTTTAGAAAATACTAACAGCACCCAGTGGGTATGGCTAAGTCCTTCTCTCCCGTCGGAGCGATGGCAATCCCAAACAAGTTAGCCACTGGCTCTGTGGGGGAAAGCCCTGTCTTACTGTCAAGTGGGATTATGGGTGAAAGTGAGTTCAGGACGTGCAATCCCTGATGAGGCGAAACATCAAAAAGGGGCATTGAATGACACGCAGGAGCTCTGATTCCTCCTAGTGGCCGGGCACGTGTTGACTGAACGCTGAGCAAGGCAGAGAGGTCGTCTCTAAAACAACACGATTAGACCGGAGACCGTTGGCGCAGCGACGAGAGAAATAAAAAACCTGTCCCCTTTTCTCAAGACTTGGCAACCGAAAGGCATAACATCCAGAATTACCTCGATCTACAGCGACACACAATCACAATGCTTTCTTTTCCAGAGCTGCGAGGTGTTTACAAAGGGTGGAACATCCTCCTCGCGAGAGTTCATCCCGGTGATGTCGCATTGTGCTGGAGAATGTGCCGACAATCGAACGCGCCTGACAGCCGATGAACTTTGCGTGGCCTTTTTGGAATTAAGCAAATGCAATAATTGTCTCCCGTCAAGGCTCGTCGCTTGAAGGGACGATGGCAGATGGGCAGGACTAGCGGCGGAGTGGCAGCCACAGGACGGAACGAGTCTCAGAGAGGGGAAGATGACATAAGGTGCTGCTGCTGCTGCTAGGTCCTTCGTTGCATTGCGGGGTCGTGAGATATAGTGGATTGCTGGAGGACTTTATCCAGCAGTTAATAGATCATGGCTGATGATCAATTCGCATGTTTGTTGTGTCGCAGGAATCCCGTGAAGGGTTTGCACGCTCACCGGGTATATTCTGCTGGAATAATAAACATCTATCTGTGAATCGTCACTTTCAAAGTTTATACATATTTATGTATCTTTACATGCCATTTTTCTGATTAAATTTGTTTCGAAATTTGGACGGATGAATGAAAAATGCGGACACGTTCTCAGTAAACCTATCCTACTCACAAAGCAAGATACGAATGTATATCTAAAATGTATATATTGCAAATAAATTCATTTGGGAAGTACGATGTTTACGGCAGGTGCGCCGGTGGCAGGTGTGTATAACTGGGTGCGTTGACGGCAGGCGTACTGGCGGCAGGTATAACTGGGTGTGCTGACGGCAGGTGTGTATAACTCGGGAATGTTGACGGCAGGTGTGCTGGTGGCAGGCGGCTCAGCGACGACTCAAACCTGCGTGGGGTCTCCGCTCACCTCCGCCGCCGCCGCCGCCGCCGCCACCACACGAGAAGCGGAGTGGGGTGGGAGAGGGGGGGTCCCCCCTACTGTGCGGCCTCCAGGAGGGATTAGCGCGGCCGCCAGACCCGCTCACCTCTGAGCGGACGCGCGTCAATCAAGGCCCGCACCACGGACCCGCCGCGGCGTTGGCCCCACACCTCGGGCCCTGGCGGAGAATGCGTGAGTCACGCCGCGGAGGCAGAGCCCCACAAACAACAGCTCTGGCCGTGTGCCGCCTGGAATCCCGCGGCCAGAGCCGGCAAGCTCATCGTGGGTAACCTAGTCAGTGGCGTGCTGAGAGGGGGACGGAGGGGGCGACGGACCAGAGCATCCATTTCAGGGGGGGGGGGGCATCCAATCAAAGAGTGACATTAAACAGTTCCACAAGCTGGTGTGAATGCGGATCCGTGTTTTAATAAGCGAGACCAGAGTAGAGAACCTGTTACATGTAAATAAACACACTGCGTAATGCTGATTAACTCTTTCAGTGCCCTATCGACGCCGATCGACATTATTTTTCATCATCCACCGTGCCCTGTCGACGACAGTCGACACGTTATATTTAATTTGAATAAAACGTTTATTTAATCTGTTTTAACATATTTAAGATGTCTTCCTTTCTCACATTTCTCAGTACTAGGCCCTATACTTGAGTCTTGGGGGCATACAATCAAGGAGTCGGAGTTGGCCCTGGGCATCACCAAACCTCTGCACGCCAGAGCCAGAGAGGCTCAGGCGCTGGGCACGAAGACGTGATGAACTGGGTAGGAGAGGGAGGAGGCATTTAGCCTGCTGTGGATGGTAACCTTATCGCGGTGGAGGGGTTTGCCTGTTCCAATGAACTCCCTTGGTGGTGAACAGGTCTGGAGTCTAGCACTCCTGCTAGGTCTCCCTTGGTGGTGAACAGGTCTGGAGTCTTGCACTCCTGCTAGGGTCTCCCTTGGTTAAGAGGTCTGGTGTTTAACACTCCTGCTGGGGTCTCTCTTGGCGAATAGGTCTGGGTGGAGGTTGCAGACAAATAACGACCGAAGACACTCTTACAAAAGGAGGTTGGCGTCAGGAAGGACATCCGGCCTTAAAATTCTACTCCAATACCTCCACCATTGGTGGAGCAACCTTCCAGCCCGGTTGAACCTGGACATCGGAAGTTTACACCGATAGCAACCGTGCTGCGTCACTGTCACCAGGCTCCACGTGAGCCCAGAGGACATTTTATAGTTGGGACACAGCCCTCGGCCTTCTCTGTGTCATAATTCTGAGGAGAGAGGAAAGAGCAGTTCTTAAGAATATTTTTTTAAAATTGTGTTTTTTTTTTTTTAAACCGGGTGAATGCCCGCTGAGATTTAGCAAAAGTCACCGTTTCACGGAAGGCCTGAGTCACAGCAAGTACAGCAAGAGAACAATATAAATAATCATACCAGACGACAGGAAACAATGCTAAATAATTCGATATAATCACAATGTAGATACAGTCACAACGTGGGAATGTAAATCTGAAATAGTAACGCATAACATAGAAGTAAAGAGGAAATAACACGTGAAAGCCTTGCTTGTTGTGCAGATACAATTCGCGCTTATGAAGGATTCGAACTCGGTACCCTCAGTGCGAACATATATAATAATAATATCATTTTATATAGCGCCTTTCACCCGAGGGTCACAAAGCGCTGCACAAGGGCCGCGAAGAGGACGGCATGTCAACAACGAAAGAACACAAAACTACCAATAAAAACCAAAGCAACAAGAAATTAATGATTAATGCTGCTTCGAATATACTGAAAGGTCGTGAAACTGGCAATCTTAAGAGCGGCAAAAATCTGCCAGCGTCCCCTAAGATGGCCGTACACTTCCTTAAAGACAAACACGTAGGGATACAGGGAGGGAGGGTGATCGACAGGGAGAGACACAGGGACACAGAGACAGGGTACACGTGGGCACAAGCGCACTACAGAAGGGCATGACCAGAGCGCCACACAAGGGCATTGCAAACCTATGCAGCAGCATGTCTTTGGACTGTGGGAGGAAACCGGAGCACCCGGCGACAACCCACGCGGATACATGAAAACACTTGATCAATTATAGAAATATGTTTACCAAAGTCTGGTCGCGTTTATGTGTGTGCGAGAACTAATGCGTACACTGTGTGTGTGTGTGGGGAACGGTAGTGCCGCGGTTACCACGCTGCGCTACAAACCCAGCCAGCCGAGTTCGATTCCCGCTCACAGCCAACACCAGTCCTTGGCCTCCCCTAAGTCAACTCAGCCTCAAATCAGCCCGCGGTCCGGTGTGTTAACATCGCCACCGGGGAGACAAAGGCGTCCGGGCGTGGTGTTGCAGCCTCTCACCCCCTCGTGTGCCGTGCAGGCCCTTCATAGGTGCTGCTCGCTAACAGCACTTGACCCCGACAGCCGCGTCGAGGCTACACGGGGGATCTTTGCCTGTGCGTGCCATCGGAATTTCCATTACCGGTAATCTGAGCGGCACAC
>JAZEWU010000017.1:2388390-2413536 GCA_036362915.1 Geotria australis
CGAGTGGGAAACAACACCAATCCAAATTCAACAATTAACATTGAAGCACAAGAACATATACATAGCTATTATATAGCTGTTCTTTCGGAATAGCCGTGTCACTGAGTGTGCCTTCTTTCTCCCTCGTGACGTTTCCACGTTGGAGATGCAGACCGCTTGATGGTGCCTCCAACGTGGGAGGCGGAACGTTGCGATGGAGTGAGAAGGAAAACGCGGCACGGCTATCCCGCAAAAACAGCTATTCGAGCTAATTGTCTTGCCGTGTCATTTAGAAACCTGGTAAAGCTTTTCAGATTCAAATTCCAACTTTCTTCTTGTATGACTGCATGTGTCATACCCAGAATAAGGCCTGATTTATGTGCCTTTCCGCTGCTATAATAGTGGAAAATTGCAAATTTAGCTGTTATTTCCAGCAAATCTATCCAGCTTTCTTCCAGACATTATTTAAAAAACTGGTTAATTTCACCAATGCATAAATCAGGTAATTTGGTATTTCGTGCAGGTAATTTAATTTTAATGTTAAACATTCACGAGCCATTAAAATTATGCTGAACTTAACAAAAACAAATAAAAACATTTGTTCCAAGGAATTTCATACATTTTAAGTGACTTCATCACGAGTCTTTTAACGAGACTGAGGTTTTTTTTAAATGTACATAACCTTCAATTGTGAACTAAACAACAACTTGATTTATAAACATTTTAAGACAAATCACGTTCTCTGCAGGGAGTAACGTTTATAAATCTCCAAGATGCTATTGCAGTACAGTATAAAGGGGCTTGTGTAAGGTCAGAGGGATTGATGAAATCAGGACACGAGCGGGAGTGAGATGGATTGCAGTGGCACACATTCATGGGCTATGGCGCCAAGCTGAGGACTTTGTCCAGCAGTTGATAGAGAATAGCTGATGAAGATGAATGCGGTCATTGTAAAGTGTGTTAGTGAAGGAACATGACCCTATGTCATCGCCACGACATTGTAAGTGAGATGTTACATACCAAGCCCATGTCTTCGTTAAAAAAATGTATTTAAAAAAACACAATTCCAAATCTTTAGGAGTCCATAAATTCCACTTTGACTAAATATTTTTTTTAATCGCCTCTAATACGAGAAAAGCAAGACATATGTTTGATTACACTCCCTCTTGGAAATAACTGCGCGAAACGGGGGAGAGAGAGAACAAAAATACATTAAGCTTTCCTGATTTTTAAATGTCCCGAATTTCATGAAATGGCAATTGTACTCCATCAGTCTCCGAACAATTTCTAAAAAAAATACATGGACCTTTTCCTGTTTCGTTAATGACTCCCTCCAAGCCACGGACTTTCTTAAAGGAGGGAGTTTTTCATAATTATTTTCCGATTAAGCAGGCGTCGCTGGGAGATTTTCGGCTCCGTGAAAACTCCCTGTTCAACGTTACGCTCTCGCAGTGCACCGCTGTAATTTTTTTTTCAACCCTACATTACTCTGAAGAGAACTATTCATATTTTTACTTTATTTATTCCCACGGGATGTTTACAAATTAATATACAAACTGCACGGCACGTTCTTGTTACGTTTCTTAATGTGGGTTACTGTTTGTGACGTCTGGGCGTATTTTTTTCTGGTTCGTTTCTAAAATGCATCTGCACGTAGAAACGCTCAAACCAGCCGCGGAACAACTGACGGCGCGCGGTTGAGTCGAGTAAAGTTTAATCTTACGCTCATGCGCCACGTGAGTATCAATTATTAGCGGATTTACGCTAATAATTGGTGCGCGTGTGTTAACCTTGCCTTTAGGCCAGTGGAGCAGAGAGAAAAACACGAGATTGAGAAAAGTAGTTCGAAAACCCACCAACAGGCATCGATTCTGGAATTTAACGGCAACCTCTAAACTTAACCGTTTACGATACACGTAAGTGCATGCCATATAACACACAATCCACATGTAGCCTATATATATATTGCACCTACAACACACGTGTGCATGTGTACATACCTAGGCGGATTGCGAGTAACGCAGCGCATGGGGTCTTTTTTATTTTATGTATGGTGCGCGCAGTGGCGGAGCGGTAGTAAAGTGGTTGGTGCTATGACCACACGTACCTGGGTTTGAATCCAAACCACAGCTAACGTCAGGAGCGAATGATATCTGTAGCGGTTCAGGGCACCTTCCCCCCACTCCCTCTGTATCAACCTCCACAGACAAGCATAGTGAAGTAATAATAATAGCGTTTTGTATAGCGCCTTTCACCCGAGGGTCACAAAGCGCTGCACAAGGGCCGCGAAGAGAACGGTATGTCAACAACAAAAAAAAGTATGATCAAACATCCCCCGTTGCTGATACGGTGTGGGGAGGCCTTCACCCAGCAGTGGATTAACAAAGCTAAACACATACCATTGCATGCGTACAAGTAATGTTTAATTTGTGTATACAGCATATAGCTGCATACACGATCACGCATTGTCATGTTGGATGAGGGCAACACCCATATAAAACCACTACAAACAGCTTCACGAGCTTTACACGTTCATACCTTTCTCTTTCATCCTTATGTAGGGATTAAACATGCTAAGAGACTGTGGCTAAAGGAGATCAGTACCGGGCAGGGGTGGGGGGCTCATGAAGTCTGGCCTTGGGCTCAGAATTTGCGCGGTTCCTTTGGGAGGCCCCTGGAGAGGGCCTCCCAACCAGCCACGCTCCTGATGCCCTTTGCCTGCACAAACAGCCCCGGTGGCCCAGCCTCGCTGTGAGGTTAGTAGCAGCCGACACACTTGGATTTAATTTTTTTTTGCTTGCTTGGCGAGGAGGGGGCCCGGTGTGGAGAGGGAAAGGGAGCTGGCCCACGTCTGGCTCTGCGCTGTGTCAGAGATCCAAAATCCACTTTCCCCGCGACTCGCGAGCTCGCGCACGTGCGCACGCGTCTCGCTC
This sequence comes from Geotria australis, assembly GCA_036362915.1. Lineage (NCBI taxonomy): Eukaryota > Metazoa > Chordata > Hyperoartia > Petromyzontiformes > Geotriidae > Geotria > Geotria australis. The sequence goes on from JAZEWU010000017.1 coordinate 2,391,303, forward strand.
TCGGCCGAGTTCGGCTCCTGGCTGTGGCGCACGGACCGCACGGTGGTGCGTTTCCAGTCGCATCGCTGCAGCGTGGCACCGTGCGCCGACCCGCAGGCTCGAACCCGGAGGAATCACCCGCCAAGTGTTGTCGGGAGCAGCGAGGAATTTGTGAAATGGAGAGTGTATATATATATGTAAGTGATTGAAAACACGTACACTGGACGAATGTTTCATTTGTTAACCTCGGATAGATTGGTCGCCCCACGGATGACTTTAAAGCACATCGGTTCACGGTGTCACCCAGGGGGTAAATGCAACCCACCTTCCCACCTGTGCCGTACTGAATACACCGTACCAGACCTGTGCCGGCTTACTTTCGCCTCCGGTGTCACCTAAAAAAACGACTGTTGAGGAAGGCAAGGCGAAACCACCTCGTCTGTCCTTCCCAATGTATGTCTCAAGAACCCCAGGATGGAGTGCGACGGTGCGAGGTGAGGAGGGAGAGAAGAACCGGCCCAGACGTGCACGTCCAGGAATCGAACTGTCAACGGGTGGCTCGTGTGGCAGCACTGTGCACCAACCAGAAAATACAAACATCCCACATATAACCTTAACAGGCTGTAGGGCCAAGTGCTGTTATCGAGCACCTATGAAGGACAGCATGACACACAAAAGGGTGGGTGGCCAGCACCACGCCCGGCTGCCTTAGTCTCATTAGTGACAATGTTTATACACAGCACTAAGTACTAATTCGTGGCTGAGTCGACCTAGCGGGACGCCCAAGACCAGTTCACAAAATCGTCACTGGTATTAGCCATGAGCGGGGCTTCGAACTCGGGTCATAGCCAGGTTTGAAGCCCAGCGCGCTAACCACTGAGCCACCACTCCCCCCCCACACACACACACCCGCACACACACACAAACACACACACAGAGACCCGAGTTCATAAATAATACTCAACCGCGCACACACACACGCACACATTTAAATCCTTCCCGAGAGATCGGCCGTGGAGGCGCGCGTGGCGGGCAGGCGCAGGACGGCGGCTCGGGAGGCTAATCAGCGTCGGCACCGTCTCACGGGGGCCCCCGACGAGGGATTAGCGCCAGGCACAGGGGCCATTGCTCACGCGGCGCCTCTCGCACCCCTCGCTAGCGCCGCCGACGCACCACCTACTCGAGCCAGAGAGCCGGCGCGCTGCGGCGCAGATGTTACGCGTTGCGTCCGCGCTGACCCCGTCACGAGTGATCAACGGGTCCCCAGGCCGCGCGCCGCACAAACTACAATGGACAGGGTTTGTTGGACGTGAAATATTACGGGCCGCTCGCAAGGAAACCAATTAGCGCCCGGGACCACCGGGGGACTCGGCGATGGGATGGAGACGCGAAACGGAGGCTAGTCGTGGTTTGCGCCACGGCGCGCCGGCGCCTTACAAGCAACACCACGCTTGGTTTTCGTAGCGGTTGTTCGATAGTCGTTGCGGTACAGGAATCCATGCATCCATCCATTTTCAGAAACCGCTTAATCCTGTGTACAGGAATCGGAACGTATTAATTGGCTGCCTACAGTCAATGCTTGGCGTGTTAATGAAGCAATACGATGAATTGGTTTCCACACAATTGCAAGTACGTTCCTGTACATTGGTCGGAGGAGTGGTGGAACTTCAACTATATTTTTTTGTGGCAGCGTGTTTCCCCATTGAAAGACTGACTAAGATACGGCAGACGTATTAAGGTATGTAAAATTATATTGGAGATGCATTGGCAGTGGTGCACAAGCACAACCAACAAAAATATTCAACATATTTGTTGATAACACTGCCTAGAGCTGTACCCACGATACGCCAGTCCATCGCAGGACATTGGGGGAAATGTAGTCGGGCCAATCAACCTAGACAGCGTGTCTTTGACCTGAGAGAGTACTTGGCAAAAGGTATTTTTATTTGAACGCCACAATGCTGTTGACAAATGTGTTGCGTTATTTGAATTAAGGTATGAGCCTCTGACAAAGATTGTTTTGCTCAGTTGGTACACTGAATTGGTGAGTTGACGAGGTACACTGAATCGGTATGCTGAATTGGGTACATTGGAACAAACTTTCGCTTCGCTTTAACCCACAGTTTGAACATCCGCCGTAGCAACTCGCTCTTGGCCAAGAAGCGCGGCACGCGTCGTATTAGTGGCTGCGAGCCTGTGCGTAAACGCTGTGTTTTACATTTTAAATGCCACTTTAACCCAGCGCTGGCACGCAATTAGGACCCGCTGATGTTTGCTGGCGAGAGCAGCCAAGGCGTCGAGCTCAGCGCCAGCCGCGGCTCTCACTGCCCAAGAAAGTCGGAGTAATTCTTGGGAGAATGTATTTTTTATTATTATATTTTTGGAAAAGTTTTCAAACCGCTCGCCGCTATTGCCTTCCGCTTGGGAACCGGCCAATTGCAGACACGGCATTGCTCGTTTCCATTTTTCTGAAAAGCCCAGGACGTCTAGAGTAACGATTTGTTACACCCGGCGACGCGTGTTTGGTTTGCGTGAAATAAATACGGTTCAACGTTATAAATGAGGCGTACCAAATAAAGTAGGTCAAAGCGACGATGAAAATATTGTATGCAACAATATTTTTGCTCGTGTATATTAAAACAATATACTTAGATGAAACTGCATTCAGCGGTGATATCCAAAGGTTTTAATCAAAGTCAACAAACACCTTACTTGGAAGGGAAATTGTAAAAATATTTTTTTTTTTAGGAAATCGGCAAACAACACTAACCGTGCATTAATTATTAAGCATGCATGTTTTAATTATTATTTCAACATGCTACATTTCCTATTACTAATTTTCTTATATTTAAACTAAGTAAGACTACTGTTTTCTATTAAAATATGACAATGTTACGTTGAACCATTGACATTTACCATTTCGGTAAGCCAGCTTGAGTTTATCAAAGGCAGTTAAAATTGACGTCACTTCATATGATTACTTATGTTCAAACCTTTTCTCAATCCATTGCTGAATGATGGCCTACCCACCCCATTCTGATCATTGGGGTTGTTCGACCATACTTCACCACACTGCGCAGTGTGGGTTGGTGAGGCGAAGCACCTCGGACCAGTTCAAACATCACATGCCACTGATGCCAGCCGCAACGGAATAAATTGCCCCTGGTGCCAACTACGCCGGGCACTCCGGTTTCCTCCCACAGTCCAAAGACATGCCGCTGCATAGGTTAATTGGCCTGTGGAACAAATTGCCCCTGGTGCCCTGTGGTGGACAGGCGTCCCATCCTGGATATAGCCCTGTGTCTGCTGGGATAGGCTCCGGCTCACCGCGAACCTGTACAGGATTAAGTGGTTTCTGACTGTGGATGGATGCATGCTGCGCCAACTGTTCACGGAGTAGTACAAATTGCGATACCACTGAGCCACCGTTTAGGTGTCGGAAAGTTACAAAACCGCCCGTGGCTAGACTTTCGGACATTCTCCGTTCACAGGCAATAAACCTGCGAACCGACCCACATCGTTAGCTCTCTCAAGTAACCGCGCGCTCGCACACACACACACACGTTCACAAGCGTGACGAGCGACCTGGCTCCGGCTCGGGTTTTTAAGATGAAAGTGGCACTGCGATCGCCGCTACCCCCGGGCCTCTTAAAGCGACAACAATTAATGGCCCCCTCGTGGGGGCGAACGGGCCCGAGCGGTCAACGATCTGAGCGGCGGTGACTCGGCCCCTCTGAGCGAGCGAGAGAGGATTTATGGCTCGCGTCACCGCACCTGGGCGCCGTGGCGGCTTGTGAAGTGTCCCCTCTGGGAGCGGAGAGCCCGGTAACGGATGAGGCCCGCTCCGCCCGAGGACGTAACATTCCACTGCTGGATGAAGTCCTCTCCGTGCTGTGTCGCTGATTATTCTGGAAAGCCCTCTCGGCTGATGAAAGTAAATATTGCTTATATTTTTGGTCCTTGACACATTTCCTGCAAGATTAGTTGTTAGCACACGGTGTCGATCTAGGTTTCGCGGGTCGATGTGGGAGAATTGCTCTTAAGAGTTGCTCTTTTGGGATAGCTGCGGCGAGCGTTTGTCCACTCTCCTTCGCCTCTCACGTTGGAGGGAGAAATTCTCAATTACTGTGCTGTTATTTACGTAACATACTGTGAGAATTGCTTTTCATCAATAACGATGCCTCAAACATGGGAGGCAAAACGTCGAGAAAGAGCGAGAAGGAACACTCGACACGGCTATCCCGAAAGAGCAGCTATGTAAATCAATTATCATTCATCGAGCCGTGACAAACCTACATCAGTATATGACATACTGCATGACAATCCAATGTTCAGTTAACGTCTCACCACCCTGTGTCAGCCACGGGGGTTAAATGACGATACTGTTCCATGCTGGTCAGTGTGGTTTGATGAAGGGCGGGAAGCCGACAACTCGATCAGATATCACTAACCACTAATTTTGGCTGCGGTTGGGAATCGAACTTGGGTTACCAGGCCCGTAGCGCAGTGTGTGAACCACTGCATCACTGCTACCCGTTAGATGTGGGTAAGCTTACAGCATAATCATCAAGTGGCTTTTTACTTGGCTATAGCATGTCAACAAATTAGGGTCGTAATTTAGGAGAAATAATCTCTGCCTTTCTTGTTAATGGAGAAAATGCTCGTGAAATAGAACGGTGTGAGACGTACTCAAGTGAGCTAACGATGGCAACTGTGCATTCACGTCAAATAATTAACGCGTTCCATAAACGAGCCACATATTCTAAAACTGTCGATAGAGATAGTTGTTCGGATGATTTTGATAAATTGTCTCCGTGGTGTTGCCTGTAGCGGGCAGCACAGGTTTTTTATTTGGATAATTCCATTTGTAAACGAGGGGTTAATTATCTCGGTATTGAATTGCGGAATTAAAATATAGAATGCTTTCAGGATTGATCCTGGACTTGCTTTGATTAAGTGTATTAAAGTACTCCAATTGATAACGTGCAGTATGTTAAAAGTCAAAAACACAACAGTGGAGATTGCATTTGGTCCCTACAGACTATCATTATTATTATTTACTAGTCAGCAGACGCCCTTATCCAGGGCGACTTACATCAACACGTCATAAACATAATAATTAAATAAACAAAGAAGCACTAAACAAATAAATAACTATGTCTTCTTGCTTTGTTGCGATTGTGGTCATACCTATAGATGTGTCTTGAATAAACGTTCCTTTACACGTTTACGGAATGTTGTCAGTTAATCTGTGGTCCTAATTTACATTGGGACATCGTTCCACCATGATGGAGCTAGTGTAGCAAAGCAACGAGGTGTGTTAACGTGAAGCCATACAGCCGACTCGTGGATCATCACTTCTACTCCCAAATCCACTGGATCCACTCGGAGGAAGAAATCGCAAAGATTCATTTCACCAGTGATTGATTCCTAAATCCCAGCGGAAGGCCATTCGCTCAACGATAATTAATTCCCTGTCATCTTTTGTGTATTCCCAACAGCAAGTGCACAGGGTCAAGAACAAACATCAGACGCAAACACCAAATGTTCGGCGAAAAGGAATTTCAAAAAGCCATTACACGTTTTTGTGCGGTATTATGGATAAATAGACGGTTATACTGCTGTCCGTCTCCTCAGTTTGTCTGCCCTGCCACCATAGAATGAGACGTGAACCATTATGGTTTCTTCCCGTGAAAAAAAAGTATATTTAACTTGACCATGCATAGACCCAACCACGATTTTTTTAGTTTTTTCGGCCTTAAACCTACAAACTATAATTTCCTCTACGTAATCTTCACATTGGCATTGGAGCAGTGACGCAGCGGTGAGCCCACTGTTATTAGCCCGACCACCAGAGTCTAATTCCTAGGCACAGCTGTCAGGCCTGGGCTTGGTGAAGTATGGTCTTTATCCAGCAGTGGATTGTTTCAGGTTTCTTTCAATTACACAATGCCTCTGGCAACCGTGAGGGTTGCGTTCCTGGAAAACCGCTTTGAGGAAATGGTCGAGCTAAGGCAAATTCGCGAACCGGTTCGGGGGCAAATTCGCGAACCGGTTAGACTACGATGGCAATAATCTGTTTATGTAAATTCCACCGAAGCACTGTGTCAGAAAATAGTTACGAGTCATGTTGTAAAGTTTTACATTTAATTTTGTACGCTCTTGCTGAGGACTTGCACGATGACTAAATGTATTTCATCAACAGGAAATATTTCAGAAAATCTATCGACCATCCTCTGAGCATTCATAGCACTTAAAAAAAATCAATTACACTACAGCATTCTTATTTAATGATTGTTTGGGGTGTTGTTGTTGTTTAATATATTTTTTTATTAATTTATTTGAACAATATTTGCTTATTTGCTTTTTTTACGAATGTCACTTCAATTTATTATAAAAACAATTTAACCGCAAGCAACGATGATTATAAATGAAGGCGGCGAAAAACGAGCGAGCACAAACAATCGCGGCACATTAGCGAATCTCGCAGTATTAAACAAAAGCATTTCTTATTTGTTTTCCAAAAAAATATATTTACCGTTCGGTGATTTACGATTCGAAAAAGAGGTGGAAAGTTCAGCCAAAGCGTACTTGCATTACAACCTGAAGCGTGGCGCGTTTTGAAAGCATCTCTATACCAGCCACTGCACGGGTCATATGCCAACTTACATTAAATGTTATATAACGAAAACCAAACAAATGCATGTGGAACAGTTGCTCCCTTCAAATATGCAATGCAAGGCTCTCCTCTGGACTAATCCGGTCAAAGAGGCTGTTTGATGTAATATGTTTTTTTTTTTTTAACCAGTCAATCTGTAAGCAAACCCTGCCCTGTTTTTCACCCCCAACATGACTCTGCCACAGGCTGTGTTTAGGCCTTGTGGTAATTGGCTGCTAGGTGCCACATTACAGCATTAATCTGACAGCCGTCGTGGGTGTGAGGCGAGAGAGTGCGACAGGGCAAGACCCAGAAAGACGTTAATCCCTTGCACTCGCCAGCAAGCCGATACAGGCACAAAACAACCACCTTTTTGCTACCAGCCCCCCCCCCCTGTAAGCGCAAAGTCACATCGCCACGGGCCGTAAGCCAAAACCGGTGTTTTTTCTGGGGGCAGAAGGGGGCCCTCTGAGACTGCGAGGCCAAAGGACGATCCAGGCAGCTTTACAAGGCAACTCTTAAGACAAGTAATAAGGGCCCATGTAAGGGTTAGTGTCCACGGTACTTACATGCATGCCACACTGTCAACCCTATGTCTACTCAATAAACTTAGTCATAACAGCGCAAAGACAAGCGGCCTCTCTCATAAGGTACCAATATCATTTTTTCACCACCACTACCACCCCCCCACCTTAAATCTCGGGCCAAACACGTATGGAAAAAATAATAATCAGCGCGAGATGTTGAGTCGAAACTGAATACATTTACACATTCCGCGAATGTATTTTAATAAGCGTTAGAAGCCAGCTTTAAACATTTCGGCTGCAGCCATTCTGCGGCGCTTGAGTGAACTGCGTAGCGTGCGGTGGCTCTCGGTGTGCGGGCGGTGTGTGTCACCGAGCCACCGCACGGCTCACCGAGCCACCGCGAAGAGGCTCGCTCAGCGGTGAGCAACGATCGCCGAGTGAGCGCCACGCATTCACACATCAGCTGCAGCCATCGTGACTTATTATTAATGCTGCATGATTTTACATCCCGGTGCCAGGTCGCGCGGCATGGGCTCTGCTATGTGCAGATGCATTTTTGCAGTTTTCCCATGATATCTGTAAGAAAGGAGTCCATTGAGGATGGCGGTGGGCAGCATTCAGGAATTTGCAATTACAATGGTTGCAGGCACTGGGACGTGCACGCCGAGAGTGACAGGACCCCACAGACACAGGTACGGGGCTGTCCGATTCAATGCCCGATCCAATGAAAGGCTGAATAAGGATTTCAGACGCTTCGAGAGAGATGCACGGAATCACACACAGATTAAGATCGCGAGGCAGACAAATGAACGCTGTCCTGTCAGGGCATTAACATACGAGAGAGAGAGAGGGAAAAAAAACACACGCTCCCAAGTGTAATTATATTACCCTAATGAATGACTTGAATTGTTCAAGGGCCATGACAAGTCCTTCAGGCTATCAAGTTATTGTTTCGTGGTTTTTATTTTAATTTGTACTCAGCGCTGGTGTGTGTTCCTTCCAGACCCTGCTTACAATTAAACGACACGAATATAAAACTGAAACAGGCCACCTCATTGTAAAGTTGGCCGTACGATGAATTAACGTTTAGCATTGTAGAATGAACAGAGAAAATTAAATCAGCGGCGAGCGATATACGAACCGGTTCTGGGCTACGCCAAGCCACGCTAACCGGCGTGGTGAAGTATGGTCAAGAACCACTACACATCATCGGAAGCCCTTTATCCAGCAATGGCCTGTGTATTCTACTTAATTACCAGAGGCTGGCCATCGTGCTTCGAAGAATCGCAAAGGAGAAGAAGACCGCAAATGACACGCATAAGTCAACCGGCAGTTGTAGAAATAGGTAATGTAACCCCTCGCTTTGTCTCAATATTCTGATGCGAGCAGGGAGGGGAAAGCAATCGATGGCACACGGGTTCTTAAGGCAGTCTTAGGCTTTCAAAGGGCATTAATTCTCCATGTTTAGGATCTTGTGCTCACAAAGTGCACCTCATTTGAGTGGGGCTGTTAGGCTCGATGTTTTGTACCTTGTAGGCATTGCGGCGGTATTAAGCGACTGCCCTTTGAAAGATCATGCGAGGCTATTGGGTGTCAAAGTCACAGCTAAATTAACCACCCACAACAAATCATATTTCACCCGTCACTCAAGCGGTGATCTTCAAATTAGCGCTCTTCGCTCTCCCTCGCTCCGCGCGGTGGCAGAACACAGACGCATTTCCACCTCAATGGGGAGTTTGCCACCTGTCTGGCTTTTCCCCAGATCGTCCTCTTGTTGAAGAGGCTGTCCTGGTTAATCAGGATGTCTTCCGAGGATATAAAAACATCTCACTTTTGTCGTATAATCTTGCACCACTCAAGACAACGCATTTGCATGGAGTTATCCCTTTTCCGGAATTGTGAGATGTTTTTTCTGCCTGCGATAAGTCTCAGTTTTGTACCTCACAGATGGAAACCACAGTCGTAAGTGAAGTCCGCTAACTTAGTGAATACCGCAGCACCAATCCGGAGCGAAATCGGTTTTTTAACGACAGGGCCTTGTGTCCATCGACGGATCCATCGTGTTGCATAGCATCCTCATGCTTAATGGTATATTTGCAAATGGCTACACCTGCTTCATTGAAAACCTGTGCATGCATGCCAGCTTGGATTTATAGAACTTACACGGATGCGTTTTGATGGCGACTTCAGTGGTCATCAGCACAGCTGTCACGTGTGCTATCACGACGTTTCGCTCCACGTGCCGCAAGATTCGGTTCCCGAAAAAGGTCCCAACACATGAAGCGAAAAGTCGGACTTGACGTCGAACAATACGCGTTACGTGAACACACACCCCAGAGAGACAAGCTGCGGAACGGTGAAACCCCACGCAGTAGAGGTCATGAAACTTCAATTCTGTAATGTTGCAAACATCCCCCGTATAGCCTTAACAGACTGTAGGGTCAAGTGCTGTTTGCGAGCACCTATGAATGCCAGCATGGCACATGTGGGAGTGGGTGCCCGGCGCCACGCCCGGCCGACAGCTACTCATTTGAGGCTGAGTCGACCTTGGGGACGCCAAAAACCAGTTCAGAAAATAGCCACTGGTGTTGGTGGCCGTGAGCGGGAATCGAACTCGGTTCGCCGGCTTCATAGCGCAGCGCGCTAACCGCCACACCACCACTCCTCATACATGTAACTGTACATTCCATAACAACAACCGCCATTCGCCACTAAGTGGCGGTGACGTCACCACGGCGCCTGTGCCACGACATGTGCACCTTGAGGCCACGTGAAGTGTCGAAGGCTCGCCGACAGGAGGTCACAGGACAGACCCGAGTGTCATGGGATGCCTGACCGAGATGACTGGCAGATGCACCACCTGAGCTCCCTACTGTGCCAACTTGCGACAAAAAGTGTTCATTCCATATACACACACACACATGGGTACGGTAAACTATCCGTACCGTGTGCGTACATATAGGTGTATGCCTTCTGCAAGAGCGTGACCTGTGTTTATCATGCAATTGTAACCGGCTCACTATTCAGGCTCGTAAAGCTGTCATTAAGCGAAGGAAAAATCCAAGTGCCTCCAACACGTGCAAACAAAAAAAAACCCAAGGCACTTGGTGCGAACGGTCTCAAAAAATGCTTTGATGGTGTTGAAGGTCATAAACATTGTAGCACAGGAATGCACACATTCACCTTCCACTGGCTTGACATTAAGGATCTGTGGGAGCAGCTTGTCGCCGCGACCCTCACCAGGACATTCATCATTCATCCATTGTCAGAAACCGCTTAATCCTGTGCAGGGTCACGGCGAGCCGGAGCCTATCCCGGCAGACGCAGGGCGCAAGGCAGGGCCATACCCAGGATAGGACGCCAGTCCATCACAGGGCACCGGGGGCAATTTAGTCATCAGGCCAATTAACACTACAGCAGCATGTCTTTGGACTGTGGGAATGAAACCGGAGTACCCGGAGAAAACCCACGCGGACACGGGGAGAACATGCAAACTCCAGACAGAAAGGCACCCGAGCCGGGACAAGCGGTTTAGAAAATGGATGGATGGGAGCAGCTTGTGCACTGTGTGCGGGGTCACCAATCATCCCGAGCTCCCATCGCTCCGTCCTGCATCGGCTGCGCAAAACACACACACACCCACACACGGCACACGCGGGCTTGAGAAGGAGGCTTCCTGGAACGGGCAGAAGCTATCTCAATGCTGCCACCTTCAGCATTTACATTTCACATTCAGAGGCGCACCAGCGCGTGATTCGTTTAAGCATTGTCAGTGATGTACTCACTTGATGCTGTACCGGATCACGGTGAACCGGAGCCGATCTCGGCAGACACAGCGCCCAAGGCAGGGCTATACCCAGAATGGGACGCCAGTCCATGGCAGGGAACTGAGGGCGAATTAGTCAGGATAATTAACCTAGGCAGTATGTATTTCTGCTGTGAGGCTGCAGCGCTATTCATTGCGCCACCGGGTGCACACGCACATTAAACAAAAATGCAACATATTCCCCTTAAAAGGAAAAAGAGTGGACATTGACTTGTGCTTTGAAGAACGGCCATTACCTGAAACGTCGCATAGAATTTTTTTATTTTTAAGGCAGTGTTATTGAAAATTGTGTTGATTGTTTTGACTCTAATATAGCTATTGCTATTTCATCAGGTTATATTTAATATGATGTAAACAAACCATTAGGCCCATAAATTGACAAATGTGTAGGCTGGTTTTTAAAATCGTGACATCTATGCTGATATAATGGCACAGTGTCACGTCAATTATTTAGTTGTGCGTATTGTAACCACTTGTTTAAATAATGTATTAAGTTTTCAGAATGTTGTCATCGCAAGTAAGACAACGATGTCCAGAGGCTGACCATCGTGCTTCGAGGAATCGCAAAGAGAAGATCGCAAGTAAAGCATAACCAGTCGAGAATTTTACATGAGCATGATGTGACAGTTGTCAGTGAGCCTTTATGAATGTTGCACGGATTAAAACTCAATGTTTGTTTGTGTTTTGCTTCTTGGGCGAGTTACAATACTGTAAAGGGAAGAACCCCGACCCAAAAAATGGCAAAAATATAAAACAAATAAACACAGCGATTGGGGCAAGGGTCGCTGAGAGGAACTGACGTGTAATTAATCAGCACACGGGCGCCACTTCCAGATTAATGTTTTCCAAATTTAACACGAAGGCTTTCGTGACCAGAAAAAAGAGAGATACTATGGATAATGTTTTCCAGTTGCATTTATTTTTTTATAATATTACCTTGACCTTATTTTGACTGCTGAGCCTCATAAGCAAACTACTGCACACCACGAACTAATTCCAAACGATGCCCTGATGTTATGGGTCGGAGCAGCAAACAGCAGATGAGATATTGGAACCCAAAATCAGAAGGATTGCAGGATTGTAGCAGCGGAACATTGGTCTGGAGGGCACTGCAGGTGACGAATGATATAATATTTCCTGTTAATGCGATAACAAACGTCTAATTATTCAATACTTGATTGTTATAGACACTACAGTATAGAAATATCTATAGCATGAGTGAGCGCCTATACCAATAGCAGTGTGAAACATTTGCACCGTTGTACGGATGTAGGTTTTGAAGCCTAGATGCTTTGTGACCCTCGGGTGAAAGGCGCTATATAAAACGCTATTATTATTATTATTATCATAGTTGCTTTTCAAAGCTGTTCTTTCGGGATAGCCGTGTCGAGCACTTCCACTCTCTCCTCGCTCGATCATTAACTACCAAAACTAGTTTATCCTTTACAAACGCCATTTGGTATTGTAGTCCTCCCCGTACATACCATAGAAAACAGCTGGAGTAGCATGTTGTCATACATCGTGTATTTGGTCAAGCACACATCTATTCACAGTGGTCAGAGGCAATCGAACGGATAGGAATCTTAGCGCATTGTGTTGTACGTTTTTTCTCTATACATTATATGTAGTTAAATGGCAATTTGAGAAGCACTGAGCTAGGATACAGAGCAATGTGGGGTGGATGTGGAGATGGTTCAAGACAAGAATATGTGGAGAAAGAGAACTGGGAAGACATGAGTTGGAAAAATGCCAGTTGGCGAAAACGAAGAATGCAAGTGATATGCATTGGTCTCGGACAGATCAGCTCAAGCAGGCGAGTGGTCATTTTAGTGGATGTATTTGATATTTTTCTGTATATGCTACAGTAAATAAAACAACGGGAGTCACAATCACACATCGTCATCTAGGAGGATAAATTGACTACAAAAGTGGCTGGCACTTCGACAGAAAACTATCTTAGCTCATCAGGCGTAACTATCTTTGGTACATGAATCTCTAAGTTGTTGTACGCGGTTCATCGTTTAAAATCAGTGAACTCAGTCAGTCAGTCTGTAAGCTGGAAGGAACCGTTGAGCTACGATAGCACGTTTTAACGGTCGTCTAGTGAAGAGGGGGTAAGCAAGTTACAGAATCTCAGGGCACCGGGGGGCAAATTAGTCAGGACAATTAACCTAGGCAGCGTGTCTTTGGACGTGAATGCAGTCAGCAGTGTCCTATCATCGGTCGCTGTCTCGTACAGAAAAGAGTGTTAGTATCCATCCATCCATTATCAGAAATCGCGTAATCCTATGCAGGGTTGCGGTGAGCCGGAGCCTATCCCGGCAGACACAGGGCGCAAGACAGGGCTATACCCAGGATGTGACGCCAGTCCATCAAAGGGCACCGGCGGCAATTTAGTCAGCAGGACTGTGGGAGGAAACAGGAGTGCCCAGCGAAAATCCATGCGGATACCGGGAGAACATGCAAACTCTGCACAGAAAGGCATCACCCGTGTTGAAATCGGTATGCTCCGTGTAGCTGCGCGCAGAGAGCGTGGGCGAATCAAGGGCGGAGAATTCCACGATACTCAGAGGTGATGTGAGAAATCGAAGCCCCATTGTGCAGGAGGCGGTGACAAAGGCCACAGCTTAGGTTTTCAAACTCGGGTCCAAGGCGCGCCCTCTCTCCGGTGTAACCTTCCCCCGGCAGCCAATCTCTCCCCATTCACATGGAAATTGCCCGTGGCCATTCGCATGCAAATCTGCCGGGGCATTCATGCGTAATTTGGGTAATATACTTCACATAATATGTTCACTGAAAGACACGTTGGTGGGTCCTACACACGCAAGTTTAAGACCTCGCAGATACAAAAGATAAACCGTCCCCTTGCTCTTGGCCATTGAAAGCACGGCGATACAAGCTGCAAGTGGAGCTTATGAAGAGGAGAGCTGATAATAATAAAAAAAACGTAATTAATTATATCCATCCATCCATTTTCTAAACCGCTTGTCATGGTGAGGGTCGCGGTGGCAGCAGTACAAGGAGAGTGGACCAGACATCCCTTTCCTCAGCAACACAATTATTAAACAATTGGATACACCTCCGAATCACAATGGCGAGATTGAGGTCGCGTGAGGCAAAGCGTTTCGTAGGTAAGGAAGGAACTGGCCATATTTTAACATACAGGGTTTAGCATATTTGTATAACGACACATTAATACGACAAGAGCAACGTTTTCTATACCGGCTGCATTATTGTATATGTATTCCTTCAGCCCCTGAAATTCATGAATGCATTATTTATACAAAACAGCAGATGGCCTTTAAAAGCAATGAGTTGACCCTTCGCCTCGCATTATCAGTTGCACTCATTGCCACTCTGGCACCGGCTCTGCTGATGACCCTGTCCATCTGACCTCCCTTTGTTAATGCTGGCCATCTGGATGAGCACACATCAGCCCAGGGTCCCAACCTGAAACTCACACGTCTCAATTGCCAGCCACCATCTGGAGACCAACTCGTCACATCGGCTACACTTGCCAGACTGACCGGCGTGGAGGTGGAAAGATGTGACCGCATGGACATTTTAAAAGATAGCTATATACAACTAATGGAGCACGTGTTTTTTTTTATGTGTGTAGATATTGTAGGTCCGCACTCAGGGCACCGGTTTTGAATGCTTCAGAAGTACACATTTTATTTGCGCAACACCGAGGCTTTTATGCCGTATTTCAGCATCACGTCCGATTTATTGATTACTCTTCAGGAACTTTAACACTATTTAAGATGGAAATTCCAACCTTTCCACTCGTACCATCAACGCTCTCAAGCACTTTTCCGCCTTCATCCTTAACTCAGACAAACGTGTTTCACGCTTGGAAAAAGGTCACCCGTGGGGCGGCTACTCTGCTAGCATATATAACAACAGCGAATACAGTGCACTGATTTGTGAAGACTTGTGGTCACCCACCTAATAATACGACAACACATCAGAAAGGTCAACACTCGCAATACAGTGAAACATTAAATTCATACGGCCATTAAATTAACATTCATTTGTATCCCTTTGCCGATCCACTTATGGATAAAGGTCTCCCCACACCATGCCGATCGTGGCAGTTGTTGACCATACTTCACCATGCTGGCCAGTGCGGGTTGGTGACGATTCAACACCGATTTGTAAATCCCTCACTGCTGATCTCAACCATGGCCTGGAATTGAACTCAGGCCACCGGTTTCACAGCACAGTGTGCCCACCACTGTGTAGTGATGCCCACATCAAACCGTGTGTCCAAGCATCGTTTCTTTTCATTGTATATGTCCACCATTCTCAAACGGTGGGTCACGACCCATCGGTGAGCCGGGAGCGCCACCGAGTCGTCTGTGGAGACCAGACCCAAGTGGGCCACGTGGGCCTTGAGGTATAAAAAGTTGAGAAGCCCTGGTCTATGTTGTATGTGGTTGGTTCATGAAACCTCTACAGCCGTAATGGGAATAATAATTGATTCTTGGATTAAACTCTAATACCCTAAATCGTGATAATTCATCACCTTGCAAGGATGTAAATTGAGACACGTCTAACAAATACTGTTCATGGGTGATATAACGCCTAGCATAAGCACATAAACATGTTATATCTTGCAAAAATATTTATTCTTACAAAAACAACATTGAAGTAAAAACATATCGCAATCAACCACGCATGTCAACCGGAATTTTGGTTGACTGTTTATTTTTTTTATTCATCTGCATTACATTAATTCGCTGGAATTTTTATTTTATTTTTAAAGCTGCTGATGATAGACAGGATTTAAATGAAAGCATTAGCTTGCCAGCATATTACTTTCATCTTTCTTTCAAATAATATCTGTTATTTTTGCTAATGTAAAAAATTAGAGGTTCTCTAAGCAGCCTGACATGACCTCCAGTGCTCTATTACCAAGCCTCATCGAATCGGTTCACATGAGCGGCTTGCATCACAGCCAAGTGTGCATTTTATTAAAGGGAAGACACCATAATTACAGTTAATGAAGTTCATAATTATAATCAATACACTAACACGTTCTGTCAGTGAAATTCAATTAAGAACCAAGGACGGGCAACTTGGGCTGTCGGTGAACAAGCGAGGCCTTTGGCTTCACGGTGATTAAAATTAGCGCGAGTCCACCTCGGTTAAAGTACTCGTTTTCGCTATTATTGCTATTTTAATTGAATCACAATTATTTAAATTCAGTCTGAGCACGGAAGTCACTAAGCTGAATAAAGGCCTAAGCTATCGAGTGGAGCCGAGATGTCCGGAATTTTTGAGCAGGCATGTACCGAAGTTTTTTTTGTACTCTTACATAAAAAAAAGTATACCAAAGACAATAATATGAGAATTGCTTTCCCAAGTTGTATTTTGGGATACCCGTGTCGAGCGTTCCCTCTCCTTCGCTGCGTTTCGCCTCCCACGCTGAAGGCATCATCAGAAACATCGAGCTGTGAAAGCCTACATCAGTACAATAATAATAATAACACAAACCGTGTACTGACGTAGGTTTTCACGACTCGATGCATGATGGTTGCTTTTCAAAGCTGTTCTTTCGGGATAGCCGTGTCAGCAAATTTGAAAAGATTTTTAAAACCAACCATAAAATACACAAACCATCAATTGTTGTCAGGTCAACGACGAAGACAACTCGCTGCAGCCTGAGAATTTCATCCATGAGGATATGACAAATAATGTCAAGGACAACATCATTCTACTGCCACGGTTGGTGTCATCAATCGACCAGCGGAGGCCTAACTGCTCATTGCCAAGAGCGATGTGGGGGCCATTGGCGAACGGGGGTCGTAGGGGGATGAATGTGATTGTTGCCATATTTTAAACTCAACTCAGACACAGAGTCTCTCCAACGAGTGATGTCGTTTTGTACTCAGGAATTCTCAAGTAGATTGCACTGTAATATTCGTTCAATGTCGAAGGTATTCGTTCAAAGAGAGAACGACTCAGACGCACGGGGACCACCAAAGAGAGGCGGGAGAGGAAGGCAGCCACGCGGTTTGCCAGCGCCAATATTTGCCATGCACTGCGTCCTATATATTATGATGTTACCGGCGAATTAATGAGTGTTTCTAGTTATGGGAGGAAACCCGAGAACCCAGAGGAAACCCACGCAGAACGAGGGGAGAACACACAAACGCCACACAAACAGACGCCCGAGGCAGGAATGAAACCAAGACGTTATTTCTGTGCGGCTCAGATGTTCCCCCTGCATAGCCCTGCCGCCTAATAACGCCAACCACTCTCCACTGGGGAGAGAGTCATGTGGCGAAAGACCAAGACACGTAAGGGTTCACACCAGGCTGCACAACAAACACCGGGCCCTAATGGGACCTAAGAGCGCGCGGTGGCGTTGTTCATCCGTGTAGCCGTATGGGTAAAAAATATATATTCCAACATTTTTTTGCACATTTGCAGTTCATCAATAAACAGCTGACGCAAAGGGCAGAGGCACAAGAACCAGGTGTTTCGTGAAGCGCCCCTGCATGCATACACAATGAGGCAGAGCGGCTCGGCAACTCGGGGTAATGAGGTAACGCACTCATCATTAATAGTTCGTTCGCATATTCAGGACATCCTGCAGTGTCGTTACTATGAATTCGTGGTGGGGGGAGGGAATGGGCTACAACTCTGCGTTCCAAATGCTGTCAAGGGTTTTTGCAACTGATGATTATTGGCCTCGGCTAATGAAGACCAGCATACCCAAAATGTAAATAATGCGCAGCTCAGGGCGCAGAATTTCCCATAGTCATCTCGACGATGGCCTCCACATTGCCACGGGAGCCATGCGAATTCTGAAGGCTGCTCAATAATTGGCCGCAGCAACATCGAGGCAGCTGACTTAATGGAAAAATTGACGTGCAGAAACAGTTTCTCAGTACGACGTTCACCGATTTGAACCCACATCCTGAACACCCTTGAGCTGTTGGAGCAGAGTATAAATGATGGTGCAGTTTGAGCATCCGCCTCCTAAACGCTGACGAGAGACCCGGGAATAATGTGCGGAACCTTGGAGCTATCATTCAATTACACCATCTCCGTCTCGTCACATCTATATAAATAAAGCAGAGCAAGTGTTCGTATGTACGTATGTCCGCACTTAAGGTACCAGGTTTGAATCCTTCATAAGCGCAACTTTTATCTGAACAACACCGAGGCTTGTTATGTCTTATTTCAGCTTTACTTCCCACTCACTGCTTCTGAAACTTCAGAGAGCCAGCAGCAATCTTCCCAAAAACACATCAGCAAGAAATGTAGGTCAAAGCAGTCATGTCAGCAGAAAAAGTCATCAATAAGCTAATTCTAAAGTAGGTATCACACGCTTGGAATAAGATCGTCCATAGAGCGGGTACTCGGCTGAGTATTTCTCAACTCTGCAGGACCTTATGGCTCCAACTGCGCGACATCTTCTGCGTCTGCGATTTCATTAACCCGCCTGTCACAGAGACGCTTATCACGGCCTTCGTCGTATCCTTACGCGACTCCTGCAAGTCTCCCTTCCACGGCCTCTCCAAAAACACTCGTCTCCAACCGCCAGATAATCCGAAAGGCCACTGCCAGACCCTTCGGCCGCACCTGTGAATGAGACCACATCGTCTCAATACTCCAACCCCCTCCACTGGCTCCCAATCCAATACCAGACTGATTTTTTGTTTTATATATATATTCGATTGAAAACAACGCAACAACACCGTTTTCAAATCCTCCACGGAATCACCCCTGTCTACAGCAACCGTCTCGTCTCATTCTGCTCCATTCCGCACACACTCCACCCAAGAAGGTTTCTGTCAAAATCCCCGAGTCAACCTCCACTCAGCGGCAGGTCGCCATTCTCCACCGCTACCCTCATGGTCTTGATTTACATTTCCCCGGCTATGCGTGTTGTAGACTCCTTGACCACTGTTCGAGTTCAGGCTCTAATAATAATAATGATATTAGCATTTTATAGAGCGCCTTTCACCCGAGGGTCACAAAGCGCTGCACAAGCACCGCGGAGAGAACGGAACGCCAACGACAGAAAAAAACAACTAATAAAAAAACAAAGCAACACAAATTAAATGATTAAGGCTGATCTAGACCTGCTTCCATAATACCTCTGCCTATGACTGACTGCGTCGTTATTTCTACTAGCAGAGTACCCGTCCTATGGTCGATCTTGTTCCAAGCGTGTAACACGTCCTTCTGACGTGTCTTGTTGATGACGTTTTCTGCTGACGTGCCTGTTTGCAGAATATCAAGCATTGGGAAGTAAAGCTGAAATAACACTTAAAAGCCTTGAATATCGTGCAGATAAAAATGTGTGCTTATGAAGGATTCGAACCCAGTACCCTCAGTGCGGACATTCATACATACATAAAACATACATACATACATACACACATTATATGTAGATAATATGAACACGGCCACTGTGAACGGTGCATTGAGATGCGATCACATCGAGATGCTACGCACGAATGAAATGGCGCACATAGCAAACTGGGCAATATGCGAGCTCTCCTAATGGAGTATGAGCGTAAAAAATAACACGATGTATTTAACGAACTTAAGCTATTGCACACAAGTGTCGGTCAAACCGCCACTTTAAGCCATTGTTTGTGATTCCAAGAAATTGCTCTCTTCAAACAGGCCACGTGCAGCTACCTCGCGTAATGATTTTTTGAAGAAGCAAATATATAAATAAAATCAACAAACATTCAACAGTGTTATTGCAGTCAATGGAAAATTAAACAACAACTTCCTCCTGCATGCAGAGCGTGTGCTACGGTCTCCTCCAACTGGGAAATAATGATTCTCCCAGCAAGTCTAAATAACCAAAGCAGGGGCAAAATTACAACCACAAACGCCCCCCCGGGCAAGGGCACCTACTTGCAAGTGAACCATAAATGTCAATGTAAATACGAGTTTTTTTGACCAGGAAAGCCAGCATAATACCAGGGACGGATTTCTGGCGGAGCAGATATGTCCACACGCGCGCGCGCTCACACACGCCTGAACGCCGACAACACTGGGGAACCGACCCAAAATATACACTCACATTAACACGCCGATAGCTCTTTTCAAACGTTGATGTCGTTATTCCACTTCTGCGTAAATGTCCTGTGAAAAACGATAACATTATGCTTGCCAGATGTTTTGCAGAAGAGGGCGGCCGCGCGGGGTTACGGGCGACCGGCGGATGGGTGGACTAGTGGCGGGGTTGGTGGGTGGATGGGTGAACGGGTGACGGGTGGATAAGGTGGATGGGTGAACGGGTGGATGGGTGGATAAGGTGGATGGGTGAACAGGTAGGTGGTGGGTAGATGGGTAGACGGGTGGGCGGGTGGACGGGTGGAGGAGTGGCGGGTGTGTGTGTGACTTATCGCCGCAGCTGCTTCGATTCGCCTCCTCGCTCCGTCCTCGGCAGGAAACGCCGCTAAATCGACCTCAGCGACTTTCCAAAAACAGACGGGGGCTCCAATTTTGTTTTGTCTAAAGCTCCTCTTACAGCCACTTAGAAAATCTCCGCAGAGCGAAGGCCTTTCATCAAATAATTAAGGCCAAAAAACGGCCGCACACTTTTTCAATTTTACTTGCACGGTGCCCCCCGACCCACCCACCCACCCACCGTTTGTGTCTCGTTGGATGTTTGAACTTAACATTGGAGCGCTTCGAGAGGTTACGCGTCGGAATGCCACGCGGTGACTGGCGTTTCCCACTTTGCTCGAGCTGAGCGAAATATAGAAATGCCACTCAGCCACGGTTCATTATCACGAGCAGAGAATCCATCCTATACGGGCGATCTCGTTCCAAGACTGCAACACGTTCTTCTGACGTCGCTTGTTGATGGCGTTTTCCGCTGACATGACTGCTTTGACCTGGATTTCTCTCTGGATAAAAACGGACGAGTGCTTAAGGGTGGCTGATGGTACGAGTGCAAAAGTGGGAATTTAAAGGTGATTTTTTTAAAGCAACAAGTGGGAAGTAAAGCTGAAATAATAATAGCATTTAATACAGCGCCTTTCACCCGAGGGTCACAAAGCGCTGCACAACGACAGAAAAAACACAACTAATAAGACATACAATAACACATAACGCCTGATGATGCTTCCAAGGTGGGAGGCGAAACGTCGCGAGGGAGAGATGGAGATCGCTCGACACGGCTATCCGAAAGAACAGCTCTGAAGAGCAACCATCATGAATCGAGCCGTGAAAAACCCACATCGCTCCATAAGACATAAAATCACTGGCCCTTGTGCAGATATATTTTGCTCTTAAGGAATCGAACCCGCTGCCCTCAGTGCGGGGATACAAACATCAAACACGCGCTCCATTGTGTACAGATCATCATCACCCATTGTCTTGTTGCACGGCTGGATGCATGCCTCGCGACACTGTCGCCTGGTTTCATAGCCCTGCGCTGTCAGCCTGTTCACAGTCCATCTATTCCTTGTACATCGCTCCACCCTAGTGGCAGTTGTCCTCCTGGGCGTTGCGTGTTCCATCCGTCGTTTGGCTGCCGTTCCGTCGCCACTTGCATTCCTCCATCATCGTCCCTTCCAGGCCTGTTCTGTCCCAGACAACGCACTCAACATCCATCCATCCATTGCCAGAAACCGCTCAATCCTGTGTAGGGTTGCGGTGAGCCGCAGCCTATCCCGGCAGACACAGCCCACATTGCAGGGCTATATACCCCAAAATGGGATGCCAGTTGGCGGTTCATGGCGGGGCATCGCAGGCAATGCAGTCAGCAGGCCACTTCACCAAAGCAGCGTGTCTTTGCAGTGTGGGAGATATCCGGAGTGCCCGGCAAACAACCTACGCGGACACGGGAAGGACACGCGAACTCCGCAGAGAAAGGTGGCACCCGAGCCGCGAATCGAACCCGGATCCTTGTTGCTGTGATGCGGCCGCGTTACTCACCGAACACCCGTGGCGCTCGCCGTGTCTCCGTGGAAAACAAATGATCCAGAAGGGGTTATTCCACACCGCCCCCTAGGCTCCTCATAGGTTCATTACATTCGGCGTCGCTGGTGGGCTCTGTGGCCAGGGAAGGTCTCGTGATGAAATATTTAAACACAGCTGCTTTTTTAGCCGGGATAGGCTCCGGCTCACCGGCTCACCGCAACCCTGTACAGGATTAAGCGGTTTCTGACAATGAGAGATGAGATGAGAGCTGCTTTTTTGGGAAAGACGCGTCGAGCGTCCTTGCTCTCTCTCTCTTTCGCTTGACACGGCTATCCC
>JAZEWU010000017.1:2425021-2461502 GCA_036362915.1 Geotria australis
AATCACCTCGCGAAGCCCCGAGGAGAAGTTGTTCGATCTTCCATCGGAGTGGTGCAGCTGTAACATCCGCACTTCACGCCGGCTGACTGCATGACTCGCTCCCCCTTGTCCTCCTTCTTGCTATACGCCGACTACTCGCGCCTCCCTATCTGTGTCTCATGACAGGCGTGGACTCGGCGTGCGTTACAAACTGTATTATTCGCAGTGAGGCTCTGTTTATGAGTTCAGGTCATGTGAAAAAGGTGTGTAAGTGAAGTGCACCCGTCGATATGCTGGAGCAGACGAGCGAGCACATGCACCACTTACCTCGAAAGATGGCACAGACGTTTCGCTGAGCTTCCTGTCAGCATCATCAGGGACTCGGAAACATTGGTCATGAAAGCCTACGAGTTAAATGTATTTATCGTATTTATTATTACGAGGCCCCCTCCGCACAAGGCATGGTAGCAAATAGGAATCATTCAGTCATTATCAGTACCTGCTTCATCCTGTAGAGGGTCTGCCCAGCAGACCTTGGCAGCAGCAGCACGTCTTTTGACTGTGGGAGGAAACCGGGGTACCTGGCGAAACCCCACGCCTACCACGGGAGGAGAAGCGAATGCAGAGTCCAAACAGAAAGGCACCCGAGCCGAGATCGAACCCGGTTTGTAGCTGTGAGGCGGCAGCGCTACTCACTGCCCCACGGTGCCACCCAGGAACATAGAAGTGCAGTACGACAACGTGAGCCTTGTATTCAGGGTGCGTTCCGTGACAGTTGAAGGAACTGCTTAGCTAGACTTTCCATCGCAATCACGGTGCTTGATATTTACTTTTTAACGTAGTTGGCACCTTCAACCTTGTCTAAGGCACTGCTCGATGTCACAATCAAAGTGAAACGTGTCACGGGAGAGGTAATCTCTTGTGCAAGCAGACACGTGTTTATAGGCTCACAGTGACCCCGAAAGTCTGGCATTCGTTGCCCCGCACCATCACCGCTGCCAATCCCACGTTCCCGTCGAAGCCCGCACGATAATTATATTTTTTAATCCACGTCGCGTCTGAAAACCCAAAGCAGCCGATGACTTTGTACAGGCTAAGTAAAGATGTATAATACTTGACAGAACCTCCAAAGCCATCTCGACCACAGAAACGGTACGCTGATGTTGACTCTGTTAACATCTTGTCGTTGCTATAATGGAATGGTGCCCCGCGTCCTTCACGTACCGCACGAAATATGTTCATTCATTTATTATCTCATCTCATCTCATTGTCAGAAACCGCTTAATCATGTACAGGGTCGCGGTGAGCCGGAGCCTATCCCGGCAGACACAGGGCGCTCGGCAGGGCTATACCCAGTATGGGACGCTAGTCCATCATCGGACACCGAGGGCAACTTAGTGCGCAGGCCAATTAACCTATGCAGCAGCATGTCGTTGGACTGTGGGAGGAAACCGGAGTGCCCGGTGAAAACCCACGCGGACACGGGGAGAACATGCAAACTCCGCAAAGAAAGGCACCCGAGCCGAGATTCGAATCCGGGATCTTCTTGCTGTGAGGCGGCAGCGCTTTGTGACCCTCGGGTGAAAGGCGCTATATAAATGCTATTATTATTATTATTACTCACCGCGCCACCGTGCCGCCCTCATTTATTATACGTACCCGCTCAATCTTGCAGAGGTTCGTCGTGAAGCATGAGCCTATCCCTGCAGATACAGGACGCAAGGCAGGCATACATCCAGGATGCGACGCCAGTCCATCGTAGGGCACCGGGGGAAATGAAGACAGGCCAATTAACCTATGCAGCAGCATGTCTTTAAACTGTGGGAGGAAACTGGAGTACCCGGTGAAACCCCACGCGGACACAGGAAGAACATGCAAACTCCACACAGAAAGGCACCCGTGACGGGGATCGAACCAGGCTGCATCTTGCGGTGCTTCATGCCGTCATACTGCACCACTGGGTGTCGGCGATTCTTTGCTGAGGGCGGATGAGCGACAGTCGGATAAGCGGCGTTGGACTGTATTACACCTTTATGTTCGCCCATAGTGACTGAGTGAGATGCCCGATTGCACAAAAAAACACGCTTTAATTGTTATTCTTTTTCACGGTAGTTTTAAGTGCTTTACCAACAGATAGCATTTTTAAACTCTGTACATAATATACCCGAAGTAAATGGACGGTTGAAAAAAAAAAATCCTGCGAATTTAAACTTCTTCAAGTTATTCCAATGGAGCAGGAAGATGTTTACATTAAGATTAATCACTAAAATATTACTTGACCGCGTGAAATTGTTTGCATTGCGAGCCGTACACCCATCGCCGTACATCATATTTAAATCCTAATAACCGCTAATAGGATTCTTGCTTTCTCTCGGCCTTAGCGTCTCACACCGCACTGGAGGCGAATTACTTGGTTTAATAATGATGGGCCGCGTATAGCTGAAAGTATTTAATACGATAGTTAAAGCAACGAGGAACTTCTAGGCTGAATTTTCACCAAATTCCGGGTCGTATTTCATGGGGTCCCAAATATAAACAAGTCACGTTCCTGGAAAACCGGTCACGTTCCTGGAAAACCGGTTTGGCCGATCAGCGAACCGGTTCCGCAAAGCCGAGGTTCCACGCTGATGGGTGTGAGCCGAAGTATTAATTATTGTCATGACTCAAATTACCCCATGTACGTTTCGTTAAAAGCGCGTGCCTACCCATCTGCGTGTTTGAGTGTGTAAGCGCGCTGGGCTACAAACCTGGCGACCCGGGTTCGATTCCCGCTCACGGCCAACACCAGTGACGATTTTTTTAAACCGGTCCTCAGCCTTCCCTAGGTCGACTCAGCCTCAAATGAGAACCTTAGTGCGGTGTGTAAACATCGCCACTAGGAAGACAAAGGCGGCCTGGCGCAGTGCTGGCCACCCACCCCCGTAGTGTGCCGTATCGGCCTTCATAGGCACTCGCTAACGGCACTTGACCCTACAGTCTGTTAAGGCTAAACGGGGGATCTTTGTCTTTGCGTGTTGGCGTGTTTGGGTGTGTACGTGAAATAACCACGCGCACGGGCTACTAATGCAAGCCAGGCTGCCTTTATTTCATATTGTCTTTAGTGAAATCCACACGCAGACAGGAATAAAGGGAATCAAATGATATTTTAAACTCCCCCGTAACGTCACATGTACACGAACGCATATGAAACGCGTGAGCAAAACTCACAAATGGCACGTTAGCAGGGTGATCCTTCACGTTATTTCGTCCTCATCATTACCGTCAATGCGACATTAAAGCAAAGTCAAATTGCTAAACAAGGGATGTGAGTTGCGTCACGGCTGTCTACATTTCGACAAGTCTGGAGGACTTGGACAGTACAAAGACGAAGATCCCCCATATAGCCTTAACAGACTGTAGGGTCAAGTGCCGTGAGCGAGCAGTACGAGGTACTTAGAACACTCACCCCGTTGTATCTCACACACATTGCGATGGCTAGTAGCGTCCTTTAATCGATGTGCGTTACTCGTACGTCATACCTACACGATGATCCATTTACAGACACCCCACTCATTCTTATTGACGCTCTTCATCCTCAAAGCTGATTAAATATTGTGAACGGGATGACTCCGTATCAAGGGATGGTTCCGTACAAAGACAACGACCCCCCTGTATAGTCTTAACCGACTGTAGGGTCAGGTGCTGTTAGCGAGCACCTGTGAAGGTCAACACGGTACACGAAGGGGTGGGCGGCCAGCATCACGCCCGGCCGCCTTGGTCTCCCTAGTGGCGATGTTTACACACCTTGCCAGGTACTCATTTGAGGCCGAGTCGACCTAGGTAAGGATAAGAACCGGTGCAATAAGGCGTCACTGGTGACGGCCGAAATCGACCATATTCTTATCTTGCAAAGGGCAGTGTTAAGATAGTTAATACGTCGATTGAGATTAATGAGAGACGTGTAGAGGTTTTAAATTTAAAAACATTTTCACTTTGGTGTCGCCATGTTATTGTAGTGGGAGTAGCTATACGTGGATCGCCCTGTATATATACTGTACCAACCTTAACACAGAGATTGCCATTTGCAAAATGTTGCCGTCATCAAAGCACAGGTCTCAAATATTGAAAACAAATTTGATGGTTGCTCTTCAACGCGTGAGGATGCCTCCAACGTTGGAGGCGAAATGTCGCGAATGACTTATGTTTATGCTGAGTGTTTGCTGCTGCGTCTGTGAGCTCCTCGACGAAAGGCGCTTTATAAACAGAAATACTATTATTATGTACATCATACTGATATGGTAATTGATACGTATTTTAAAAAAAACTAGCAAAATACATGCTCAATATAAGTGTTTGTTGCGTATAAACTGATTTTTAGCATACATTTTAAGCAACACAGCGTGCCGTTATACTCTTCTCTGCACGAAGCCGGCAGAGATACAAGATACAAAAAACGTGCGTTAAGTGCTTCGTCCAGCAAAGCATCGTGTCTCGGAGCTCCGCGCTCTGTGCGCATCGCCGTCCACGACATCGCTCACGACGCCCGTGCGGTGGCCGTTGTCATCAACTCAACATTGACACCTTGATCACCACCGTCGGCAAAGATCTCGATCATAAACGCGATCGTCGTCATCCTGACCATCGGATGTCACAGTCTCGGTACGATCTTGACCCGAGTCATCGTGGTGTCAAGATGAAGTCTTGATCATCGTCGTTGTCATCAGCACGTCAGGATGAAAGCCACCTCGATGCGTAACAATGGCCCTCGACGTTCCCATGAAATAAACCTGGGACACAGTGAACAGCTGGTGATTGACGCCTTCCTGCAGGCGTCAATGTTTTTGTTGCTGTTGCTGCTAATTGCCGTTCGTGTGGCTGCTGCTGCTGCTGCTGCTGATGATGATCATCCCGGAGTCGTTTTCCGAGCGTCGAGTGTCGACCCTCGGAGAGGAGCGAGCGACTCACGCGAGCGACGAGACGGGGGACGCGCACATGTGGGAAGTCGCTCCACCCTCCTTCAGCTCAGAGTCTCCTTTTGCAGCGGCCAGGAACGGCCAGGTCTAGAAATGAAAGACAACAACATAAAGATCCCCCGTGTTGCCTTACCAGATTGTAGGGTCAAGTGCCGTTAGCGAACACTTATGGAGGTCGACACGGCACACGAGGAGGTCGGTGACCAGCACCACGTCCAGCCGTACTTTGTCTCCGTAGTGGGAATGTTTACACACCGCACCAATTACTCATTTGAAGCTGGGCCGACCTAGGGGAGGCCCAGTTCCGAATCAGAAAATCGTCACTGGTGTTGGCCGAGAGCGGGATTCGAACACGGGTCGCCAGGTTTATAGCCCAGCGTGCTAACCACTGAGCTACCGCTCCGCCAGGTCTGCACGCAGATGCGCGTGCAAGTAAGACACTGCCAGTCAGCGTTCAATGCGATCGTTAACACAATAAATACTCACTAAGATGAGATAGGCTCAGGTGCCTTCCTGTGGGGAGTTAGTAGGGCTATCCCCAGGATGGGCTGGCGTCCCATCCTGAGACGAGGCTCTAACGAAAGCTGTCTTTCGTGTTGGGCCAATCAGTTTGAAGGACAATGCATGTATTATCGTATCATTTGTTCGCATGTTTTTTGCCACAAGCATGTGTGGCTGCTTGCAAACTGGAACCTTTGCAAAAAGGTGTCCATTTGGTGTTTTAAGATATTAACACTTCTCTCATTGCCAGAAAAGGTAATACCACCTTGTATATTTTGCATTATTTGTTCAATGTGCCTTGAACCCGCTGAGTGACCCAGTGTCGATTTCACTTACACATCATACTAAAACAGCACTTGCAGGTGCTATGTGAATATGAGACTGTGCTTCGCCAACATCTACTCAGCCGTAGATTAGCACCTACAACTGCGTTGCTTTGAAATCAGGCCTGGCGGAGAGAACTGTTCACGCGTGATGTTGCTGTTCCTCCACGTGACTCCTTTATAGGCGCTCGCTAACAGAACGTGCCATAACGGACTCTGTGACCAAATCGACGACATTTTGTCCGTGTACATATTCACCCCGCAAAGAAGGGTCCCCTTTCCTAATCACAATAACAGGAGGGATATCACATGGAGTGAACAATGTTATCGGACCCAAATCTGCGATGTGCATGACCATATTTTCCTTCGCGTTTAAAGAGGCCTGCTCTGACCAAAAGCTGTATTTTTTTTTTTATCGCGAGTCGTGTTCAACCTCGTGTGAAATTACGCCGGGCGGTACTTGACTAGCGAGGTTAGAATTACGGTTACTTTGCGCGGAAGTCTCTTACACGGAACCTCTCACACTTGAGCCAAAACCATAACGCCGCTTCAAAGCGACGCCACGAAGCAGCGTGTGAGATACGTCTACCGACACGGTGCGGGCATGCTGGGCCGTCTCATACAGTTACAGCCGTTTGTCAATCTGCTGCTGGGTCAAGACAGGGGCCCCTTGACCCATAACTTCACCGCGCTGGTGAGCGGTGCACGGATTTGGTGACGTTAGAGTGGGGAGCAGCCCAGGACCGGTGCGGATATCATTTGCCACTCATGCTAGCCATGGCCGGGAATCGAACTCAGGTGGCCCGGTTTAAAGTGCCGTGTTTGTACCAATGCAGCATCCATCCATCCATTTTCACAAACCGCTTAATTGTGTACAGGGTCGCGGTGAGGCGGAGCCCATCCCGGCAGACACAGGGCGCAAGGCAGGGCTTATACCCAGGATAGGACGCCTGTCCATCGCAGGGCACTTGGGGCAATTTACTCAGTAGGACAATTAACCTGGCAGCATGTCTTTGGACGGTGGGAGGAAACCGGAGTGCCCGGCTAAAACCCACGCGGACACTGGGAGGACATGCAAACTCCACACAGAAAGGCACCCGAGCCGGGAATCGAACCCGGGGGGTGGTGCTGTGCAGTAGTAGCACTACCCGCTGTGCCACCGTGCCGCGCATCTGTTAGCATACACATGCTCAGTATTCCAATGGCTTACTGGCCTTCCGGGCAGAGATGTTTTACAGCAGTTGGCGTTTGCAATAACATCTGGCACCGCAGCAGCAGTTGTTGGACAGGCCTAGTACTGCTGATTAAACCCGAGAAGTCGAAACCAGCGTAGAGTGTAAACAACTCACCTCTGGCTTCACATGCTGATGATAAGCACGTGCTGCTGAGATACAGTTCGGTCGGGAAGACCGACCGGCCGATGGACTGAATTGTGTTTTCTTTTATGTTGTTTTCTATCGATAGAATATATGATAATGTATCTATGTGTATACATGGTGCGGCATAAGTCGTCTTACCGATAATATGCATTTATATTATTTTCGCTAAAGCGACTTACTCTGCACCCTGTAAAATTAAAATTCATTTTATGCTGCGACAAACTTTTGATATTTTACGTATACATTTACGTGCACACGTTTGTGACCTGATTGTAGGCCTGTGTTGTGCAAAATTAAGAATACATTTTTACGATTGTTGTTTGTAATCGCCAAAAACCTTGAACACGTTTACATTTAAAGTTGACAAAACGCGCAAAGAAGAATGGAGAGATGCACGTTCGGAATTTCACCGAAAGATATCGGTGTAACACATGGATTCGTAAACTACTGAAATACATCATATTGACTGTGAAGCAAAGTAAGTGGCTGGGAACAATAGCTGGTGGATGAGACCACCGTCTGAATATGGAGGGAATGTGCAAAACTACTAAATGGATGGTCGCATCGCCAGACCGTGAGAGACGGTGACAGCTTGGGGGAGGCATTCATCCAGCAGTGGATAGAACGTGGCTGAGATCGATGGCGATTGTGCTACATCGAGTTGTGTCGCGCACGGTTTGACTTGATGGAAATCATCTACATCCCCAACAGAACCTCGCCTGAGATTATAAATGTCAACTATTATTATTGACACGGAGTCAGTGTGAGTGAGCGTCATGTCATACACCATCTCCTTGCAGTTCGTTACAATATGAACGTTCCTGCTTACCAATAATCGAAGTCATACTCGCGTTATAAACGGATTTTTACGAGTATTTTTATGATTTTCACGAGCATTACAGTTTTGTATTATTATAATTACACGTATTATTATCCGTGTCTGTACGTGGATTCAGATTTACTTGCGACGATGTGAGCTGGGAGTGATTAGATTAGGAGACATTCTATTAACTGCTCGTGATCATCAGGAATTAAAACTCGGTAACGAACGAGTCGACAGTGGCGCTTCGTGAAGCTTTTTACGTGAGCGACCCGCACACAACAATGATCAGGTTCGGGCCCAATTCGTGAAGATTATCGCTGATAAACCCTGGACCGCATTTGACAATCACGGGAAAATCAGGTATACAACTGTGTCACGCTTTGCAAGGTATCACCAGCACACCTGTAGAAATAGAATCGTTATGGAAACTACATGAAAAAAATAACTACCGATTGAATGACCCCTAAATGCACGTGGTCCTCATATTTCGCAAGCTAAGCGGGGTTGCGGTGGCACCCAGTTTTCTTGCCGCGCAAAGCCAAATATTAATTAATAGTTTTGAATAAACTAGCGGCGTAATTACATTAGCATACAGATTTACACTTATAGAGCGCTTAATAGGCGCCGAAGCTCAAAGCTCCTTACATCACATCTCAATTATTTCAATGCCCTGCTGCAATCTAGCCTAGGGGACCCCCAGGGGCAGCTGTTCCTGGGCCACACACTGCGTTCTCAGCACCGGCCTTCACACGAACCATTAGATCGGAGCACAGTCACAGATGCAAAGGCAGTGGTGAAAGAAACTTAGACTTGTTACCGGTACAGTCATATTAACATTAAATTATATTTATAACGCGCACATATGCATTCAATGTCGAAGGTATTAATTCGAAGAGAGAACGACTCAGAGGCGCGAGTAAACCGAGGAGGCAGCCAGGCGCTTTGCCGGCGCCAACATATTGCCACACACTGCGTCTATAATATGTGTTCGTCGCATTCGTACCGCACCGAACGCTTCGTCCACCGTATCGGAGCCTACCGGACCGTACCGGCTCACTTCCACCTCCGCGCACAGCGCCATCTCGGGCAGACGTCCGCCAACTGACTCACCAGGTTGACGGGGTGCACGAACCCGTTCTGGTAGGTCTCGTCGGCCAGGATCTGGCGCAGGTGCCCGATGTAGCTGGAGGCGAGGCGCAGCGTGTCCAGCTTCGAGAGCTTGGTGTCGGCCGGCACCCAGGGCAGCGTGGTCTTGAGTCTGGAGAACGCCTTGCTGAGGACGCGCATGCGGGCCCGCTCCCTGGCATTGGCCGCGTTGCGTTGTCCGTGTTTGCCCTCGACCAGTGGCCCGTCCGCGTACTCGTCACCACCACCAGCAGCAGAAGCGGAACCGCCGGCGACTCCCGCCGCGCGTGGACCTCTGCGGCGACCCTGCGTGACTCGGCGTCGACGGGTGGCCCGCATCTCCTTGCTGCTGCTGCCGCCGCCGCTACTACTGCTGTTGCTGCTGCTTCGGCCCGGGCTGCAACCGCTGCCCTCCTCGGAGGTGAAGTCCAGCTCGTCGCCAGCGACGGTCGTCATGCCTCGGGGCGCGCGGCCCGGGCCGCCCTGGGGGCGCGCGGCTCGCACGCACGGCTGCTGATGCTGGTGTCCGTCCAGGTCGAGCAGCTCCTCCGTGTCGCTGATGGAACCCGTGGACATAGCGGGATGGGTGTTTGTGTGCCTTTGTCTTTGGTATACGGGAGTGTGTTCTGTGTACGAGTGTGGTGCTGTGAGTGATGTGTAATAGTGTTGTGTTTTGAGTGGTTTTTGTGAGTGGTGTGTGTGTGTGAGTGATGTGTACGGGTGTGTGTGTGTGTGGTGTGTGTGGTGCTCGCTAACAGCAGTTGAACCCTACAGTCTGTTAAGGGATGTGTGAGAGACTTTAGTGTCACAGCAAATCAGCATATATATATCGTGTGTTATCTATATGCAGAGTTGTATACATATACTGACACGTCTATCCAGACTCGCACACAGCTCGTCACCTATCCCGAACACAGCCTTGTGATAGCTGTCCGGGCGTCCCGTTACTGGCACGCCGGCTGAGTAACTACTGCGCTCTCAAACGAGGCTCACATCCTATACATGATCCCATCAACGCCCATGTCCACACAGACTGCGGCGTGACCGTCCACCCTCTTGTGTGTGTGTGTGTATCTGGCAGGCAGCCGACGATGTCTGGTTAAGAGATTCCTGTAAACGCGACTCCTCGGAGCGGCGCGTCCACTCGGAACTCCAATCCCCGCACAGCCGTCAAGCGATGCAAAGGAGGAGGAGGAGGAGGGGAAATATATATATGAGTGTGTCTGCCGCATGCGTCAGAGTTAGTTGGGTGGTCACTTTCCCATGGATATTGATTGACGCTGGGCTACAGCAGCTGAGCTGCACGTCCCCCCTCCTGCCTCTCATTTATCTTGAGCGTGGACTATACCAAGTGGGGAATATGCATCGTTGTGGGGGTGGGGGGAGGTGAAAAGGATGGGACACCGGAGCTGTGTTGGCTTAATTATTTTTATTAGCAGAGTGCTTCCCCTGTGTCTACCAGGATAGGCTCCGGCTCACCGCAACCCTGTACGGGATTAAGGGGTTTCTGACAATGATGATGATGATGAGATGGCAGTGGGTGAGCAGGTGGAGGGACACCTCGCGGCGGGTGGACGGGGCACAGGGAGTAATTTAGCCCGTAGGCCAATTAAGCCTAACCGCAGCGTGTCTTTGGACTGTGGGAGAAAACCAGATAACTTTACCTGGCGAAAACCCTCGCAGACACGGTTAAGAACACACAGAAAGGCACCCGAGCTGGGTATAGAACCCATGTTCTTCTTGCTGTGAGGCGGCAGCGCTCCTCACTGCGCCACTGTTCAGCCTATGCTCACGTGCTTATGAGTTTTTATTGTTTAATCAATTACAGATGTTGTGTTGGTTCTGTTTATTCGGTTGTGGGAAGATTAAGTGTGGGTGTGTTCCTCAATTCCTTTATCCCTCCCACGATACCCCGCAACCCACATTATTTGTGTAATGAATCTTCTCAAGAGCTGATCTTTTGGGATAGCCGTGTCGAGCGTTCCGCCCCCCTCTCTGCTCCGCGAAGTCTCGCCTCCCACGTTTGAGGCTGTTGACGCGTCGAGAAGGAGAGAGGAGGAAGGCTCGACACAGCTTGAGAACAATTATCATACATCGAGCCATGAAAACCAACACCAATAATGAATCGTGGTCAGCCATGGTCAATCCACTGCTGGATGAATACATCCCTCCCAAGTCTCTGTGGGTCTTGGTGGTTATTTGATCAGACGCTGGAGAGTGCGGGTTGGTGAATGCTGGCAGCATACGGGCGGCAGGGTAGCGCAGTGGTAACAACAGTCCTGCCCCGATGGTTCAATCCCCGCCTCGGGCGCCTTTCTGTGTGCAGTTTGCGTGTTCTCTCCCCCTGTTCTGAGTGGGTTTCCTCCAGGTTCTCCGGTATCCTCCCACAACTAAGAAAGCAACCGTTAATTGTTCAATAATATCATAATATATAGGACGCAGTGTCTAGCAAATGTTGGCGCTGGCTAACCGCATGGCTGCCTGCCCCCCGCCTCTCTGGGGGGGGGGGGGGTAATTACCGGCCGTCTAGCCAAGCGAGGTTCGGCATACAGACAATTCCACAATAGTTTCGCAATTTATTCGTCATGCATACCAGAATGCTTGTGTACTGCTTGGTGTGTTGTTAAAATAAACATATCAAATGTAAGATTGAAATTGAAGTCTATTATGTCAACATTCTTTGGGAGGATTTAGTGCTGTTTAATCAGTGTGATGGGAACTCAATTAAATTTTGCTCGGGGTCCCAAAACCATTAAGACCCCACTGGCTATACAACAGTAGCCAGCCTGATGCCTGCTGAGCTTCCTAGATCTAATGAGACCCGGGAACGTTCCAGGTGACGTGATGATCGCCGACTGATTGATGAGCAGCTTCAATTTAGCCAAATGACAAACTCTGAAAACTATATCTGTATAAACATCTCGGTTGCGGATGTATTCGGTCTATAAACAGCATTCCTTCACTGCTGTCAAGACCAAAAGTTATAAATTAATGTGATGGGGAATAAGGAGTTATGCTTACACAAGTGTACTGCATGTTTAAGTTTGATGGAAACGGAGGGAAGTTGAATCACTATTCCTGTAAAGTTATGACCTTTTCACGGGGATCTGTGCGATAAATTAAACCCCTAATTTGAGGAGAGGATGTTCGCTTGAGGGCGGCACGGTGACACAGTGAGCAGCGTTGCCGCCTCACAGCAAGAAAATACAGGTTCGATTCCTGGCTCGGATGTCGCCTTTCTAAATGGAGTTTGCACGTTTTCACCGGGTATTCCGGTTTCCTGCCACAGTCCAAAGACACGCTGCCTAGGTTAATTGGCATGCTGACGAAATTGGCTCTAGTGATCTGCGATGAACTGGCGTCCTATCCTATCCTGGGTATAACCCTGCCTTGTACCCTGTGTCTCTTCGGATAGGCTTCAGCTACCTGCAACCGTGTACAGGCTAACAATTATGTAAGCTTGTGAGGACCATTCGCACTTAAGCGGCTCTTGTGCTCAATGTTTCTTAACCTAATGCCATCCTTGCAAGCTGTTCTCTCTACATTTTAAAATCTCATTGGCCAACTGGAGCCCCCGGACAAAAGCCAGAAATGCAAGGGGGAAACGCTCTATCCCATATTGGCGGAACAAGTGGTGTCCGCATTTATTCCATACCGCTTTCTCCCGGCAATGTAAGGGCAAGACGTCTGGACACCCACGGGAAGAGAGCTTATCAACATTCGTGTGATCCACCAACCCTCGCTTCCACCGCTGGATTACAGGCGCTGCAGATCCGTCAATGGGTGAGGCGCGGCAACCCCCCGAGAGGGGGTGAATATCAAACAGAGCCTCCTCCGCGGGGTGTGCAGGGGTGTGCAGGGGTGTGCGCGCACGACGAACTCAAGGCCACCCAGAGCGACACTCGGAGAGACCCCTGTGGGACCCCATCTCAGCAACACCCTCCACCGAACGAACGCCCACCGACTCAAGTAGCAACCCCGACTTTAATTATTTATTTGTCGCTCGCGGATTCGGAGTAGAGTTCCCTCCGACTCAAGCAGGCGTTGTCATCACCAGTGGTGAGAGCTTGAAGGCCACCAGAGAGCAGAGTTAATGGGCACTCACCCACTCACTCACCCACCCACTCACACGCTCACTTACCCACCCACGAGCACAAAGATCCCCCGTATAGCCTTAACAGACTGTAGGGTCAAGTGCTGTTAGCGAGCACCTATAGATGCTAGCACGGCACGCGAGGGGGTGGGTAGCTAGCAGCACCTCCGGCTGACTTTGGCCCCATAGTTGCGTTGTTTACACGCCGCACCAGCTACTCATTTGAGGTTGAGTCGACCTAGGGGGTCCCAGGACCGGTTTCGAAAATCGTCACTGATGTTGGCAGTGAGCGGGATTTGAACTTCGGCTCGCCGGGATCGTAGCTCAGCGTGCTAACCGCCACACTACCGATGCCCTTACACAGTCACACACAACTACTCCCTCACCCACTCACTCCCTCACCCACCCACTCACTCACCAGGGAACATAGCTAGTGGGCACGAGTCACGAACACGCGACACGGTTTGTATTTGTCCACCAGGTGACAGAACCGTTTCTGTCACCTCCGGTTCAGAAACGGTTGCAGACTGCCCAGTAACGGCGTGGCCAGTTGAATCCTGTTTGACAGACTGTAGGCTCCTGTACGATGTGGTGATTTATTGGGGCCTGTGCCGTCCACTCATCGGGCCATCGGCACGACGGCACGGGGCTTGGCCTTGGCAGGCGGATGTCTTAGATTTAAAGCGCGCGAGGTTCTCTTGACACGCGTCTGTCCCGTTAACCCGAGTTAATGATCAGCGCTCAGCACAAACACACGGTTTAAATGTCCCACAGGATAAGACATCACACTTGACAAGAAGATACAAAGACTAAATCAAGTTCTGTATTGATAACAGTGGCGTAGAGAGCACGTGTTGTGTTAGATACATCGTATTGACTGCATCGGTGGAGGTTTTCGCGATTCGATGTATGAGAATTGGTCTTAAGAGCTGCTCTTTCGTGGATAGCCGTGGCGGGCGTTCCTCCTCTCCCCTTCGTGGACGTTTCTCTACCCACGTTAAAGGAATCTTCAAGCAGTATGGCAATATAGAATACCAAGAATGGGATTTTACTTCTGAGAATCATCTTATAGATCACACACTTTGGCAGCTGCCAATTCCAGTGATCCCACGATACCATTAGTCATCTCGGCTAGGTGGCACACTAATCCTCATAGAATCCCAATCAAACGAGTAGAGATCTTTACCAATGGGAATTGCCCATAGAAGAATCGTGATTCCTGAAAGAATTCCCCACGGTGGAATAGTGGGGTTCACTTAGAATTCCTATAGGAATCACACATTAATAGTAAAAGCCTTTACAACTGATCAGTAACTGCAGCTTCCGCTAGCGGCAGACAAAAGCTGTAGATACGAGCACCGCATTACTGAACACATCGGGCCAACATTAAAGTCAACTTCGAACTGACAAAGTTCATTGTACTGCAAGCTATTTGAACTATGTACAGTACTGTAGAAAAAATAAGAAAGAAAAAACCACACGGGTAACATTTTACGGAAGACACATAGTTACGAGAAATAGTGTCTTCAAATAATTCGCTGAAATCACTCAAAGGTTACGACGGCACGCAGCTGTGATCTAGTGGGTATTCCAGCACAGAGCCTCGCAAACAGCCGTGAATTTATGACGGTCGTGATCCAGCCTTATCCCGCTAAGTACCTTTAGAGCTCCCAAGTCAGACATGAGCTAAACGGCCTCCATAACTGTGGCCTCTTTCCCACGAGAATTTCGCCTTGGAAAAATAACTGGCACAAGTGAAGCCCTATAAACTGCCACGGCAGAGGCTAGCCACTGATAGAGGCTGGATTCGGCTGCGCGCTTATCTCCCCAAGACGTAAATTATAAAACTGTGGACACATCGCAGAACGCAGGGTTTTAAGGCTCGTGGTGGTGCTGGTGTCTGGAAGCCCGGCTCGTCTTGTTTGAAGATTGTGTTTCGAAGCACTTTGTAGGTCACGCCTTTCTGGACGGCGTAATGTTATTGATGTTACAGGGTGCTCCAGATGTCTTGTGACCCCTATTTAATTTGATTTATAGACGTTTATTATTACAGCGGAAAACGCCCAGTGAGCTTGCAAGCTCTGGAAGCGGATTCCTGCGATACAACAAACCTACAAACTAACCAACGCAAACAATATATAAAATCAGAAGTTAATGCAACGAATTTACAGCATTAAAAAAATGCACCACACTGCGCAGTGTGGGTTGGTGGGACCAGTTCAAACGTCACCTGCCACTGATGCCAGCCGCAACGAGACTCCGATGACCGACCTTTTATCGCACGGTGCGCCAATTATGCCAGGCACTCCGGTTTCCTCCCACAGTCCAAAGACATGCTGCTGCATAGGTTAATCGGCCAGCGGACTAAATTGCCCCCGTTGCCCCTCTGGTGGACTAGCATCCCATGCTGCGTGTAGCCATGCCTTGTGCCCTGTATCTGCCGGGATAGGCTTCGGCTCACCACGACCCCGTACAGGATTAAACGTTTTCTGACAATAGATGGGATGGATGGTATTGGCATCCCATCAACGAGGGCGTAGTGTATGCTTTTAATCAGCGCATCATAGCCCCCCACACATTCCTCATTGTTTGTCAAAACTGCCTTTATCTACGTAATGAGGCCGGAGGCTAATCTGCCCTACTTATTTACCAAGTAATTTGTCAACCTCGCTTGCCAACGACGTAAACAAACATCGTACACTTGTTGACGGTGTTTTGACACCCAGGCGCATCCAGGGTGCAGGACTAAATGCCACGTTTGTTATAATTGCTACGCCGCAGAGTTAACTTTATAAAGTCTGGAGTTGCCACCTCGGAGGCACAAAAACCGGGACGTATCGTGCATTGTGTAAAGAGAATGAGAGAGAGGGGACTGTGCCAATTCCTGCCTCGGGCGTCGTTCTGTGTGGAGTTTCTGCGTTCTCCCTGTTCTGCGTGGGTTTCCTCCGGGTTCTCCGGTTTCCTCACGCACCAAAAAAATACTAATGAATGAATTGGCCGATAACGTCATAATATATGGGACGCAGTCTCTGGTAGATTGGCGCCGGCTCACCGCGTGGCTTGACTGCATCCGCCCCCCCAACCCTCTTCCTGCAAGTTACCTCACGCCTCTGAGTCGTTCTCTCTTCTAAATGTAATGAATATGCGCCACGCGTTATAAATCGTATTTATTTATATTTATTATAATTACCGGGTGATTCATTGCATCCAAGTGTAAGAGGCTTCGTGTATTTTCCCGTGTACATTTTTTCGCAACTTAACTACAAGCGTAAATTTAGTGTTTGCGCGTAACTTTGAAATGCGAGTTGCCGACACCGGTGGACAACGGCGGCTTGAATTTGCGAACGATCACAAGAATCCGGACACGGCGCGTGACTCTAAAACTGTCACAAAAAAATACAAGCGTTTTAATGCTGAGATCCGGGTGTGGTTTTTTTTCTCCCCCCCCCACCACCTCGCGGTTAAAAGAGCCTAATTATTTCTCTCTTGCCCTTAATGCCATCCAATCATTGCGCCGGCCCAGCTGTGTTTTCGGTTCCCACGTAATGGATATTTCTGACGGCCTGCCAAATCCACGGGCTTTTCCAGGCGCTGTTAATTAGGGGCAGTGACGGCGGCCGCGGGTCTCCCGTGGCATCCTTGCAAATGTCTCCTTCCCATAACAAGAGGATTTGCCGCGGTGAGGACTGAGCACCAGGGCCGTGGCGGCGGCTGCTGCTGCGGCAATGTCGCGCAGAGGCGGGTCGACGCGTAATGCAGGCCTTCAAGATCCGGGGTTAATTGGTGTCAGGCTGCGATGGGAGAGCGCGAAAATGGCTTCGAGGGGAGGCTGGGAGCCATGGCGAGCGGAGTTACTGTAGTGGTGGGTGGTGTGGGTGGGTGGTGTGGGGTTGTGCGAGGGGCCAGGTTTGGAATGGACGCGTTGTGCCAAACAAACGCACCCTGGGCTGGTGTTGCGTTTCTTTGTCCTGGGAATTTAGTCGCGTTCGCTTAGTCAGTTGGTGGCTTGTTAACAGATTTCGACGTGTGTGTTCACGTGTAACGGTCCGCTTACGCACATGCCCCGCTGTTTCGGTTTAGTGAACCGTCCTGTTCGGGGTTTGTTTTACCGGCAATTATTGTTCATTACCTTTCAAATGCCGCTTCGTACGAGAGTTGTCGGGTCAGTAAAAAGCAAGGTCAAAATCCTGGCGGCCAATGACTGGGTCCCAAGGCCGCCGGGTCGGTGTCTCTCGGCAAGTCACGGCTTACTGCCGACCCACCGAGCAAAACACTCGTAAATAAACGGACGCTGAGCTGGGTGGCACGGTGGTGCCACCCCGCAGTGGGAATTACACGGAGGGACTCCCTCTTTCTCATCAAACGCATGTCCATACGAGCGAAATATTGGGATCCACTTGAACAGTGCAAAGACGTGCTGCCTAGGTTAATTGGCCTGACTAAATAGGCCCCCCGATGTCCTGTGATGGACTGGTGTTCCATCGCGGGTATAGACTAAGTTATCTACCAACTTGCTTACTCCTCCCTGCTTCTTCTTCTTTGCGATTCTTCGAAGCGCGATGTTAAATTACAGTTTCCCATTTTCTTACACAGCCCCTTGCATTTTCATTGAACTCCGCAAGGTCTCCCTGCTGGACAACTGTTAAAAAGGGCTACATCGCTGAACCGTTCTTTCCAGCGTAAATAAAAGCTGACTGACTTTACAGCCGGCTGTGAGATTGAAATCTCACGTGTAGCGACGGTCAGTCCAGAGGCGTGCAGAAAATTAGAAGCAGTTGCACGAGGCATGGGTTGTCCAGATCTTAGGTGATAAAATTAAACATACCCGACTAATTTCTGACATTTCTTTTGAATGTTGGCCTTCCCAGAACCGACAAAATATTGTTGGTCGGGTCATCGAGCGCATCCACAGCATGGCACGTGGGGAGCAGTGAGCAGAGCTCTGAACAGGAGGTGAACACAGCAGTGGTTTCGTGACACCACTTTAGTTAATTAACTTATTTTATTTGTTACATTTATTAATGCGCCATTCATGCAGAGGTACAAAAGCGCTGCAGGAAACCACAGGTAGGTGGGGGGAGGTAGCCAGGCAGTTAGCCGGCGCCAACCCGCCAGACACTGCGTCCTACATATTACGATGACATCGGCCAATTAATTAATGAGGTTGTTTTTTTAGTTGTGTGAGGTAACCGGAGTACCCGGAGGAAACCCACGCAGAACAGGGGCAGAACACACAAAAAAGGTGCCTGAGGTGTGGCAGGAATCCCACTTCCAGAGCTGCCATGCTCACTGCTGTACTAATTAACCATCTATCTACACCTATCAGGTAGGACCTTCTTTCTGTGAGGCGCAGATGTTAGCAGTGCGCCACCTTCCAGGCGCCGCAAACTCGGGGTCATGCGCTGCTCCGTGTGAGGGTTCCGAGCGGAGCGCTCGCGTGTTTCCTGACAGAACGTCGATAGACGCGATCGGAGTAAATTTGGCAGAAGAGGCAACGTAGTGAAGAAGAATACAGTGGACTTGCTGACCCCCTGATACACCCGCAGCGTCTATCGTCGCAGACGTGTGGAAAATCCTTAAGCTGTCACTGGAAACACATTTGTCAAGGGTGTTACGGATATTTTATAGCGACGTAATAACAATAATAATAATTAACGGGCCAGTGTCAATCAACTGCTTGACGATGACTCTCCACAGCTCGTCGGTCATCAGGATTGTTTGACCTGTGACCTTGCTTAGCGATGTGGGTTGGTGAAGAGGAGACCCAAGAATGATCCAAATATCACTGGCCACTAAAGCAGGTGGTGACAAGGAATCGAACTCAGGAGGTCAGGTTCACGGAACAGTGTATAAACTACTGGTAGGATATTTTCATCATTTATTTAGAGTCACAGTGGTGCAGTGAGTATCGCTGACGCGTCAGAGCAAGAAGTCCCTGGATCGATTCCCGGCTCGGTTGCCTTTCGGTGTGGAGTTTGCATGTTCTCCCCGTGTCCGTGTTGGATTTCGCTAGGAACTCTGGTTTCCTCCCACAGTCCAAACACACGCTGGCTAGGTTAATTATCCTGACTAAGTTGCCCCTGGTGTCTCGAGATGTTGTAACTTGCTTATCCCTCCCCGCTGGACAACTGTTAAAAGAGCTGCATAGCTCAACTGTTCTTTCTAGCTTTAATAAAAACTGACCGAATGAAATAGATTTTTGTTTAATTGTCTCTGATTTTCATCTCATAAGCCAAGGGTGCTTCTGAATTAAGTTCTACGGAGTTCTTTAAAATAGTTAAAGGGGGGAAAAAACCCTCTTGTCACGGGGGAATTGATTAATATTCTACAATGCGTAGGTTCTCTGTCTGTGCCCAAGCAAGCGTGAAATCTAATTTGGATCAAAAAACACCTTCCATTGGAAATCGTGTAATTGTGTTGTTTTTCTGCAGTGTTTCTCTTTAATACACTGACCTTTGCGAAGCCCGTCCTTGATTTACGCTCCTGTGTTGTGCTTTCGGAGAGTTGGGTTAATGGGTGATCGCCAGTAAAACAATTGTTTTTCTAGTAATTTAATACTGCACTTTGAATATTGAACTTCCATAGGCCGGAGTTAACGGTGGCCGTCACAAGAGATTTATTTTAGTCGCTCTATTAATGAAACGTTTAATTTAAGCTTAGCTTATATCAAATTGTCCCTTTTAATACTTTCCTTTCTATAACCTGCACGTTTTAGTCAACCTACAGTAATGGGTGGAGTTTGTGTCATTACTATATTTAGTAATAATAATAATAATAAACATCATTACAAAAATAGTAAGAACTTTCAGCACTTTAGAATTCTATTGCTGGATGAATGTATCCTCAGGTCACGGGGGGCTGCTCCACCATACTTCACCATACTGATCAGTGCAGGTTGGTGAACTGGGGGGAAGCTAGGTTTGGTTCAGATATCACTCGTCACTAATGTTAACCAAGGCCAGGAATCGAAATTACATAACTGGGTTCACAGTGCAGTGTGTGACCCATTTCACCTCATATCTCTTTGTTTTTGCATAATAACAATAATAACAATAATTGCTTAATTATCATTTTGAAATTATGTTTATTTTGAAATTATGTTAATAACTGTAGACGCAAAGCTTCCAGTGAATATGGACTTAGGTTGTATTCCTCCCAAAGTCTGTTGCGAGTGCTATCTAAACCTGCTCTTCGCATATTCAGACTGATCATCATGGTGGAAAAATGTTGACAGCCGCACAAACAACACGGTGTGGAGAGGCCTTCATCCAGCCGTGGAATGTCAAATGGCTGACCGTAAAGTATGATTCCTCAGCGTTTTATAGACATTGTGTCAACTAGCTAAAGGTAAACTGTCCAGAGAGACGAAACATTTTTCAAGAAGATTAAATAATACCGCAGAATTGTGTCTTTAAAATGCGCTATTATGTAATGGTTAAACAGCATCTTTTAGTCGAAAAGTTTTAATATAATTTGATCAATTTTACTGGTTTTGGTTGCATTATTTTGTACATAGTATTGCATCTCCACAATTTCCCAGAATATTTGACCATTCCGCATTGAATGTTTACATGTGAAATCAAGTGAGCATTC
Organism: Geotria australis; assembly: GCA_036362915.1. Lineage (NCBI taxonomy): Eukaryota > Metazoa > Chordata > Hyperoartia > Petromyzontiformes > Geotriidae > Geotria > Geotria australis. The sequence continues at coordinate 2,445,790 of JAZEWU010000017.1, forward strand.
ATGGAGAGAGAAAATACACAAATATATTTTCAGTCAAACGCCACACTGATGGTTGAACAGCCTACAATTATGTACTTTTCCACAGGTGGGTATCACCTAAATTTGACCGAGCAAAACCACAGCATTCGCCGTCGAACGTGTGTTAAAATAATTTCCTCAGGAAACTCACCCTACGCGTCGTTCATGAACAAAGTGCAAAGTTAATTCTGAGGCGTGGAACAAATGAGGAGTACCACAAAAAAAATCCCCATGAGGAAAATGGGAAAATATTTAGTTAGCGCAGTTCCTCTGTGTTTACTGAAACATGTCACGCATGTACTGCTTACACTAGCCATAAGCCCCGCGTTTCCAAAAACCCAGGGTTGGCAGATGTGGATAAAGTAAACACATCACCAAGAGAGATTTTCTGCAGCTAAGAAATGAGCTTGACTGAGCCACACCACTTAGGACCCCGCGGAAGAGAAGGCTCAGGCGAATGACGGCCCGAACACAGCAAGTTATTACCCAGGTGGATCAATTAACCCCACTGCAGGTGACGACTGGCGGTTAGCGCGCTGTGCTACCGACCTGGCCACCTGAGTTCGATTCCCGCTCACAGCCAACACCAGTGACGATTTTATGAACCGGTTCCGGGCGTCTCCTTGGTTGATTCACCCTCAAATGAGTACCTGGTGCGGTATGTAACTATCGCCAGGAGGGAGACAAAATCGGACGGGCGTGGTGCTGGCCAGCCACCCCTCTCGTGTGCCGTGCCAACCTTCATAGGTGCTTGCAAAACAGCACTTGACCCTATAGTCTGTTCAGGCTATACGGGGGATCTCTGTGTTTGTTACACCTCAAATTTCCCTGTAACTGTGTGAATGGGACTGATATAGACAATTATGGCAGTGTTGTATATGCTGAATGTTTATACGTAGAATTTTGTAATAGTGTATAAGAATAATTATAATTATTACATCTCCTAGCGTGGCAGGATATGGAGTTTGTGCATTCTCTCCGTGTCCATGTGGGTCTTCGTTGGGTACTCCGGTTTCCTCCCACAGTCCAAAGACACACTCCTGCCTAGGTTAATTGGTCTGTTGACTAATTTTCCCTCGGTGACCTTCGATGGACCAGCAGCTCATTCAGGGTGTAGCCCTGCCTTGCACCCTGTGTCCGCAGGGAAAGGCTCCCGCTCACCGCAACCCTTTAAAAAATCAAGCGGCAACTCATAATAGATGAATGAAGCCATGATACATTTTTTGAGTAAGCATATGTTCTGCTCCGTGCAACCTTCATAAAAAAAACAGCCATGGCAGCAAAGTAATAATAGTAATGACACTAACATCCACAATAAACGTGTGGATATTCCGGGAGACCACATCTGACCTCTTTTGCAAAGCTGCAAGGCGTCAGCAAATGCATCTGCTTGGAGCATCTGGGAACGCAGGCACTAGCTTACAGGCCAAGTCCATGTAAACTCACTGACAGTTTACAAAGGCCGTTTGCATGCGGCACTGTCAAAACACCAATATATTTTCGTGTTGTTTAAACACGTTGCACTGACTCATTAGAAATATGCACAAGCGAACATCTGCGCGCCTTAAATCTGAGCGGCGGTTAACAATGCGCGCTCCTCCACAAGTGAACGCGTTACACTTGTGATTTGTTGATAGATTCACCCAGAGGCACACGTGCGTTGGCCAGCCTTGTTTACGCGTTGCTCCGGCTGGCAAAGGTTAAAGGAGCAGCCCTGTAATATCCTGCTAATGCCACTGCTGGCGGAAGGCTCGCTGCTAATGTCAACCCCACTAATTCTTCACGTATTTACAATAGGTTTCGTTACCGCTTACCAAGGAAAACTGCAATGAGTGTTAATGTTCGGTGTCAGAGCACTGAGCCGACACGAGCAAACTCGTAGAATTAAATACGGCAGCCACCTGTGTCTGAGACGGTTCCCTGAACGTTAGTGTTTGCTCGTCTCGAAGACGTGGAGGTGTTGTAACTTGAAGTTTGCGGTCTTCCTTGAGATTGATATTAGTGACATTTATATCACACTTTAATCCTACGTCATATAAACAAAGGTCCAATAACTCAGTGCTAAGTAATCTCCTACTCGGACAGATTGATGGAAACATAGCAGGAAATATGGTCCCAGAGGGCCACAAATAATAAAAGACGACCACCAAAAAAAGATAATGCCGAGGTTTTTTTGGTGCAAAACATAGACAATTTAGCAGAAAATATACCAACATTAACGGATTGACACTACAGTACTGTACACACTATTCATTAAGTTGATGGTAAGACCTCCTGCTTTAGAATTACTGAGGAGAGTTTACCACGGGAAGAAACCATGAAGAGTCCCATAAGAAAACTCATGCTTGCCATCGCTAGAATGTGCGCCACCAAACTGGCCTTTAAAATATATCTATACCTAATTATAAGCGCGGATAGATTATTCGACTCACAACTCGTTTTTGTTGTTGTTTCCGTTATTTTACGTATGCATTAGCAAAGTGTGTTTCTGGAAAAAAACTAAATGTCATCTGTCGTTTTCAATGTCAGGTCAATGCGGTTTCTGGTTCATTCTTTGCTAAGAACACTGCGTCAATTTTATTCATGGTGTTGCAAAGAACAGTCTGTGAACAAAGTCAATGTTTATTTTATCTTTTATTTAAAAAAAACCCAATATAGGCGTCAGACGCAACCAACGTGCTTGTTTTGAATTTCATTTTGATCTTACTCTGCGTATAAAAACCCATCTAGGTAAATACGCTCTTTATGCATAGCTGTGGTCAAAAGCATTCGTAAGACCAACTCTGCTCCGTTTCTCCACGTATAAAAAGATATGTATTTGACCAGTGCAGCGTTTTCTTGCTTTAAACCAGTGGTTCTTAACCTGGGGTGCACGCACCCCCGGGGGTGTGAGATGCCCTTGCTGTGGGTGCGATACATGACAGATTTTTGTATTTATTCTATTATATATGTATCGTATTTGTTATATGTTTATTGATAAGGGGTGCGAAAACATACTCTGAGAACCAAAGGGGTGCAGGCTGCAGTAAAGGGTTAAGAACCACTGCTTTAAGCGAACACTACTCGGATGGGCTAATTGATACGTTGCTCATATCGCGGTGACCCAGAGTGGTGTTCTGCTTATATAGGTTTAATAACTAATGCAATAGTCGTCCGTCTCACAGTGTAAGATGGGAATCTCGCCCTGACCAAGTGCGGTTAATTTGCCCGGGTGAGACATTCATTAACCCAATGTGAAATGTGAGCCTAAGTTCTGGCCTCAGCACCTATTTTGGAATGTCTGCTCGAACCCGCCGCAGCCATCCTGTAGGTCTGCTCTTTGCATCAACGTCTGAAACGTCCAACAGCCTTTCCGAGACAATCACATCATCTGCCGGACACATTATATTATTCAAGTTCTGTAAAAGCTTTCCCTTCTTTTTTAATTGCTATCCTATAAGGTCACCGTAATGGGATAACGGTTCCCACGTACTGGCTGGGCTCGAGTAAAACAGCCGTGATCGGATTGCAGACGGGAAGAACATTCTCCCCCCACTACTCTCCCCGTGTTATGTCTCCGAGTCGTCTCGCTAAGCAACCAGAGGAAGGGATTTCTGATGCCCTGGCTGCTGCTGCTGTTGCTGCTGCGCTCTCTCGCCTGCCGTGTCGCATCTGTCATCCAGCAGGCGAGCCCCACCGCCTCCTGCTCCTCTCACAACCACCAACACCACCACCACCATCCCCACCAACACCACCACCACACCCAGCGACGCGAGTGACTCGGTCCTCCCAGCCGCAAACTCCCGAACGGCATCGCTGCCCGTTCGTGATTTCCTAACCGCTACCTGAATTAACAAAGAAAATAGTGTGCATGCGGGGCGGCACGGTTGCGCGGTGAGTAGCGCTGCCGCCTCACGGCACAAAATACCCGGGTCCGAATCCCGGCTCGGGTACATTTCTGTGTGGAGCTTGCATGTTCTCCCCGTGTCCGCGTGGGTTTTCGCCGGGCACTCAATTTCCTCGCCGGGCACTCAATTTCCTGCATAGGTTAATTGGCCTGCGGACTAAATTGCCCCCCGGTGCCATGTGATGCACTGGCGTCCCATCCTTGGTATAGCCCTGCCTTGCGCCATGTGTCTGGCGGGAAGGCCCGTCGACACGGGGAGTAACGCTCGACACGGCTATCCCTGAAGAGCAGCGCTCGAAAGCAATTCTCAACACGTTCGCCAATAACGTTGCGTGATGTGGCGGGACAAAATATCTAAAAGCCGATGCTTCGGGCGATGGCCCTTCTTCGTCAGAAATAAAATAAGGAGCCAACGAGATCGAGCAGATTATAACACCATGGGATCTGATAGTAAATACGTTTTAAATTAGTATATGAAGAGTTAACCTAACACCAGTTATTGAGTAGCAGAGAGACCCTTCAATAACCAGAAATTATTACTAAATACATTCATTCGTATAAAAAGTTACGTAATAAAATGTCGCTGGCACATTGCATTATGCGAAGAATCGTTTCTGTGAGGTCATCGCTCGATAAGGTGGTGATCGTGACGCTGAATCACAACACTGTAGTCAGGAGCCAGGGGGAAAGTGGTGAAGCGTAACACCTATGTTATTACAGAATAACATGAGTAGTTCTGACGTCTGTCTGCACATATACACGTTGGGCCATAAACAACTGGCCCACCCTGTACATCCAAATGTGTCCTAGTCCATCGGTTTATTGGTGTTGCAGGTCAAGATGAGCCATTAGCGTTTGCTTTTTGATGCTGTTACATTGACAAGATATCGTGTGTTGTGCATATATGCCGTGGCTAATATGGCTTAACACGTCTAAAGTTATCATCGTAAATTGTGTATTCCCTGTGTCGAGGTAGGGGCCCATCACATTTGGGGACCCCCTCTGATGCTAAGTCACATGGGACCCAGGACCTTCACTCCCCAGGATTCTCAGATTTCCTCTTGCACCAGAGGAAAAGAAAAAAGAACTGAGCACAAAAAGGAGGAATTTCCGTTTTTAAGAGGAGAAAAGGCAAATTTCCTGCTCAAACTTAAGATATTTTTTTTCAAATTAGCAAAATGAACACACAGATGGAACTATGAGACGCGTGGGTTGGATTTAATATGGTCCAACTGACAACGCAATGTAAACACGCGGACAGCACCGCAAATCAGTTGCTGCCCTATCTGAGCTGTGAGTGCTTCGCTTGTGGCCGATTGGGTTCTCTCCGTGATTGCCAGTTTCCTCCCACGTGCTAGTACATCCAAGCAAAAAAAAATGAGCCAAAATTTGCAATCGGGAAACCTCCTGTTTTCAAACCACGCATCTCAACGAGACTTTTCTCGACAAACGCAATTGACGTCAGCTATACAATATACATGCATACCGTTTGACAATGACGTACATTACCCCAAAAAGCCTTTTATGATTTATTTTTTCTAAACCACTTTGGTGGTTTGGAAGAATCGGAGACTGAAAAAAAAAAATATTGAAAAAAAAATACGCCACAAAACATTTCATCCGCCTACTTGCGCACAGCGTATCGTTAACGCCGGCGTCCTGTTTGTCTCCCTCCCGTCACATTTTCTCACAGCCTTCCGTCCTTACCGTGGCAGCTGCACCGGTCCCCCGATCGCCGCTCCCCGACTCGGCCACCGCTGTTGTTCCCGCCGGCTCTCACGGGCACAGCGGTGAAAAAAAACCCGTTGGTCCCTCCGAGCTATTTGACCGCAGCCGACGCACAAAGCGCCCTAATGCGTTTTCACACGGGATCGCTGTATTTTCACGCCCGCGATTACGAGCTCGTGTTATGAACACGCTGGGTTAGATGTGGCCCCGCCGGCTCGGGGGGATATAATTGCCTAAGGAGTGACTGGGAATGGCACAGCTCGGAGATCCTGAGTTTGAATCGGGATGGCCACCCATGATTGTAACAAGGTGTTTATAATAATCACAATGATGACATTGGTGATGGTGGTGATGATGCCAATTATTTACACTGGAAGAGTAATAATTACAATTCGCAATGCACCGCGCATTTTCTTTCCAGAGGCGCGAGGAAACTAAAGAAGCGGGGAGGGGGAAGGCAGCCACATGGTTAGCTGGCGCCAGCATTTGCCAAACACAGCATCCTACATATTATGATGTTATCGGCCGATTAATTAATGAGTTTTTTTGTTGTGGGGGGAAAATGGAAAACTCGGTGGAAACCCACGCAGAACAGGGGGAGAACTCTGCGCAGAAAGGTGCCTAGGTGGGAATCGAACTGCCTCACCGAGTCTCAAGATGATATTTTCAGGAGGGTCCTGCTACATTCGGATATATTTCTCAGTCCCTTTAGGGGATGTTTTTCTTTATGTGGGCGAAAACCAGTGTGGAGGGCAGTAACTCAGTGGTTTGCGTGCTGGGCTACAAACTTGGCGACCCGAGTTCAATTCTCGCTCATGGTCAACACCAGTGACGATTTTATGAAACGGCCCTAGGCCTCCCCTAGGTTGATGGCGAGGTCCGCTGGCATTGAGAGGACTTCAGGAGAGAGTTGGTGTAACTGTGCTAGTCTCGTACTCCGACGATGGAGCGCAGGCTGCAATGGTTTACAACACGGTCCAAGGATTGGATTGCATGCCCAGTCGCACTGTGGCTTCTCAATTAATCACCAAGATGTATACTCTAGATTTTATTAATACCACATTTGTAAACATTTAAAACTCATCCGATATTAGAATGTTACCTAATTCGGCCAAGTATCTGTTAGGTAGTACATAACGCATACCAACTGTGCTTGAACAAATTACGCGCAAGATAACTTGAATACGGGCGGCACGGTGAGTAGCTGCCGCCTCACAGCAAGAAGGACCCGGGTTCGAATTCCAAACTCGGGTGTCTTTCTGTGTGAAGTTTGCATGTTCTCCCCATGTCCGCGTGGGTTTTTGCCGGGCACTCCGGTTTCCTCCCACAGTCCAAATACATTCTGCTGCATAGGTTAATTGACCTGCGGACTAATTGCCCCAGGTGCCCTTTGATGGACTGTCGTCCCATCATGGGCATAACCCTTCATTGCGCCCTGTGTCTGCAGTTCTTTTTAACAGTTGTCCAGCGGGGAGGGGTTAAGCAAGTTACAACAACTCAGGGCACAAGGGGCAAATTATTTATGACAATTAACCTAGGCAGCATGTCGTTGGACTACGCGGACACGGGGAGAACATGCAAACCACACAGAAAGGCACTCGAGCACAGAACGCCTGTACGTTTGCCCTGTACAGATCCACTTTGCAACCCCGAGTGCCAGTGGGCAACCCGCAGCCCATGTGCCGGCACCGCAGCCCACACCGGCCGCTGGGAATGTGTACGGTAGCCGCCTACACCGCAGCCTGTGGTGAAATGCCCTCCGTTCTGGCCAGTTGTTCCAACGGATGTGGATGCGGCAGAGACAGCCTCATAAGCATACTGGCGAGCGTGAATTATACCAGACCGCTGTCGGTTTGCGTTGGCCAAAAGCTGGGCCAGCACTTTCCTGAACGCTGCGACTCCTCAGCTCTCGTTTGGCATAATGGACAAAAATGTACGTACACACGATGGAAACTGTTTTTTGGTTTCTCGTTGGCGGGTGGGTGGAAAAAAAAGCGAGAGAAAGAAAAGCTGAAAAATCCCCGTAAAACGGCAGTCATTTATAAAAGAAACACTCGGTTAAAAACAATATAGGTCTCACTGAGTTGTCAAATGTTCCATTTGTCTCATGATTGTTTGTTTTTGAACTCCGGCGCACTTTGATATAGGTGTACAAATTGACGCAGTAAAAAATGTTGAAACTTCCACGTGAATTTCTCGGTCAGATGATACTCGACGCGGCGGAAAAAAAACACCAGTTTAAATGGTGTTTTTCCTTCCTTAATGACTGATGGAGCTAAAGGTTCCACACTGCCCTCACACACATGGGGGTTGGAGAACCATTTGTTAAGTGTTGTAGGGATAAGGTTTTACAACGCCCAGTGTGCAAAGACAAGTGGAACTCCTGCTCGCCGCTTTAACCAAAACTACACCGCAACGGCTTCTGAGGTCTGGAGATTGTAATCGTTATGTAGGAAGCAGCACTGTTCCTTTGGCTTTTATTTTTTTTCATTATTGACATGCCGTTCTCTTCGCGGCCCTTGTGCAGCGCTTTGTGACCCTCGGGTGAAAGGCGCTATATAAAACGCTATTATTATTATTTTAAACCAAATTACACAGTCCACCGCTAAAACCCTGTTTTCAGTTATTCCCAGTCTGGTCAGCAACGAATGCATGACACAAATCATAACGGAACAAATACTTTCAATCAATTGTACAGTTAATTTCACTAAGAATTACATTGCGAAATGTTGGGCGTAAGAAGTTGAACAGCACCGAGCAATTTTCTTAATTGTCACAAGCTGAGGCCACAATTCTACTTGTGAAATTAAACATTTAAGAATCAATTATTAAATTTTGTCTCGTTTGTATTTTTTACCACGTGTTCTGTTTCATTTGTACAGTTTAAATTTGCCCCATTAGCGTAAATATAACATTGGCTGATGATTTGCATACTTTAATACATTTGATTTTTTTTGTAATATAATTTAAGCACCATTAAAACATTCTTAGGAGTGTAACTCATCACCTCCCCCCCCACCGAAGGCAAACTGATAAACGTGTGGTCGTGATTAGGTTCAAGAATATATTATTTTCCTCCAGTGAATGTGAGCTGCCTGCAGTGGCTACAGGGATCAAGCAAACCCCATTACTTACATCATATACGATTAACCCAAACACATCATTCCTTGCACATGCACATCTGTGCACTTATCGTGAGTTTAAAAATCAATAGTTCACGGGTGATTCTTCATGCATTATTGCCACCATAACCTTCCCGTTTATAATATTTTTTTTATATAGGATGAGTGGCGTGTGGGTGAAGCAATTCAGTTTCATGGCTCTTGTCTCGCTCTAAGCAAAGTAAACGTCTCATTCAAATGTCTCCAGAGATCTTCCTGCGGTGTCTTCCTCAATTGCGGTATAATTCATGACATTTTCTTCTCAGGAATTGTGTCAGCGGTAGATGGGTTGCATTACAATGCGTTCGGTCGGTTTCATTCGTTTGCAATGCAGAAATAACGTGCTCCGATTTCGAGTCATCCTACGCGTTATGTAGCCCCAGGTGAAGTGGCAATTGGCTTATCTGTTATTTTTGGGCAGAGAAGTTACCGGACCGTAACTTAACAGCACATGTCAATCAATTAATAACTACAAAGGGTGTAAAAGCAACTGAAGCTTGCATAAGTGCGCTAATTATTTACTGACTCTAACACATAAAGCTGGGGTGGTGCAGTGATTCGTGAACTGCACTATGAACTTGGCCACCTGAATTTAATTCCTTGCCATAAATTCTGAACCAGCCCTGGACCAACCCTTCACCGACTCACTGACCCCAAGGTGGTAAGTATACTCAAACGAAATGTCATGACATGAAGAAACCATCATCCAGCAGTGGATCGATATAAAACTATTATGCATACGTTTGATTATGTTATACATGTAAAGAGACCACATTCCCCCCATGGATCGTAACCTTATCTTGGTGGAGGGGGCTGCGTGTTCCGTTCAATCCCAGAGCAATGTCACCTGGAGTCTAGCACTCCTGCTAGGGTCTCCCTTTGTGAACAGGTCTGGAGTATAGCACTCCTGCTAGGTCTAGCACTCCCTTGGTAAACAGGTCCCGAGGGAGGTTCCAGACAAATAACAATCCGAAGACCCTCCAACTAAAGGAGGTTGGCGTCAGGAAGTGCATCTGGCCGTAACATTCTACTCCAATACCCCCACCATTTGGGGGAAACCGGCCAACCAGGGTCAACTTGGATAGCTGCCATATACACTGGCAACAAAACAACAAGCGGACCACATTAGACCAACCTGCAAGTCCTTCAAATTCTCCCTCAACTGCATTTATTGTTTATTTTTGTTGCAAACCTACATTTCTATCCATCTGATTGTCACTCCTTCTCCTCTGCTGTTCCTCGAGTCTGAAAGTCACTTTGTTTTCCGTAACACAATTGCCAGCCATGATCAATCAGCTGCTGGCTGAAAGTCTCCCCAAGTCATCACCACATTTATTTTTTATAAACGGACAACTCTTCCACTGTAACCCTAAAATCTAAGCACACCCGTCAACAAAACTGCCTTGGAACAAATACACGATTGAAGAAGCGCCATTGAAGAAGGGGAATTTCCAAAAATGTTCAAAATATTCAGAACCGCATCACGGATAATGACGAGTGTGTTAGGTTAGTTTTTGCTAACTGTACTTGTGCGCCACTGCTAATGACAGCAGCATCAAACAACTCTTACTTCCTGGGTTATCACGTCTCATTGCTCTGCAATGCAGCGGTCCATCTTCGACTCCTACAATTGTTTAATATAAAGACCTCTTCCACTTCCTCCTCCGTTTGCGTGAGATTTATTTCGCTACGTCGTGTCTCGCTCGGCCCGTTCACTGCCGCCGCCGCCTGCCGCCGCGTATGCGCGTAGAAAATAAAAAACACAAGTGTTCGCAAGTTATCTTTGTGGGAGTGGAGGGGAGGTCGGATTTAAAAAGATGACCACCGCAACGAAAACACGGCTAGGCAGCGGGTCTCGCCGCGTGTCAGCCCCAGCTCGAAGATAAACACAGCGGGGCTAGGAAAATAAACGAGGGCCGAGCGGCGAGCAGATAACGGGGCCTTCCCGAGGGGCGAGGGGCGAGAGAGGAGCTCCGGCGACAACCGGCCGCGGTGCCTCCGTCCCGCGGCGAGGATGAACGCCGTCGGCGCGTTGGGCTCGGCCTCGCGCGAGGGTCAGCCACCGCGCCTCGACTCCTTAAGTCAGAGTGGGATGCATAGTGAAGCTCTGTTCATGAGTTTCGGTCACGTGAAAATGCATGTGAGTGTTGTGCACCCGTCGATATGTTGGAGAAGCGAGCGAGCACACACAGCACTTACCTTCAAAGATATTACCGACGTTTCGCTGGAAGGTGAGTGCTGTGTGTGCTCGCTCGCTTCTCCAACATATCGACGGGTGCACAACACTTACATACCTTTTAACGTGACCTAAACTCATAAACAGAGCTTCACTATGGATAACATTGATCATGAAAGCCTTCGAGTTCATTTTCAGAGTGGGATGGTTCAATACAGCAGAACCTCGATTTAACGGACTCATAGGCGGAAAGGGTGTCCGGGAGTCCGTTAAATCCGGATGGTGATATGACGATGTTAGGTACAGAGTAATGACCGTGTCTTATTTTAACCAATATATTACGAACACCATTACACAGACGAATACGCGTATATAATAGCGGCAATAAAAACAGAAAAAAGTGGATAATTCGCATTATTTCCGATGCAGACTGCTGTCTAGGGAAGGAGCGGACGGCGTCTGTTGTTTCCGAAGTCCGTTGAATAGGGGTCCGTTAATTCGAGGTTTTACTGTATATCCAAAAAATGTATATCTAATTTTTTTTTATTCAAGAGTTGCTGTTTCAGGCGTCTGATGATACTTCCAACGTGGGAGGTGAAATGTCGGAAAGGAGATATCTTAACTACGGCTATCCTGAAAGAGTAGCTCTTGAGAGCAATTTTCTTAATAAATCGAGTCATAAAAACCTACAGAAATAAAAGAGGTATTTAGTTTAAAAGCTCCTGATGGATTAAACTTCCAAGTGTTTAACTTTGCGGTAGATTGGGACATTTATCCAGCGGTGGATTATAATATTTCCGTACTACAGTGATATCGATGCAGATTGTCACGATCCGATGTGTGACACGCGTGATGAATCGTCGCAAAGTAGCGAAGAGCAACGCTCCACGCAGCTATCCCAAAAGAGCAGCTATTCAGAGCAATTCTCACACATCGAGCCGTGAAAATAATAAATCCCAAAGCGAAATTGGGTGAAAAAAAATGTGGGAATGTAATTATTGTCCCCATGATAACACTGATTAGAATTCCAAATTCCAAACGCAGATGCCACAGAGTTTGATGCTGGGGCCAAATCCTGGTGGAAATTACATCTAATCCCACAGCCCGCCTCGCACTGTTCAAAAACAAACTGCTCGGAAATCGTTTTGCAAATTCACGTCGAGAATTCACCAAAAACATGTAAACACACGTCTTGGGAGAATGTCCAAATGGGGCTGCGAAAAATTCCACGCATCTTACTTCACAGGCGCTATCGCGATCGTTTCTCCGCTTCGGGACGAACGGGGGATAATTTGCGCGGCTGTGTGGCCCAGCTGTGCGGACGTGAAGTTTGATCCACTTGTCACTACTGTCGAGATCCTTCTGACGGCTCCGTGCCGTCCTTTTATCTCCGTCCCTCTGCACTCCGTGTCTGTGTAAACTGCACGCTAGCCCACAGCGTCAGACGCCAGGAGGGCCTCATGATGCCTCCAACGTGGGAGGCGAAACGTCGCGAAGGAGGAGAAAAGCTCGTCACGGCTAACACAAAAGAGCAGCTCTTGAGCACAGTTTTCACCCATCCAGTCGTGAAACCTATATCAACAAAATAAGCGTTTGGTTTAAAAATGTTTGATGGATTAAATTCTCAAGTGTTTAATTGCACGGTGGATTAAGGAGACATTTATCCAGCGGTGCATTAATAATAGTGTTAGTGTAACAGTGGTAGAGATGCAGGTTTTTAACGGCTCGATGTCTGAGGAGCCTGATGGTGTCTACAACGTGGGAGGCAAAACGTAAAGGCAGAAAAGAGAAACGCTCAACACGGCTTTCCCGAAAGAGCAGCTCTTCAGATAAATAATCATGCATCAAGCCATGAACACCCACATCAATACCTATATATGAAGCAGTTTGTTAAAAGTCAACAAATCAAACGACGCTCTAAGCAGGTGAATGAATGAATTAATGGAGTGCTTTCTTAAAGTTTTTTTTTGTGGAGCGCTGTGGTGACACCTGCTGATACCGTGTGATTGCGGGGGAGGTGTGCCTGGGGTCAGAGGTCAGGCTAGGCCAACTGATTAATTGCGTCTTGGTTGCCCGATTGTGGCAATGATAGGGTTTGAGAGACGCGATAATTCATTACCGGTGACGAATGCCCAGTGATAGGGATAGATCAAAATTATTGTCTTTTAAAAGCCTAACCCATTTGTAACCTACCACCGTGGATTCCGACCTCTGATTTGTCAACGATACATTGGTTTGTTTTTCTTTATATACTCACAAACGTGAATATAACAAAGTGAGCTAACAAAGTTGAAATTGAATGATTTCCTCTGCTGTGACGCTTTCAATGTATATTGATCGTTAAGCTCATAATACCTATATTGGATCATCGATAAAATGTACGTTTTTTAATCCCTATTTGTTGTATGTAATGGACTCAATGTGACCCCTCCAGCCGCTAGAGGCCGCTACATTCACGACAATGTAAAACAAAAGAAGCAATTATTGGATCAAATCGTAACCTTGAATTGTAGCATTACGAGGCAGTGATTAGGATAAAAGTGCTGATTGTATTGTGTAGAGCAGGGGTTCTTAACCTGGTGTGCACGATGGTCATGCTGGGGGTGCAAGACATGCCAGATCGTTGTATTTATTGTAGCATACAATCATCCATTCATTGTCAGAACCCGCTTAATACTGTACAGGGTTGCGGTGAGTCGGAGCTTAGCCCGGCAGACACATGGCGCAAGGCAGGTCTATACCCAGGATGGGACGCCAGTTCATCACAGGGCACCGGTGGCTATTTAGTCAGCAAGCCAATCAACCTATGCAGCAGCATGTATTTGGACTGTGGGAGGAAACCGGAGTGCCCGGCGAAAACCCACGCGGACACGGGGAGAACATGCAAACTCCACACGGAAAGGCACTCGAGTCGGGATTCGAACACGGGTCCTTCTTGCTGTGAGGCGGCAGCGCTACTCCGAGCGCCACTGTGCCGCCCTTCTTGCTCCCATGTGCCCCTTTAAACCCGTGCGTGATGCGCATCGCAAGGGGCAAAGTGCCACCTGGTGGCTCCAATATATCCCAGCCCGTTGGGTGGATACATTACCGACAGCGATCACTGCATTTGAACTATTCGCTACGTACGAACACACACACACACAGCCCTCTCGTGAATTATTTAAAGCAAGACCAAATGTGATTCCAGGAGTCTTTAGAACCCCGTAAATGTGCCCCGCGGAACCTGCGTGCGTTATAAATCGTATTAATATCAGCGGTGGAAGTGGACGGAAACGCACGGGAACGCACGGGAACGCCTTTCCAAGAGTGAATAATCCCAGAGCGAACCTATGAGGCTTCCGTGGTCTTACATTTGTTTGGTTAGTTTACATCCCAGAAGTCACATTAATGCAGGAAATGCGTTCCCAACATTCTCTAGGAGATAGATAGATGTTTATTATGACAGCGTAAAAATAACCTCTGAGCTTGCAAGCTCTGAAAGCGGGATTCCTGCGATACGACAAACGTGCGAATTAGCCAACGTAAAAAGGAGAACACCCCTAGACCACAACTTACAAAAGGAACTAACATGTTCAGAGGGATTGAAGAGGAAACGGTAATAAATCACATTAGAGCTGGCAGTAAACATTTACATTTTGGAATATTTCACGAGGCCTCCTTACGGATAACTGCTTACTGCAGCGGAATAGGCAGCTGACAGACAATGCGGACTTATCAAAAGGCAGGCGGGATTAGAGATTGCAGGGAGAGTGGGTGGTCTGTTGTTCAATGTTGTTGCCTCGTGATATGTATTCTTTAGGGTTCCAATAAAATACCAAACTCATATTCCACTGTGGTGGGAACATTATCAAAGTGCACTGACGGATAGACTGAAAGTTCCCGTGAGGATTACGAGAACAGACCATTTAACATCACTGTCATTAGGGACACAATGTTTAGAGAACTGCCCACATTTGCTAAATTGTCTCTTTTGGACACTTGCCTGAGATAATGGTCCATTTGAGCTGAGAGCCTTGGGGGCTTTTCGAGGCCAATCTGTCATAAGGGGGCCCCCGGTGGCTATAGAAGTCCCCAAGTGACGTGATGAACTACCAGGCCAGATGAACTACTAGGCTGCACAGCAAGTGACGCAATGTGACGGCAGCTGGGGTTTCAATCAGTGATGTCCAGCGGGGCCGAGGGTAATCTACCCTGGCGCTTTCACAGCCGATAGCCGAAAAGCACCAACCGGGCTACACTGGTGGTAGGGGGTTGTTTATTTGCAGTATAATGTAATTCTATATTGTAAGTCCTTCCATGCACACACGGTAATGGCCATCCAGCATTTATCTGGTTGCTTGTGTTACTTTCACAACCAAACAAGCAACACCTCAATTCGTTTTCAAGCCAATGTCGTTGGGTTTCTAATAGACTGACGTTTTATAATGGACTGACATTCTTTTGGGTTCCTCACTAAAACCTCTTTGAAACCCAATTTCATCTGAAAATGCCTTTTCTAATTCCACGTCTTGTTGATGGATTTTGAAGTAGCCCCAGTTTTAGATCCGAGTGTGGTTGAGCTGGATGGATGGATCAGTAATCAGAGCATTGAGCCAAAACTGCTGAGACCCTGGGTTGAATCAAAGTAGCCACCTGTGTTTAAACGGTGCTTTCAATTCAATTCAACTTTATTTGTCAACTCTACCATATGTACAGGACATACAGAGAATCGAAATACCGTTTCTCTCAGACCCCGGCGTTGTTT